>JAYEVD010000861.1:0-305128 GCA_036346405.1 Phyllostachys edulis | reverse complement strand
CGTTATCCACCGTGAGTTCCTAGGAACACTGAATCGACGAGCACGATATTCTTCAAAGGAATTTCATCATGGCGCGAGGCGTGATGGAGGCTAAGGCTCCACCTCTACCCATTCGGTGATGTAATCCAACGATGCTACCACAACGCCAGCCCCTTGCCCGGTGGGGATGGCGAAGAGTGTCCATTCCCCATCGGACAAAAAGGCAGTGATTGGTATGGTGCGTGAGGATTACCATGATCGATCGCGATTGGCTGCCATCTTTTGGCATCCTCGCTTCTTGAGCATGTCGAGGGCATCACATCATTGTGAGCCGATAGAAGCCTTGGCGAAGTGTTTTTTGCTGTGATTTCCTTGGCGCGATATGAGAGGTGCGAGGTGGCCCCCATGAGCGTCAAAAGAGTGTCATGTTTGATGGTGTCAGCGAATATGCGGTGTTGGACTTTAAGAACTCCATTAGCTCCTTCTCCATCATTCCTAGGATAACGACCCACGATTCTAAGAAATTGCGGGTCACCACAGTCGAAGAGTTGTACTTCCTCTGGTCCTCCTCCAAGCGAGGCTTAAGGGAGCACCTCGCTGGGAGGGTACATCCTGATGTGCCTTGGTGAGAGAAAGTGAGGGCATGTCCTCCTTTGACTCCTTGGGTTCGAGAAAGTTGATGTCGCCGAGTTAGCTGCGCTTTGTGGTACAAGCGGCGAGCTAAGTCTTGATCACCCCTCACGAGATGATCCCGCGAGAACTGGTATCTTTAAGCGAGCAGTAGTTTTGATGTACGTTGCCGCATGAAGCGGTTGAGAGTTGCCCTTCCCATGATAGCATTGAATGGGGACTCGATGTCAACAACATCGAACACAGGCGGCTTCGTCGCGGTGATTCTCTGTGATCTGAGCGTCATGAGGAGTTCGATCCTCCCAAGGAGTTGGATGGATTTTCTGATGCTGGCGGCGAGAGGCGTCGGATGGTAGTAGGATGCCGCCGGGATGATAGCCCCCTCCGTGACTCCCATAGTTCCTTGGCGCCTGTAGGTAAGTATATCATAAAGCTTCCTCCATCAACAAGGATCGCGGAGATCTACGCAATTGGATATTGTGGCGATTACTAAGAGGCGTCATCATGAGGGAACCTTAAGCCTTGTGCATCATTATTTGTGAAGCTAAGAGAAATGCTTGCCCATTTGGGAGGGGCGCTTTGAGCCACCCCGGCGTTGATTTCTCGGTACTCCTTACATTGGCGTTTTGATGCATGGCTGGAGGCAAGCCCCTATTATGACATTTACTCGTCTTTGCGGCGCTTGGAAAGGAGTTCATGCTCAACCTCGTACAAGCGCTGCGGGAGTAGATCACCGGGCACATGCACAGGGTGGTGGAATTACTGAAGGGCATCGCCTCTGTGGCCGTGGGGCGTGGCGGCGGCGCTCGGCGGCCCGAGGGCGTCGAGGAGCTATTTGTCGGCGTCTTGATCGCGGCATTCATTACGTATCATGCCCGTTCATCTTATGGTAGGCACACCGGCCCGATCTCCTTGATTTGGGTTGCCCTCCTTTCATTCTTGACCTTCGTCGGGCGTCCCTTCGATGGGCTTTGGTCTCGATTCCTTCTTGGGTCCTCTGGTGGAGTTGCTCTCGCTCCTGCGAAGGAGTGTCGATTCGACAAGAATCTTGGAGTCCGTTCCTGCGAGTGATCCTCCGGTCATTGCCCTTCCTCCAGGAAAGCTTTTGACTTCTTCCCGGAGGAGATGCTTTAATCTGCGGGAGAAATCCCTTCTTAGCAGGTCGTCTTCTTCTCCTCGGCGTATTTTTCCACGACCTCGAAGAGCTCATGGAGTGATCCTTGGGGATCTCTCCCAAGCGATTGAGTTCTCTCTGGGAGCAGCCCTTCTTCTGCAAGCATTTATGGCCAGTTGAGTCGGGGGCATCTGCGACTTGGCTTCTCACTTTAGAAAAGCGCTTAAGAAATTCTCTTGTGGATTCACCCTTTTGTTGTAGCCGATAAAAATTTGGTTGGGGAGTATAGAGCGCTTATAGCTTCCTTGAAATTTATCTTTGAACTCTTCCCTCGGTGGTCCCAAGAATAGATGGAGCCTTTCTTTTGGTTGAAGAACCGAGGCGTGTCGTTAGGAAAGGAGCAATGGGAGGCGATTGCACATCTCTACTTCTCCACCTCCCCCAACCAGATCGCCATGGAGTATACTTCCGGGGATTGTATGGGTCGAGTCTCCATCGTAAGGCAGAAGATTGGGTTTGGCGGAACTTTGGTTGAAACAGACTTTGAAGATGTCTCGAGTGAGAGGGTTCCCGATCTCGAGGATGCCCCTGTCCTTGGCAGCATTGGTGATGGTGTCGAGGTCTGGCGGCGGCGGTGGCGGGGCTCTCTGGCTGGAAGAGCTAGATGCCGCCGTGGCGGCGATGGTCTGAGCGCATTGGTGAGTTGGGCGCCCGCCACGACTTGCAACTTGATCCGCTTGGGAGATTAGTGATTGACATCCTCTTCTTCGTGGCCGTGGTGACCACACTCCTAAGCGGATCCGATTGGTGGCGCGAGGACACGCCTAGTGCCATGCAGAGTACATGCTCTTGGCCTCGGCCACGGCCTCCTTGATGTGAATCCTTACGGATTGATGTGCACTTGGGCCATGGCCGGGTGGAATGGTCCTTCTTTGAAAGGTCTTTGGAGGGGGCACTAGGGAGCAACTTTGGCCTCACGGGCTCCCTAGTCACCCCGGCCATGTAGCACCTTGGGATGGGCCCAACACTTCTTGGGGAGCTAACTCACCATCTCGGGTCTGGCGCATTGCCCAGTGGAGGAGCTTGGAGGGAGGTCATGAGCGCCCCTCCGGGGTATGAACTCGGGGCCTCGGAGGTGGGCGGCGGGATGGTTGCAATGGAAAGAGTGAGCTCCTCCCATCCGAGTTTGGCGGGTGCATTGGCGATGAGGCCCGCTCATCACCTGCAGCGTGGGCGGAGTGGAGGAGGTTATGAGGATGTCCCCACGGTCCTCCTCAGGAAAAATCCCCGCTGGTGGTCGAGTGGCCACCAGGCTGAGGCGGTCTTTGGGCGAGCGAGGCGTCTTGAGGGCGCTGGGAGTGCGATCGTGGCCATCATGTAGTCCACCACCGCCTTGGTTGCTTCCACCATTGCTTTGCAATTAAGGCGTCGAGCCCCGAGTGGTGGATGTACGAGGTTCAACAACATTTCGGGCCTCTTGCCTTGGGCAGAACACGCGTTAGTGGTGCAATGGAGTAGGGATGCTGGCAGCAGGAATCTGCAGAGGGCGTTATGCATCCCGGGATGAATAGCTCCAATCTCGAAGATAACCCATGCCTTGGGCTTCCGAGAGCGGACCAGATCGTCCGCGGCTCCCTATGCTTTCTGAGGCGAGAGGCCTCGTGGACTTGGAGTACTTCTTGGTAGGAGCCATAGCCTTACGGTTGATTAGCTACAGGGGACCCCACGGATGGCGCCAATGTTGATGGTGTAAACCCGAACACAAGTAAGAGGCGGACGATGGTGCTGCTCACACGCTCGTCCACAAAACGAAGCGTAACACGAGTTTATATAGGTTTGGGGGTCAAGAGGACCGCCCTCTCTGTCGGCTGACCTCTGACGGGGTTCGAGGATCCTCGAAGGCTCACCTAGTGACTTGCTTGTATGTATTGCTCAAGATTCCTCCCCTGAAGGAGAGATACATGGGGTATTTATAGGCTCCTCGGCTGTACAAATGACCAAAATACCCTTAGGGGTTGACTACTCTATGGATACAAGCGAGGGCATTACATGTCTTTCATGAGTATAGCAATATTTTGTGGAGTGCATGCCGCGTCTCACCTGCAGACGGGCCCCGCATGCAGGTGGGATGAACTATTCTTCCAACAAAGAGTTTCACTTGGTCAAGTAGGTCTCTTAGCGGACATGCTTAGGAGGGAAGCGAGTTGCCCAAAACCACCTACAAAGCCAAAAAGGTTCTTTGTCCATTGGGAATGGAAGTAGAAAGAATACATGAATGTCGAGAACGATGTATCCTCTCTTGAACGAGTATACAAACATGCATGTATGTCCGGTGTGCAGCGCATCCCGATACAAGCGTAAAAGCAATCGAGATGACAGCGAGGAATCGAGGTGAAGAAAGGACCTCTGCTAAGGTGGCGTGGTATCTTCTGTAATTCCCCGTTTGAAGCGGTTTTGCGAACCCAAAGAATGCAAAACTCTTGTATTGGCTTTCGGAGGCGTAAGAATGACGGAAAGTTAAGACACCTGCTGATTCCGCCGGTGGAGAAACATCGATAGGAGGTTTGCGGACTTGATGTGGAACCAAGGAATATAAGGTTGGATTGAGTCAGATGGAATGAATCCTTTCGGTAACATCGAGGCCGACATAGCACTTGGCCCGTGATGCTCAGTATCTACAACCTTCCTCCTTGGTTGTGTATGAAGCGAAGTATATTTTGTTGTCGATACTTATCCAAGGGCGAAGCAACACAGGAATGATATTGATGTGTACCTAGCACCATTGATGGAAGATCTAAAAATCTGTGGATTGAAGAGTGCAATTATGGGATACGTACAAGCGAGAGAACTTCACTTTACGTTCCTTGTTGTTACGCACCATAAATGATTATCTGCCCTTGCTAATCATCGGGCTAGAGTACAAAAGGCCAAAGCACATACTCACTTTTAGATGATCTGAGAGAGTGTGTGGCTGAATCACTCGCGCAAAAACCGTGTACATGCGTCATCGTAGGTTCCTTCGGAGGCTCACCCATACCGCAGGATGAAGAAACAATTGACGGAGAGAAGGAGGACAGTTCAGCTCCAAGGCATTTAAGCGGAAAAGAGGTCTATGATATGGTTAAGGATTTAGATGTTGTGCTTGGAAGGTGTCGGACAGGAGCGAAAGATCCGAACCCTCTGTGTTCATACACGATCCGAGATTTCCGGTGTACCACGATTACAAAAATGATAACATAACCAAATCTCGCGTTTCATTAATAGTAAATCGAGTTCGATACAAATGGGCATGAAGCCAAATAAAAAGTAAATAACACAATGAAATAAAAAAGATAGTAGTAGGCGAGCGATCCGCCACGAGGCAATAAATGCAGGGCGTAACCTAGGCGTCGGTGTCCTCACCGTCACGATAGTAGTCTTCTCACGAAATTTTGTTGCATAAAGCAAGCATGAGCACAACTACTGTGCTCGCAAGTTACACCAATATGGAATTGTAATGCATGCATAAGGTAAACAAAGGACATTGGCAGGGTTATTTTGCGTAAACAGCAGTTTAATTTAAATAATCGTAATAGATTGCAAGGCCATTTTCATACATTAATTAAAATCATATTTTAAATGACAATTGAATAATGTGGATAACCTCCACGAAAGGTGATGGATATCCTCCAATCACAATGGCTAACCGCCCAATTTTCCCCACAGACTATCCATCCACGAAAACATCTGTTGAAACCATTTTTAAACCAAAAACAAGTCTAACTCAAAGTGGCTTTGCTAGCATGTCCATGATCATGACGCGCATTCAATAGTTTTCTACTCTGCAGAGTTTGTACAGCTTTACCCACACGAGATAATTTGCTCCTTGTGTCGGCCAATCCACGCTTCCTAAGGCGTGGGACAAAGCAATTATCACGAGGCCGTTACAATGATCTACCCCAAAGAACTCATGCGCTAAGGTTTAAGCTTCCATTGGACTATCCATCCTCAAGAGCCCCTCTTGCGCCATGTGGGACTCTTCTCTATCAACACCCACTCATACAAAATGGCACGAATATCTCGAGGTATCCCAAATTATTAAGCCAAGTCTTGCCCGGACAAGGCGTGTGGTGGTCTGATAAGGCATAGCAAGATGCGGCTCCAAGACCGGTCCTTAATCGACTTGGGCGTCATTCAAAATCAAACCCTGGGTAATAATCCTAACCAGATTAAACCCGTGCATAAACCTGCACCCACCATTCATCCGTTTCGCCCAAGTCTAAACCATTTTAGCGTTTTATTTGATTAAACCATCTTTACAAAATTCCCTATGGTAAAACAATACCATAGGTTCAAGTTTAAACAAATTTGTAATAATTTGGCTAAATCCTCCCAAAATCAAATTCATGGTCTAAGCATTTGCTAAGCATTTCCAAACAATTTATCTATGGTGACAAGGGATGACATTTCAATATTCAATATTGGCCATACAATGACAGTTGGAATATCTAATCATTTAAGCGAATTTAAAATACTTGAATAAAAGTATGCATGCATTTAATAATTTGAAAACTGAATTTAACTAACTTTAAAATATTAGGGGCAAGATGATCAAAGTATAACTTGCCTTCGCTGAAGTCTTGAAATTCTAATTCTTCGGAAGAATCAAATTCCCGGAATAAATAAGTAATCTAAGCGTGAAAATCGACAATCAATTGGAATTCAAATGAAGACAATACAATAGTTCAAACTAACTCTAAATAAAATAATTATATTTTATTTGGCTGAATAACAATTTTATAAGACTTTATAAGTTTGAAACATTCAATTTAGAGATAGGAAAATAAAAGATATAACTTTTACAAGTTTAAATCCTAAATTTGCAAATTAAATAGTTTAATTTAAAATAACAATTTAAACTAATTCTAATTTATTAAGCTAGATAATCTTTTTATAAAATTTTAGAAACTTAATTCACTAAATTTGGAGTTTGAAATTAGATGATATGAATTTTACAAATTTTAATTTAAATTTGGAATTCAAAGGATTTCTAAATTTCCAAGATAGAACTAGACTGAACTCCAAATTGAATAACTATATTTTATTTAGTTAGATAATAATTTTCTAAGATTTTAGCAATTTGAATCATCTAATTTGGAATTATGGTTCAAAAGATATGAATTTTACAAGTTAAATTCCTAAATTAGTGGTTTAAATTATCTCAAATTCAAACAGACAGTTTAAACCTATTCCAATTCAAATTTTTATATTTTATTTAGCTAGGTATTAATTTTATCAAATTTTAGAAATTGAAATCACCTAATTTTGAATTAGAATGCAAAAGTTATGAATTTTACAAATTAAATTCTAAATCGTGATTTAAATCAATTTTCTGAATTATTTTTCTAAAAGTAAATCTAATTATTGCGCAAGGTGACGCCAAAGAAGGAATTTTAAGGATTTAAATTAATTTAAAATGATTTACGACGATGGGGCCTCGTGTCATAGACACGGTCTATGTGACCAAGTCCACGGGACTTGGCGCTTTGGGAGGTGGCGCGTGTGTGTGGCGTGGGCGCCACGTAGGCAACCACGTGGGCTTTGGGCGAGTGGCACGCTCGTGGCGCTCGCGTGGCGCATCGTGGCGTGGCGTGGGGCGGCGGCGGCAGCGGCCGCGGACCCCTATGGTCGCCAAGAGCGGCTAAGCGAGTCCGGCGAGGGGCAAAATGGAGAGGAGGTCGCGGGGACCTTGGTGGTTACCTCGCGGCGGCGTGACGCGACGAAACGGCGGCGATCAACGAGAGAAGGCGGCGGCGGCGTCCGCACGGCGCTCGGCTCGGTGACTCTCCGGCGAGTGGCGCGCGCGAGGTAGCCCTTGACGCCGTGCAGCTGGTGGCGGCGGAAGGTCTGGATCGTCGGCAGCGGCGGCAGTGTAGACGGCGAAGCGCGGTGGCAGGCGTGAAAAACTCCGATTCCGTGAGCAGGGCGAGGAGGAGGAGCGAATGGGGAAATGGTTGAGGAGAGAGTCGCGACCCGGTGCTCCCCTTTATAGGGGCCGGCGGAGGAGAGGGAGAACGTCATAAGATCGTGGCGGCGGTGGTTGCGGCGTCTTGGCCGAAGTCCTGTGGAGAAGAAAGAGAAAGTGGGAGTGGGGGCGGCTCGTGCGTGCGGTTGGCAAGACGCCTGCTGTAATGTCGGGTGGTTGGGAAGGTGGCCCAAGCTCTAGCGGCGGCCATAAGCGATTCTGTCTGTGGTTAGGGGTAGAAGGAGGTGGGGAGGAAGATGGGTGGTGGCCGTTGGATTTGAGATCGGTGGCCAAGAAAAGGGGGCGGCGTGGAGCAATGTGGCCCGTCGGATGTGCATCCGACGGTGGAGATAGGGGGAAGTGGGGAATGAGATGGGGCTGAGTGGAGCAGGCCGGCTTGGGCGTCTTGTGAGAAAGGTTGGTAGAAGGGTTTCGCCCAAAGCGAGTTGGAATTTTCAATTGCTTTTCTAATTAAAATAATTCTAATAATTCATTTAAGCTTTAGAAAATAGCAAAATGATTCTAAAAATTCTAGAAAAATTTACATAAGTTCTTAGAATAGTTCTGGACTTAACTAAAATATTTCCAAGTTAAAGTTGACAATAGATTTTGAACTTAAATTTCTTTTTGGCTTTAACAATTTAAAGACAAGCTTTTAAAATTTCAGAAATTCACAAATTCAAATAAGTTTTAAACTTTAACCAAAATTGAAATTTTGGGCATTACAAACCTCCCCTTAAGGGAATCTCGACCAGAGATTCGGGATTGATGGCGAGAAGATGGGGATACCCGGCTTTAATGTCTTCTTCCGCTCCCAAGTGGCTTCACTTTCGGTGGTGGCTCCTTGAACTTTGTATGAGCGGATGATCTTGTTCCGTGTGACACGCTCTGCGGCGTCCGAATCTTGATCGGTTGCTCCACATAGGTGAGGTCCTCTTGAAGATCAATGCTTTCTAGAAGGGTCGATCTTGAGGCACTCGAAGGCACTTCTTTAGTGAAACATGGAAGACATTGTGGGCGGCGGATAAGGATGTTGGTAGCTCGGTGATATGCAACTTCACCTCTTCTTGCTAAAATCTTGTAAGGTCCCACAAATCTGGGTGCAAGTTTTCCTTTGGTTGGAACCTTCTTACTCCTCGGAGTGGAGTAACTTCGGAGATAGACAAAATCTCCTTGACAAGGTCAACTCTCGTGACGATTATCTGCATAACTCTTCATCGGGTTTGAGCTACTTTTAGATGTTCTCTTATTGCCTTAACCTTACTTTGACTTCTTTGATCAACTCGGCCCAAAGAATCGATGCTCTCTACTTCATCCCAAAGAAGCGGAGTTACGCATTTTACGCCATACAAAGCCTCAAATGGGGACATCTCAAGGCGGCTTGGTAGCTATTGTTGTCTGAAAATTCCAGATAGGGCGATTCTTGTCCCAACTTTGTCCGTACTCTAAAGCGCAGGCTCAAGCATGTCTTCAAGAATCTGGTTGACTCGTTACTGTCTCGTCCATCCGTCTGCGGATGATATCGCGATCTTGAAATTGAGTCTGGTTCCCAAAGCTTCATGCGGACTCTGCGGAATCTTGGCGTAAGCGTGATCCTCTGTCGAGACCACGATCTTCTTGGGTACTCCGTAGACAAACGATCTTAGCCATATATAACTCTGCTAACTTCTTTGCATCTGTGGTGGTCTTGGCCGGAATGAAGTGAGCTACTTTCGTCAACCGGTCAATTATCACCCAGATAGAGTCACATCTGATTGGGTCCTAGGAAGTCCGGTGATGAAGTCCATACCAACTTCTTCCCACTTCCACTCGGGAATTGGTAATGGTTGCGATAAACCGGCGGGTCTTTGATGCTCTGCCTTGACTTCGTGACAAACATCACAATAGACTCTGAACTCGGCAATTTCTCGCTTCATCTTGACCCACCAATATCTTTCCTTGAGATCTGGTACATCTTGGTGCTTGCCAGGTGAATAGAATAAAGCGACTCATGAGCTTCCCTCGAGAATCGATGCTTTAAATCTGTTGATCCGGTACAGATCACGGTCACGAACCACCGTTCCTTGCTCATCTTGGTGAATCCGGGGCTTTGCCTCTTCTCATATTCTTCTTGATCTCCTTGATGTCTTCATCTTCTATCTGCTTCTCCCTAATCGACTCTGAAGTGTTGATTGAACTTCCAGCGTTCACACATCCTTGATTAACAATCTCCAAGTTCGGTGCTTCAATTCTTCGTACAACTCGGTTGATTCTTCCGAACTAAGGCGGTGTTGCAATCGCCTTCTGCTTTCGGGGCATCTGCAACCACATTTGCTTTGCGGGTGATAATGAATTCAAGGTCATAATCCTTTATTAATTCCAGCCATCTTCTCGACGGAGGTTAAGGTCGGTGTGTGAATATGTACTTGGACTCTTATGATCCGTGAAAACTTCGCAATGTTACCAATGAGGTAATGGCCGGATCTTCAATCGTGTACAATCATTTGCTAACTCAAGATCATGAGTTGGGTAATTCCCTTCATGCGGCCTCAAGCGGCGGATGCATAAGATCTGACTTTGCCCTCCCGCATCATCATACGCAACCGAAGTCCTCGGCGAGGCGTCATGAAAATCATAAAATCTTTATGAATATCTGGTAGGACCAACACAGTCTTTGAAACTAGTCTCGACTTGACTCTTGGAAACTCTCCTCGCAAGCATCTGTCCATTCAAATTTCTTCTCCTTCTTGATGGTTGAGTCATTGGTCTTGCTAACTTGGAGAAACCTTCAATGAATCTGCGGTAATACCCACCAATCCAAGAAACTTCTCACCTCTGTGAGACTTGGGTTGTTTCCAATCCATTCTTGCTCGACTTTGGTGGATCTCGGCAACTCCTCCTGTGACACAATATGTCCAAGGAATGCCACTTGACTTAGCCAAAATTCGCACTTCTTTGAATTTGGCATAAAGTGATTCTCCTGAGTTTTCCCAAAATCAATCGAGGTGGTCCTCATGTTCTTCTTCATTCTTGAATAGACGAGGATGTCATCGATGAAAACAACCACAAACTTATCCAAGAATTCCATGAACACTTTGTTCATCATATTCATAAATGTGAGGCGTTAAATCAAAACCGAAAGACATTCTCAGTAAACTTCGTATAGTCCATATCCGGTGGTGAAAATTTGTCTTGGGATATCTTCAGTCCGATCTTGATTGGTGATAGCGGATCTCAAATCAATCTTCGAAAATACACTTGCTCCTTTCGAGTTGATCGAGCAGTCATCAATCCTAGGTAGCGGTACTTGTTCTTGATTGTCACTTCATTGAGTGACCTATAATCCACACACATCCTCATACTATTGTCTTTCTTCTTGACAAATAATCTGAGTGCTCCCCAAGGTGATGAACTGGGTGAATATATCCCTTGCTTCGCAATTCTTCAATTTGTTTCTTCATCTCCGCCAATTCATTGGCCGCATTCTCAGAAGGTCGCCGAGATTGGAGCGGTCCACAGGACTAAGTCAATTAAGAACATGAGCGTCCTGTCCGTTGGCATCTTAGGAGTAGATCATCGAGAAAAACATCCGAATTCTTGCACTATTGGTATATCTTCAAGCTTTAATTCCTTCAAGCCGGGTCGAATGGAACTTTCTCGATGCAGTGTCTTGGGCTTGAATTCAAGCTGTGAGTCCTTCCTCATTAGTGAGAGTGATAGACCTATCGGCCGATCTATCCGTCCTTGATTCTTAGCTAGCTATCCATTCCAAGTATTACATCGGACCTTGAGAATGCAGGACTATTAAGTCCGCCATGAAGGAAACTCCTGATATTTCGAGGTAAGATTCGGGCATAGAAAACGGTCCTCATTTACGAGCCCGGGAATGGATTATCATAGGATTACTTAATGGAGAAATAGGTAACCCATTTTGCCCACAAACTTATTGGATACAAAAGAATGCGAAGCTCGGAATCAAAACAGGCGTCACGGTATCATATTAACGAAAGCGTACCAGGGCGACATCTGGTCTTTGCTGAGCTTCCTCTGCTGTGGCGTGGTTCACACGTCCCTTCGTGAATCGCCCGCCGCTTTGGGAGTGCCGCCGGTGGCTGGTACTCTGATCTTGCTTTGTTTGGTGTTGTAGCTACTTTGCTTCTTCGGGCACTTGTTGGCGTAGTGTCGATTCGTTGCAATGGAAGCATGTCACTCCTAACTGCCGATGAAGTTGGGTTCTTTTCTTTGGCCGCCTGCAGATGCATTATTGCGAGCCGGAAGAGTTGGAGCGCCAGTCTTGCGTCTTGGGGCTCTGGGTGTAGAAGACTGGAACCTTCCACTCTGAGGTGGCTGAGGCTGAGCAAAGCGAGGCTTGGGTTGCCCTCCAGAGTTGAACTTCTGTGCGGCCATCCTCCGCTTGCGGTTCTCCATCTGCAGATGCTTGGCCTCCTGGCGAAAAGCTTTATTCACTAACTTTGGAAGTCAGTGTAGTCATTGGAGACCAGCTGGACTGAGATCTCATCGTTCAGACCATCCATGAACCTTTCCTGCCTTTCTTCATCACTAGCCACGTCTGCTGGGGCATAGCGAGCAAGCTGGTTGAACTTGTGCAGGTATTCACCTTGTCTTGGTTGCCTTGTTTGAGCGCGTGGAACTCTTTCTTCTTTAGGGTCATTATCCTGCGGGGATATGTGCATGGCGAAAGCCCGCACAAACTCCGCCCAAGAGATAGTCTGTGCGTCGGCATGGGAGATGTTGTAGTTATCCCACCATTCGATCACGGGACCGGTGAGTGGTGAGAGGCAAGCAGGACTCTCTCACGGTCGATACATCGAGTGATATCCACTTCTTCCGATAGCACGGATCCATCATCGGCATCCATCGGCTCTGTCTTCTTTGGAGAATGTCGGTGGGGCGCATGCGCATGAAATCTGCCATGGTCAATCTCTGCTTGGTGGAGGTGGTGGTGCGATTCGAGTTGTTGCTTGCACATTACGCACTTATTTGTTGAGGGATGAGCTAGGAGGTTAATCGAGATGATTCTGGTTTTCCATCATCGACGCCAATCTGGTCCTTCACCGTGGCGGTGGTGGTTCTTTGCAGGATCCTCACAATGTCTGCGTCTTCGTTGCCCGACCTCGGACACGCCATTTGCAGATGCAATGGTCACCATCTGCTAGAACTCCAAAGATTTAGGAGAGATAGGCAGATAGGAAGTTCTAAAGGGTACATTCTAACGACCCAAGAACACAAAGAGCACACAAGACAAAGAGCGATTTTTCCAAAAAGTTCCTTTATTAAGTCATTTTATTCAA
Source organism: Phyllostachys edulis (assembly GCA_036346405.1). NCBI lineage: Eukaryota > Viridiplantae > Streptophyta > Magnoliopsida > Poales > Poaceae > Phyllostachys > Phyllostachys edulis. Next base: position 292,110 of record JAYEVD010000861.1, on the reverse strand, counting down.
AGATTATGGCTACCACAAATAAGATAGTAGCTCATAATTAGCAACTAAAGGTCGAGCTAACAGGAAGATAACTATAATGGGGTCATCGGGGTATAATCCGCCCATCGAGCTAGCCTCATGACCTTGTAGCTAGCGAGCTCCGCAGATTCGGTCTTGACTTCTCTTACGCTTCTTGTAGTCTGCATTACGGCGGTGAGCAAGTCATTCAAGGTGTTTCCAGTAGGCATAATCCAAAGCCTTAGCCAGATCCACAGTGTGTGTCGGTTCGAGAATCTTCGTCTCTAGCGGAGTTGAAAATCTTGTCGAGTCTGGTGGAATGTGCATCGGGTAATAATGAAACCGGTGCCTCAAGGCGATGATTGTAGGTGTAGCGAAGGTGGCGGATCGCCTCTCTTGCCGCATCTGCATGCCCTCATCAAAGGTGTCATGGGGATCGGGCGTCAAAGACGTGGAAGACGGTGTCGGTGCGAGATTGGAGTAAATGAGCACTTCTACTCTCCACGCTTGTTGTTCTCCCACTTGGTACTTGAATCCTTGAAAAGTTGGCCTCTTTCGGTAACCAGTCTTTGTATCATTTCCCAAAGTATCTCGGCCAAGATCGATAAAAGGCTCAAGTGGGAAGTAGCGTCCGTATTTCACCATCTAAAATTTTGAGAAGGAGAGGAGTTAGTAAACATTTTTAAAGAGAAAGGTTGAGACATGACTCTGGATAGACTCAAAATAGTTTTAGTTTTTGAAGATAAGTCCTTAAGGCAATTCTAAGGCCACGACCTACAGTCGACATGGCTCTGATACCACTTTTGTCGGACCCGGGAACGAAAGATCCCGAACCCTCTGTGTTCATACACCATCCGAGATTTCCGGTGTACCGAGCTACAAAAATGATAACATAACCAAATCTCGCGTTTCATTAATAGTAAATCGAGTTCGATACAAATGGGCATGAAGCCAAATAAAGAAGTAAATAACACAAATGAAATAAAAAAGATAGTAGTAGGCGAGCGATCCGCCACGAGTAATCGCCAGGGCGTAACCTAGGCGTCGGTGTCCTCACCGTCCCGATAGTAGTCTTCTCCTGAAATTTTGTTGCATAAAGCAAGCATGAGCACAACTACCGTGCTGCAAGTTACACCAATATGGAATTGTAATGCATGCATAAGGTAAACAAAGGACATTGGCGGGGTTATTTTATGTAAACAATAGCTTTAATTTAAATAATCGTAATAGATTGCAAGGCCATTTTCATACATTAATTAAAATCATATTTTAAATGACAATTGAATAATGTGGATAACCTCCACGAAAGGTGATGGATATCCTCCAATCACAATGGCTAACCGCCTAATTTTCCCCACAGGACTATCCATCCCGAAAACATCTGTTGAAACCATTTTTAAACCAAAAACAAGTCTAACTCAAAGTGGCTTTGCTAGCATGTCCATGATCATGACGCGCTATTCAATAGTTTTCTACTCGCGAGTTTATGCACTTTACCCACGAGATAATTTGCTCCTTGTGTCGGCCAATCCACGCTTCCTAAGGCGTGGGACAAAGCAATTATCACGAGGTCGTTACAATGATCTACCCCAAAGAACTCATGCCCGCTAAGGTTTCGCTTCCATTGGACTATCCATCCTCAGGAGCCCCTCTTGCGCCATGTGGGACTCTGTCTATCAACACCCACTCATACAAAATGGCACGAATATCTCGAGGTATCCCAAATTATTAAGCCAAGTCTTGCCCAGACAAGGCGTGTGGTGGTCTGATAAGGCATAGCAAGATGCGGCTCCAAGACCGGTCCTTAATCGACTTAGGCGTCATTCAAAATCAAACCACAGGTAATAATCCTAACCAGATTAAACCCGCATAAACTGCACCCACCATTCATCCGTTTAGCCCAAGTCTAAACCATTTTAGCGTTTTATTTGATTAAACCATCTTTACAAAATTCCTATGGTAAAACAATACCATAGGTTCAAGTTTAAACAAATTTGTAATAATTTGGCTAAATCCTCCCAAAATCAAATTCATGGTCTAAGCATTTGCTAAGCATTTCCAAACAATTTATCTATGGTGACAAGGATGACATTTCAATATTCAATATTGGCCATACAATGACAGTTGGAATATCTAATCATTTAAACAGAATTTAAAATACTTGAATAAAAGTATGCATGCATTTAATAATTTGAAAACTGAATTTAACTAACTTTAAAATATTAGGGCAAGATGATCAAAGTATAACTTGCCTTCGCTGAAGTCTTGAAATTCTAATTCTTGGAAGAATCAAATTCCCGGAATAATCGCCGTAATCTAAGCGTGAAAATCGACAATCAATTGGAATTCAAATGAAGACAATACAATAGTTCAAACTAACTCTAAATAAAATAATTATATTTTATTTGGCTGAATAACAATTTTATAAGACTTTATAAGTTTGAAACATTCAATTTAGAGATAGGAAAATAAAAGATATAACTTTTACAAGTTTAAATCCTAAATTTGCAAATTAAATAGTTTAATTTAAAATAACAATTTAAACTAATTCTAATTTATTAAGCTAGATAATCTTTTTATAAAATTTTAGAAACTTAATTCACTAAATTTGGAGTTTGAAATTCAGATGATATGAATTTTACAAATTTTAATTTTAAATTTGGAATTCAAAGGATTTCTAAATTTCCAAGATAGAACTAGACTGAACTCCAAATTGAATAACTATATTTTATTTAGTTAGATAATAATTTTCTAAGATTTTAGCAATTTGAATCATCTAATTTGGAATTATGGTTCAAAAGATATGAATTTTACAAGTTAAATTCCTAAATTAGTGGTTTAAATTATCTCAAATTCAAACAGACAGTTTAAACCTATTCCAATTCAAATTTTTATATTTTATTTAGCTAGGTATTAATTTTATCAAATTTTAGAAATTGAAATCACCTAATTTTGAATTAGAATGCAAAAGTTATGAATTTTACAAATTAAATTCTAAATCTGTGATTTAAATCAATTTTCTGAATTATTTTTCTAAAAGTAAATCTAATTATTGCGCAAGGTGACGCCAAAGAAGGAATTTTCGGATTTAAATTAATTTAAAAATGATTTACGACAGTGGGGCCTCGTGTCATAGACACGGTCTATGTGACCAAGTCCACGGGACTTGGCGCCTTTGGGAGGTGGCGCGGTGTGTGGCGTGGGCGCCACGTGAGGCAACCACGTGGGCTTTGGGCGAGTGGCACGCTTCGTGGCGCTCGCGTGGCGCATGCGTGGCGGCGACGGTGGGCGGCGGCGGCGGCACGGACCCTATGGTCGCCCGCACAACGGCGGCTAAGGCGAGTCCGGAGGGCGGCAAAATGGAGAGGAGGTCGCGGGGACCTTGGTGGTTACCTCGCGGTGGCCGGACGCGACGAAGCAGCGACGATCAACAGAGAAGGCGGCGGCGGCGACGGTCCGCAGTGGCGCGGCGGCTCGGGTGACTCTCCGGCGAGGTGGCGCGCAAGACGGTAGCCCTTGACGCCGCGGTGGCAGCTGTGGCGGCGGAAGGCCGATCGTCGGCGGCAGCGGCGACGTGTAGCGGCGAGCGCGCGGTGGCAGCGTGAAGAAACTCCGATTCCGTGAGCGAGAGGGCAGGGAGGCGCGTGGGGAAATGGTTGAGGAGAGAGCCGCGCCGTGCTCCCCTTTATAGGGGCAGGCGGAGGGGAGGGGAGAACGTCATAAGATCGTGGCGGCGGTGGTTGCGGCGTCTGGCCGAATCCTGCCAGAGGAGAAGAGGGAAGTGGGGGAGTGGGGCGGCTCGTGCGTGCGGTTAGCAAGACTTGTAATGTCGAGGTGGTTGGGAAGGTGGCCCAAGCTCTAGCGGCGACCATGGCGGTTCAGTCTGCGCGTTAGGGGTAGAAGGAGGTGGGGAGGAAGATGGGTGGTGGCCGTTGGATTTGAGATCGGTGGCCAAGAAAAGGGCGGCGTGGAGCAATGTGGCCTGTCGGATGTGCATCCGAGCGGTGGAGATAGGGAAGTGGGGAATGAGATGAAATTTGAGTGGAGCGGTAAACTTGGGCCGTCTTGTGAGAAAGGTTGGGCGAAGGGTTTCGCCCAAAACGAGTTGGAATTTTCAATTGCTTTTCTAATTAAAATAATTCTAATAATTCATTTAAGCTTTAGAAAATAGCAAAATGATTCTAAAAATTCTAGAAAAATTTACATAAGTTCTTAGAATAGTTCGGACTTAACTAAAATATTTCCAAGTTAAAGTTGACAATAGATTTTGAACTTAAATTTCTTTTTGGCTTTAACAATTTAAAGACAAGCTTTTAAAATTTCAGAAATTCACAAATTCAAATAAGTTTTAAACTTTAACCAAAATTGAAATTTTGGGCTGTTACAAAAGGGATGTAAATCGAGGACAAGTAAGAAGAACATGTGGAAGAAGAGATCAATATTTTGGGACTTACCTTATTGGGAGCACCTAGAAGTTCGCCAACTTGCATCGACGTCATGCGTAGAGAAGAATGTATGTGATGACTTGATTGGTCTCTTCTTGAACATTCGTGACAAAACAAAGGATGGTGTCAGCGCACGGCTTGACTTGGTTGATATGGACATCGACCGAGTTAGCACCAACAAGGACCGATAAAGGACGAACGTACCTCCCCACCTTGTTACACTCTGTCCAAGGCCAAGAGAACCGGCTCGTGCGGTCCTTGCATGGCGTGAAAGTTCCGTCAGGTTACTCGCCAACATGAAGAAACTTGTTTCGATAAAAGATTTGAAGTTAATTGGCATGAAGTCTCATGATTGTCATGTGTTGATGACACAAATGCTCCTGTTGCAATTAGAAGTATTTTGCCGATCAAGGTCCGAGAGACAATCATGAGGTCAGGTTATTTTTTAACACAATTGCTCGAGAAGGTCATCGATCGAAGGACTAGATGCTCTGCGGGACGAGGTGGTGACGACTCTATGTGATCTTGAGATGTATTTCCCTCCGTCGTTTTTCGATATCATGGTCCATCTCATTGTTCATATTGTGAGGAGATAAAGATGTGCGGGCCCGTGTTCCTCGTAGCATACCCGTTCGAGAGGTTCATGGGAATTCTCAAGTCATATGTACGGAATCGATCTCGGCGAGGGCAAGATCGTCGAAGGTTATGCAACCGAAGAGGTCATTGAGTTCTGCCTCGATTACATGGCTCGGTCGAACCGATGGGTGTGCCTCGATCTCACCATGAGGGAGGCTCGAGGGTATCGGGACCATCGGAAGGAAAGCAATCACTCCAAATATGGATGCGTATGCTCAAGCCCATTTCACGGTCTTGCAACACATGACTGAAGTGTCCCCGTATATCGACCAGCACAAGGACGTGCTTCGGCAACAGAATCCGGTGCGGCCGGATGTTTGGATCACGAGACAACACAACAGACGGTTCAACCAATGGTTGAAGGAGTGACTTGCTAGGAGCTCGTCAAGTGATATGCTGACATGGTTGGCAAAAGGGCCAACATTTACAGTTGTAACATGGCGAGGATACGACATAAATGGGTACACATTCTATACGCAGGCTCAGGATATAAAAAGCACTAACCAGAACAGCGGTGTCCGCATAGATGCATTCAGTACCGATGGGCTGAGGAGCTCTTACTATGGGCAAATAGAGGAGATATGGGAGCTCGACTACGTACTTTTCAAGATCCCCCTATTTCGGTGCCGTTGGGTCCATCTCCCACAGGTGAAGGTCGACAAGTACGGCGTCACTACCGTGGACGTCGAACGTGTCAGATACAAAGACGAACCATTCGTACTGGCTAACCAAGTTGTTCAAGTCTTCTATGTTACCGACCCGGCAAATAAGAAGCGACACGTAGTTCTTCATAGAAAAAGGATGTGAACACCATGAGGATATGCTCATGATCCTAGGTGATGATACAATTGGCAATTTGGTTGAAGGTTTGTTGGAATTCATGTTTGTCAAAAAGTTTCAGCAAACTGTCAGGATAATCGGTAGTACCGGCGTGTTAATCATGATAATACCGCTTCTTGAAACGACCGTTTGTTGTTAAGCGGTATGGAAAACCGTAACGAATGCAAAATGGTCTTGGATTTCCTTGTGGAGCGGTATGACCGCATCTTGCTTGTCGGTAATACCGCGCCGGTATGACCGTTGTTTTGCGGTATGCAAACTCAGAGGAGTGGTTTTTGGAGAGTTTTGGATTTCTCCAAGTTCTTGATCGACCGCTAGATTGATTGAAGGTATGACCGCGATCGGTAATACCGATGGATATAGCGGTAGTCTGCTTTTGGAATGATTTGAGTGAATGTTATTTCAATTTGAGAATTGTTTTGGGTTATGTCATTTCCATGTTTGTTAATGCATATATGTTGCATATTGCATGTTTTGAGCTAACGTGGGTCAAGTTGTGAAGAACTTGTTCCTGAGAGGCGATTTCTTGGTCTATTCTTTGTGCGGGTGGCTTGCGGATCAACGACGGTCAACGCGAGGAGGATCGGGACTAAGCTTGGAGAGCCGAGGTCGAAACGATCATGGATGCGGGTGGTCGGTGACTCAAGCATGGCATGAATGGACGAGGTGGATCGAACCGGCGATTCGATGTAATCGGTTGGATCAAGCGGCGGGGGTCGGTGCAAGTGCCTTGGAGGTTCGATGGGATTCGGACGGGAGAGACTTGCCGACATGATGAGAGCCGTTGATCAACCTACGTGTGAGCGAAGCGATTGCTTCGATGGATTGGACTCGGTCTATGGAGAAGGATCGAGAAGGGTATTTTGGTAATTTCACCAAATACCGCCTTTGTAACTTATTGGCTAAACATGCTGCGTAGTCGGCGCTGGAGAAGCGGTTTAGGTCAATCGAAGATGAAGACGACGCTTTGAGATGCGTCGTGTGTTAACCCATTGTGTGTTAGGGTTTAATGGGTGCCCTAATGGAATATTCCTAGATTCCTAGCCTCCACTATATAAGCCTTGTGTCTTTGTTCACAGCAGCCTGTGAGTCCATTGAGAAAAACCCTATTTGGTCTTAGGGTTTAGAAAAGGAAGATGAGAGCTAGGGTTTAGGATTGATGCCTTGTATGCTCATGTAATGAGTTGTGCCCTCAAAGATGGAGTGGTCAGTAACCATGAATCTTCAATCATCAATCAATCCTTGCAAGTTCTTTGAGATGAGCTCTCTTCGTTCTTTTTCTTGTTCTTGCACCTTACTTTGATGTTTTGGAGATTTTGTTGATCCTTTGGTTTTGGCTGTTCTTGTGCACTCTTACTCCTTGCTTTGTGACATGTGGGAGCGTATCTAAGGTCACCTAGATCATCAATCTCCCACGAGCAAGAGTTGGATCAAGTTTTTCGTTTTGCTTTCGGTTCTATGCCCTTCTTAGGTAAAACTGAAAAAGATCTAAACTTTGGCGTAGATCTGGACGATCGCCACTTGGAATAGGTTCCAAATACCCTTAGGAAGGTGTGTTCCAAATTTGGTGGAGTTTGACCTTACGGTTTAAAAGTTACGTCGATTTTCGATTTCGTTTTGATTTATTACGTTCATCGTCAGGATAAAAGGTAGTACCGCACTTTTGCCTGAGGTAGTACCGCGATGAGGTAGTACCGCACATTTGCCTGTGGTAGTACCGCATTGAGGTAGTACCGCACCTATGATGGTAGTACCTTTGTCCCTGATTTTTCGAGATTTCTTGAGGAGTTCTTTGTTGTGCTTTGAGGGTTTAGGAGTGGATTCTTTACAGGTCTTCCACTGTGCTTAAGCTTTCATCTTCATAGCTCTCATAGCTATTGGAGTGATTTGCGATTTGCGAGTTGAATCCATTATCTTTGCAAAAAGATTTGGTGCTCCTATTCACCCCCCCTCTAGTCGCCTATTCCGGTCCTACAAAGGAGGATTGTCGGAGTTGAGAATGTAGTGGACGAGGAAGAATACAATCAATTTGACGAGTTGCCTCCTTTCGGAAACGGCATAAGGGTCGAGGAAGAAGAACATGACGAAACTAGCTACATACGCGTCGACCATCATGAAGGGCTAATTTTTAAAGATTAATTGAACAATGTGTGTATATGTATATGTACGTTACGATGAATGGTTAATTTTAGTTCATTTGAGTTAATTAATTGATTTGTCTTGTGAAATGGATGTGATTGTTTCTCAAATGAATGTGAATTGGATGTATATACATGTACTTTTGTCTTTTACGCTTGTTTGAGAGGGCATGGCTAGCATTTCTGAGGCTAGCCAATAAGCAATCGATCTAAATATTAACCAATACAAAATAATATCACGACGGTTTGAACTACAAACCGTCTCACATATATATCACGACGGTTGTTTATTAACACCGCTCGTGATACATCACATATCACGATGGTTCTAAGTGAGAACCGTCTGTGATACATCACATATCACAGACGGTTCTAAGTGATAACCGTCAGTGATACATAACATATCAAAGACGGTTGTTTATTAAAACCGTCAGGATACATCACATATCACGAGCGGTTCTAAGTTAGAACCGCTCAGTGATAGTGTGTATCACGATGGTTCTAATTTAGAACCGTGCGTGATGTCCATCCCTATTTACATTCGGACTCTAGCTAGGGTTTGCCGCGCCCGCCAAGACTCTCAAGCGATTAAGTTTCTCAACTCCTCTCGCTCCCTCCTCCCCGAGCCCGTCGCCACCGTCCTCGACGCCTCCTCGAGCAGGCGACTCCTCCCCGATCCTGTCGGACGCCTCCTCCTCTAGCCCGCGCCTCCCCAGAGCCCGCCGAGCCTCCTCCTCTGACCAGCGTGCCTCCCCGAGCCCACCGCGCCTCCTGCCCCGAGCCCGCCGCCTCCTCCCTCCCAGAGCCAGTGGCGCCTCCCCTTCGACACCGCCCTGCTGCTCTGGTACTGCTCCCTGCTCGTCCTTCTCCTCAACGCCCAAAGGTAACCAATGCCGAGTTACCGATCGACCCCCACGCCCCTTTCCCTAACTATTTCTATCAATAATCTGTCATGGTCCTTCATGATAATTGTACTTGTTTTAGGAATTTGTATTTGTTCTAGTCAGTTATTCATATGGTATTTGTTTTGATACTGCTACTAGAATACATTGCAATGTGGTGTGGTGGGCTTGAGATGAATGCTCTGTGATGATAATAGTCTTGTATTGAAATTGTTTTGATAATCGGGTTTGTACTTGAGCTCTAATTGGAATGCTTACTCTACATCGATAGCAATATCAAAATGTTAAATCTTAGCTTTATGCTGATTTCATTTGTTCACATGATGTTCTATTTCTTGTGAAGATGTCTTCCGCTCATTACGAGTCGGTAGCCGCCTCATGTGTCGATGATGCACCATCCTCTGGAACAATATCCAAACGCGGTAGAAGAAGAGGAATATCGAAAAGGCCCACGGGCGATTTACCATCACGGAGGTCGTCGATGCAGGGACCCCTATCAATCCTCGCCGAGCGACATCCGCATTCCGGAGAATGGTGGAATAGTTGCACGGAACGGGTCAAGATCACCTACGATTCGTGGAAGGTGGTGCGGACCATCGAAAACCGCTCTTGGCGGAAATTCTCGCATCGTTCGAGATCCGGTAGAACTCACGGACTCCGTCGACGACACGCGTTACTACTGCGCAAAGCGTGGAAGAACTTCAAAGCACGCTTGTCAAGAACTACGTGGAGAAGGATCTGCCGCCCTTCCACAAGTATCTATTATTGGAAGAGTCTGGGCGAGTTTGTGGCGAAGAAGACGACAGATGAATTTAAGAGTGAAAGTCACGGCGCTACGGCCCTCGAGCAAAAACAAGCACCCCACGCACTCGGCACGGCTGGGTATGCGGGTAAAGCCCGATATGGAGGGATCAGAACAGCGAGCAAGCGGTTTGAATCTCTCCTGCTATTTTCGAGATCAGCGATGTGCGGCGCTACCGACGGTGGTTATTTGCGAGTTATGTATTCGGCCTCTGAAGTGTACTTTCCAAACCCGAAGACCGTGAAGTGTCCCAACGCCGGTAAGATATCGAACTACCTAGTTTGTAATTACTCCATAACTTCATAGGAAGTGAAATGACATGTCGGGCTATATTGCGAGATAACGCTAAGTGCACAATCTTCCCAAGGCTCATTCGGTGCAGATAGGGAGAAGATATACTCTCTGCGCCCTAGGAAGCAATGAGCATCCGGTCGCACGAGAGGCGCCGGTGTTTTTGTTACATGGGAACAATGGTTCCAAGCGGACTCGGATCGTGCAGTAGGAAGAGAGCCAAAGCCGAGCACGATGCAAAGCTACGAGAGGATCTTCGTGCATCCCTCGAGATAGGCTCACTTTGAAAAAATCGAGCGGAGGTCGGTGAAAAAGTCACACAGAGGTCACTCAATCATTTGAGGAAAGGATTCGTATGCGTTCGAGCAAAAGCGAAAGAGACCTTTGAGGAAAGGATTAGGGATTGCAAATGCCAAGTCGGTTGGAAGCCCTGCCCTACTATACCGCTAGCCCCCCCAAACATCCGAGTAGTCTGCGCCCAACCCTAACCCTACCACAATAGGTGATGACAGATTTTCCGTCGATGACATCCGTAATAATTATTATCTCGGAATGCTCAATCCATTGATAGGCTTGTTGGAGTAGCTAATTTTGTACCGTTATATGCGTGGTGGCTACGAAGTGCAAGCTCAAGTGAGATATGTCTCTGTTGCCCTAGATCTTTGCTTGGGGCGGTGTATCCATCCGATGTCGGAGCTTTGGTGCACGTGCAAATCTAGCGCGGGTTTATAAAAGTGAATGTGGACGGTGTTTGTGCCAATTTCGAGGCCATCTCGCTGAAAATTCCCCCAAACGATGAGGTCATGACTCTAGGGCAAGCCGTTGGAACATTCATCTAGTGGCCCAAGGAGGACATCTGCCTGGAGCTACCTGCTCCGATGTCAACTTCACGGGAATGTCCTACAACGGCATCAAGTCCACGGACTGACCGCACCGGCTACTCAGACCGACACGGCAAGGGCCCGCATCACATGCATCTACACCTCGTGCTCAGTCGTCTCTTGTGAAGTCGACCTATACAAAGCGAGGCAGCAAGGGCAAGGGCAAATCGAAGACGATCGAGTCCTCTCCTGATATCCCCTTCTTGCCGTTGGCCCGGAAATACAAGCTAGGCGAGCCGTTGCTCGAGAAGTTAGACAGCCCTACCCTAGGACCGGATTGCACGGAATTGCATAGATGGTACATGGAGCAGTTCAACAAGCGGTTGATCAACGGCGCCGGGTGTCACCGTCAAGTTCAAGGAGGATCATTTTAACCACGTGTATCAAGACGCCGTCTTCACGGTGACCTTCGACGACTTGTTCGTCTCTTCAACCTCGACGAGCTCGGCGTCTCACTCATACGATCTTTGGACAATCGTAAGTGTGTACAATCACGGTCAATGTTAGTGTAATATCGATAAATGTTATATATAACTCCTAGCTTTTGTATAATAGATACATGATCCGTGAAGCGAAAGAAGGAAATCACCGTAGGTTTCCTCGACCCACACATTGTCTCCGAGCAAAGCATCATGTCGAATGCAATATTAAATGAGAATTACGTTATAGATTTTTTCATGGCTCACCGCAACAAGGAATTCATACTTTTGCCCTACAACCAGAAGTAAGTAGTGTTGCACTACTGGCTATACTTGTTGATTTGTACTTTATAAGCAACACGAACTTAGGTTTAATGACCATGCTGACATACCTGTGTAGGTACCATTGGATTCTAATTGTAATTATACCAAAACGGAAATACGTAATATACCTAGATTCCCTACAGAGGGCCACTCACAACTTCACAACTATCCGGAGTTTAATCATCAGGTAAACACATTTCCTCCATAGAAACTCTATTGTAGTCTTTCCTTCCTTTGCAATGGCTAAGGCTAACTTCTTGGAGTCACGTAGGGTGTTCGACGTGTTACATGCTAGAGGATGGAATATCAAGGGAAGGACGCTGGGACATGATCAAAAATTCCCGGTACTTGCTAGCTAGTACACATTAATCCTATATAACACTTCGTAGCAATGCCTCTCGAACTAACCAATTCTATTTTTGCAGTGCCACGCCGGCCGCAACGTCTGTGGATACTATGTTTGCCACAACATGCAACTACTCATCGGTTCCGCGATCACCAATGATCCTCAGGTTTGTCAATCTTTCAACAACTATTTCATATATACTTACCAATTTATATAAGCCAATTTAACCTTCATATCGACAGGTTGCGACCATCGCTGAAACTGCGTTGGAACAGAGCGAGCTCATAAAAATTCGATCACACCTTGCGTCATTCCTGAACAGACAGGTCATAAATCCAAATGGGAATTTGCATGTGTAGCGATTGAACTTGATTGGGATAGATTGAACATAATGGTACATGTGTGTAAATTAATGTACATTAATGGTTAATTTTAGTTAATTGATTTGTGAATTGGATGTGCTTGTTTACTTAAATGAATGCAATTTTGATGTGCTACGAAATGAATGAGAATTGGATGTGCTTGTTTGAGAGGGCATGGCTAGCATTTCTGAGGCTAGCCAATAAATGTAAATAGATTTAGCAATGCAAAGACTACCCGAGGCACGGCAGAGATGAAACCGTCAGGATATTATTACCACAAGCGATGCGTAGAGATAAACCGTGCGTGATAGTCAACTACCACAGATGGTGCAGAGACGAAACCGCTCGTGATAGTGGACTATCACAGCGGTTTCGTCTGTTTACGCATCGCTCGAAAGTCGACTCATCCTGCACGGTTTCGCTCTCTGACCGCCTGTGATAGATATTACGACGGTTGAAAACCGTGCGTGATGACCTAATGCATTACTGACCCATAAACTCAAACGGCTCACGGAACCGTCTGTGATGGCATTTTTGAACCGTCTGTAAAGGCCTTTTCTGTAGTAGTGTACAAACAAAACAATGCTATAAATTTTAGTGGATAAAGGTATATGTTGTACTCAAGTCTCAGATAGTCTAAACTTGTCGGTTAAAGCTGCGAGAAAAGGTTAGCGGCGATATTATCATGGGAGCAACTAGTGGCAAACAATTTGTGGATGAAGTGGCAAAGCATTTGCGATATGAGGTATTAACAATGTTACCACAATCATTTGGCGGTGAACTTCTTGTGTCCGGAGTAGTTCTTGATTATGTCGGAGCACATTACGATATGAGGTGGAATTGGATGGCACGATATTTCTTGATTTAGTTGCTAGTAGAACTTCACCTTCTTGTGACACCATTCCCTATTGGTACACGGCCATGGGGCAAGCCACCATTGGTGTTGTAAAGTATTGCTCCATCAAGTGGTTCTTTGCTCCCACTTACCATCTGGATGTTGAGCACTGGCAGCTGCAGAGTAATCATCCTAGAACAAAAGCAACATTTTATATGATTTGCTATGGGGAGATACCGCAATACTTTACGTGGGACTTTATTCTTGCCTACCACGTATCGAGAGCTATTACTAAAGTTACACTTGTCTTCATGCTCATTATCTTTCCAATAAAGCATGCAATTATTATAGCATACATCAATTTTCACATATGGCATACCGAGACCCTCTAATAGCTTCTTCGAACGGTAGAAGTCTTGAACAACTTAGACTCTAGGGCAAAAGTTCATGAATTATTTGTAATACATCATCATAGTGTGCAATTGACATATTGTCTTGTGACTTCATAGCTAGCAAGCAAGCAACAATGATAGACAAGAATGTGTTGTGTTCTCATGGACTAGTTCATCGGCACTAGCGACCATCCTATAAAAAGCACAGGCAGAGGCATTTGGCTCCTCATCAATTCTTTGGTGGATGGTCACCGCTAGGTCACCCAACATATTATCCATCTGATCAGATTCATTGAATTCATCATGCCTAACGACAAGGCTCTCACCATGTGTTGTCCGTGTTTGATAATTTGCCCTAAACCCATATTTACTCAAGTGCAACTCGACAGTGTACCTATTGTGCCTAAAATAGTTCCGACACATTGCACACGGACACTTAATGGTGTCACCTTCGACTAAACTTGGATCAGAGAATGCACGATTCAAGAATTGTGTGGTGTGGTCAATCCATTCATTAGAGGGAGCTCTACCACGCTGCCAGCCAATATACATCCATTCATGGTCTGCCATTAAATAGTTCTGTGTTTAACAACTTGAATATGTTAATTATGAATATCATATGATGGTATGCCCAAATTAGAGAATCTGCACATAATTATTAATTTAGCAATCAACACATAACGTGGTTTATGATATAACTCCTACGTAAGACAAGAACAAATTTGGTCCAATATAACATTGCATTTGCAACAATAGGACATAATTTTGATTACTTACAGTGCAATATTTATTACTTATTATGCATCATTCGAACAATAGATTTTAGTAAAAACATGAAAGGCAACCATAAAAGGACATTAGTTAGACCAAGGGGAGGAGAGCTTACCAAGGCGGCCAAAGAACAACTTACCGATCAAACTAATCATACCAATTATTTTATCTTAAACCCACCCATTTTAATATCTTGCATTAATTCACAGCATGCTCATAAGCAAGGAAATAGAAATTAATGTTATGTGAAATATCTTGCATTAATTCACAGACTCCTTTGATTTTGGACAAAAAAATTCTGTTATGCAAAAAAATATAGCCAAGGTTGTGTGAGTTCAGATTGGCAATACATAGATTAGCTGATTGCTTTTAAGGTGGAATGGATCATGCATGCTGGTTAATTCTGACATGTAGCGTGGTCAAATATTGTTTTGTTAATCTTACTACCCAACCGGCCTTAATTGCACGGCAAGTTAGTAATTAGTGTCATATTGCTATGAGAGGACAAAAACAGAAACAACACAAATGGATAAGCTAACTCTCACCACAATCATGTATCAATTAGAACACAAGCTTGCTTTAGTATCAAATAGAACACAAGCTTGCTTTAGTATCAAATAGAACACAAGCTAGTTTAAAACATATGCAATAGTGTGATGTCAGCTGTCTGTAAGCCTTGATCTATAGAACACTAGATGATGTGGAGGAGTGTAACATTTCAAAAATTCCGATTTTGGGAAGTATAATGAAAATGAGTGGGAGAATAATTCTGAGCATGTTTTTGCATGGTAAACTATATATTTTACCATGATTTTTTAGCTTTTACATAAATTAAATAGTGAAATCACATGCAAACAGTAAGTTGTAGGAATTTTTGAGAAAATAACGTAACATATAAAATTCTGAAAAATATAATGGAAAGACCGTATCAAGGGATCGAGATTAACATCATTGGCACGCACACCTATTCGCACCAATCAGGAGGCTAACCCTCTTCTTTGGGGATAAATTAGTTAATCCCAAGAGAATGACATGAGTAGATTATTACACGCAAAGACTCACCTACCTCTACCAACCAGAGTCAGTCTGATCCCCTTGAGTACTTGCGTTTGTATTTCATGTAATAGATCACGTACAATACATGATGCTTGAATACGCCAACCCTTGACTTTAGAAAAGGTATTAAATTAATCAGATGTTACTTCAGCAGCCTTGACTTGTGTTGCCACTAGAGATCTAGCTACAGGTCTACCAAATCCAAATGAACACTACAGTGCATTTTGACCTTTCTTTCAGGGACCATGCATGCATATATATTAGTTGATTAGTGCTAGAATCTAGCCAAGGTTGTGTGTGTTTAGATTGGCAATACATAGATTAGCTTATTGCTTTTTAGGTAGAATGTATCATGCATGCTGGTTAATTCTGACTTGTAACGTGGTCAAATATTGTTTTGTTAATCTTACTACCCAACCAGCCTTAATTGCACGGCAAGTTAGTAATTAGTGTCATATTGCTATGAGAGGACAAAAACAGAAACAACACAAATGGATAAGCTAACTCTCACCACAATCATGTATCAATTAGAACACAAGCTTGCTTTAGTATGGTTACACCACATCTAATTAAATAGGTAGTGATATTGGACCATACACATACCCTTTTAAAATGTCATAATACAACAACTCAACATCTTTTACAAAACAAAAGCATAGATATAAAGTGTAATAACTATAATCTTGAATATTTCTGGATGAATAGCAGAGGACAGAGGCGACAAGAGAACGTACTCAGTAATAAGCAGTAGTATGCTGGTGTAGCAAGTTGCAGTACTATGATATATTTTTCTAGAGGCAGTACTACGATTCCTAGGCCTGTAGTTCTTGACTTGAACTGTTGCACATCATAATAGATCCTTGCAATCAGACAACCGTTCCACTCTAACATGTCAAAAGATTATACATGTTTGGAGCTTGTCCTGCAGCTATCTTAAGTTGCTGAACTTCTTCTCGTAGGGCTTCATTCAGAGCTGCATTTGGTGGAAAGGAAATATTTCAGTATGTTGATTCCAAAACTAGGAAAATACGAATGTTCAATTTCAGCTCTCTATTCTCAGAAGTTAACCCAGATGTATCCCTCTGGGTTTCAAGTAAATTGCAATAAATCAGATATGAGAACATCAGATATGTGGTGAACAAAAGAAACAAAATTAGATCACCATATATTAAATGTCATATCACAAACTAAAACAAAACAAACTTTTGGCTTACAGGTCGGCTAGCAATTACCTATCAAACATTCTCAATGGTAGACAAAAGGGGGGTTGTGTGCTAGCATGGTCCAAAAATCAATAACTATGAAACACATACATCCATGAAAATGCTACATACACTGCACGAACTAAGGCTTAAACCAATAAGGCCATCACAGGAAGTTATCATAATTCATAATATCAAAATATTAGCTCAGTAACATATTGTTGGATCATAGAGAATGACTCACATGTTAATCAGAACTATATATGAAATTGCAAGAGCAAATAACACACTTTGCTTCTCAAATGCAGTGTCGTCCTAAAACGAGGCAAAAATACAGATGTGTTAGAAAAGGATGTGTACCCACTGGTTTTCCTTACAGCAATATGTCTAATAAGCTCGACTCATCCACAAGCCATGCTCAAGTTGCTTCAACTCATGTAAGGGCACCTTTTTAAACATAAGTACTAAGAAAGCAGGTTAAGTTCATTTTTTATCATTGGAGGATCTCCCTAAAATTAGTTCTGAAGAGTTGGTTCAACAAGGTATTCTTTCCTGCTCAAAATAAAAAGTATGATGAAAACAAATCCCAACTAAATTATAAAGTATATGTAGTCTATTTGTAAAAAAGGCCAGAAAGCTATCCCACATATCAGCCAAGACATGTTTAAGTTCAGTGTCAGGCTATCAGCCAAATGCTGAAAATAACATTGTATAGTTTAATATCAGAAAAGACAAATAGGTAACCTCCAAGAAAAGAGGGCATGCATATTTGTCATTATTCATTAATCACAAAATACATCTGTGCATTTGGGAAAATCAGATGCTATGGGGAAACATTGTCCTACATTTGCTTGAGATCTATCATTCATGAGAGCAAGTTCAGGACTTCAAGAAAGATATGCACAAGCACTCTACTTTAAAATACACTCATGTTAGCCAATTAAGGTTGGAAACTACCCACATTTATCAACATAACCCTGGACAACGCTAATTGGAAAACCATGGTGGATCACAAATATCATTATGTGCCTAGTGCCGACCACAAGCAATCTTGTGCAGGCATGCATGTACAAACCAAAAGGTGACAACAAACTTATAATTGCTTGTTGTAGCATTTAGTGGTGCAGAACAGTGACAAGAATGATTACATGGAGAATCAATTTCAAAGCATGCAGCTCACCTGAGGTTTGCTATAAGTTGCAATGATATAGTTTAACAAAAAATCATTTTGGAAAAAGTCAGCACCATACTTCCAGCTGTCTGATGATTGAATCCAAATATCCAATGACATTCAAAATCATAGAAGCAAGCTTAAGTTGTAAGTACCAGTATGTATAGACCGGACAACTGCAGCAACATCACCTCCAACACAAAATGCTCTTCCTTTCCCCTGAGAAAAGGGATGATTGAATCCAAATATCCAATGACAGACATGAGTAGTTAAAGTAGTAGTCAAGCAAAATGGGGAATTTGAGAGAGAAACAAACATGAAACATCACTGCCTCACCCTCACTGCCTGCCTCTGTGCCTCACTTCACTCACTGAGTCTTGAGTCTGGAGTCCCCCCGAGGCTCGAATCGCCGTGACGCCGCCAGCCACTAGGAGCCAGGCAGCCAGCCACCTTCTGCGGGGACGGCCAGAGTGGAGACAGAGGTCGGGCGATAGGGGCCGGCTGCGGCACCGAACGGTGGAGGCGGCTTGAGGCGGCCGAATCCTTCGCCTACGGTCGGATCTGTACCGTGCGGGCTCGGGGGCGCTCGGTCCGACGGTGGAGAAGGCGGAGGGAGGAGATGTGCTTGGGGGAGAGGAAGGGAAGAGGAGGTACTGGTCCTTGCGGAAGGAAGAGAAGGCTGCGGGGAGAAGAAGCTTAGGGGACGAGCGTGGCGCTTGGATCTAGTGCTCTCGGGAGGAGGAGCTTTCGGAGAAGGAAGGGTCACATGCTGTGGTGGAGGCGGCAGGTGACTCGACTCCGGTGGAGGAAGGTGAGGCGGCGGCGTGAGAAGGCGATGCGGTGTGGTGGAGGTAGCAGGTGACTCGACCGGGAGCCGGAGAGGAGCTCCGGTGGAGGAAGGTGAGGCGGCGGCGTTGAGGAGGCGATGCGGGTGTGGTGGAGGCAAGGCGGCGCAAAGGGCGGATGGGGGAGGCGGCGGGGGCGTGGAGGCGGCGGCGAAATGGGGAGGTGGCGAGGTGCGTGGCGGCGAAATGGGGAGGCGGCGGGGGGTGTGGAGGCGGCGGCGAAATGGGGAGGCGGTGAGGCGCGTATTGGCAAAATGGGGAGGCGGCGGGGGGCGTGGAGGCGGCAGGAAATGGGGAGGCGGCGGGGAAATGGTTAGGGATTTTGGGAGCTAGAGGAGAGGACGCTTACAGGAAAACACGGTGCGGGAATTTTTTTCAGGGTGGCGCCATGCCAATTTTTTTTGCCGCCGAGAACCTTTCCCATGTCAGACCAAAGAAATTAACTTGACGGTTCTAACCGTCAGCAAAATAGTTTTTATTGAGAGTTATATAAAAACCGTCAGCAAAATTTGAATTTTGCTGAAGGGGTACTATTCCTATGACCAAAATAGTAATCCTTGACGGCTAGTGCGGGCCCGTCAGCAAAATTGATGGTCGTCAGGTTTTCCTAGCTTTCTAGTAGTGAGCTGCTCTCTTATGAATATGACATGGCACAAAAAATTGACTTCACGCATTCTAATATAGTTTAATTTGGATGAAGAAAAGTATGCCGTAGAGACCTAAGCAAAGTCGGCCCAAATCGTCCTCATCTAGTGTTTAGGGCTGTGCCAAGCGCGATATTTTATGTCCAACTACTCTAATACATTGTCACTATAAATCTTAAGAAAACTAATAATGTCTACTTTCTTAGAAAAATTGAAAGCATGTTAAACTCAAAATACCCGTAAAATTTCTGCGTTCCACGCAGGGTCCAAGTAAGTTTTTCTTTAAGTCAAAAAAAGCATGTTAAACTCAAAATAGAACGTAATAACGCGGTTCTTCCATCTGAAGGAAATCATTGGGTTGACGTTACTTTCACGTCGACGTATCGTTTTTGTCGTTCAAGTCTGAAAGCTTATTGATGGAAGCATTGCAGAGTTTTTGTTTAGTTAAGTGGTCCTTTTCACCAATCAAAACATGCAAGTGTTCATATTAAGGTGTATAGCAACTACAATCCTCCGCACACATGACATGCTTAGGCTCCGTTTGGAACATGCGGATTTCGTAGGATCTTATGGGGTTTAACTGTTTAATGTGTTTTCTGTGAAATCCTTGTGAAATCCGTACATGAATTTTCAAAGTGTAGTTTGTAAGGGGCTGTCATATTTTTCATGGAACTAGCATTTTTTAAATAATATTTTTTTTTCTTTTGAGACAATTTAGTGGAACTACTCCATCCGGTTAAAAAAAACAAGTCGTTTTGAAATACGTGCAGTCAAATTTTAGTTTATCGGTATCTTTTTAAATATTTAGATTAGATACATGAAAATCATATGTTTAGATTAAGTCTTGAAATTTTTTTATAATATTATAATTTTATCAGATTTTACAAATATATTACAATAGTAATTAGTTGTCAAAATTGTATTTTGAACACGTCTTGATCAAACTTTAGCTTATCGGTATCTTTTTAAATATTTAGATTAGATACATGAAAATCATATATTTAGATTCGCCTTGAAAAAGTATTTTTATAATTTTATCGGATTTTATAAATATATTATAATAGTAATTAGTTGTCAAAATTGTATTTTGAAGACCGTGTCATATCCAAAACAACTTATTTTTTCGAAGTAGACGAAGAAAGAGATGAGCAAATTGAATGGGCTGGTCTAGCTAAGAGCCCAAAATGACTTTGTCATGGGAAAGCCCAAAGTAGCTTTGGTTAGTATATACCGAAATAGCTACTAATTGGGCCCAATATGCATATGTCTTTTCTTTCCTTTTTTAGAATGAGTACAGCTTGCCAGTTTGCTACGAGTCTCTCTCGACTCCGACTCGTCGGCGGCGCACGCAGGCCGTAACGTACATAAATCCTAGGGGGGGATCGTCTCCGCCTCGACCCAACAAAACCTTGCGCGAATCGCACTCGTCGATGGCCATGTCTTCATTCTTGACGTTGTGCCTGGGTGTGGTACCGGTGTCGCACGGGAGCCAGACGGTACTCTGCTTCTAACAAACGTTGTGCTCGTTCCCTTTTAGCTCGCATCGCATGAATTGTTATGCGTTGATGGACGCAGTACTTGGGGTTTGCCCTTTATGCTGAACTAATTTCGCCCTTTGATCAACCAACATACGTTGCATATGTTAACTGCTGTCCAGGACTATTTTCTTTTCCGTTCTTTGACAAATTTACCGCTCAAAAAGAATTCGCTACTCAGATTCGCAGCAACGTGGCCATAGCCCATATGTGCATTACAAAACCCATTTGGACTGTCGTTACAATTCCAAACCAAACAAAACGTAAGTGGTTTGCACTGAGCACTTCATGGAAAAGTACTTGTACTAAATCACACCTCTACGGTTGGTACCTAAGCTACACTGATCGATCTAAACCAATGCTTGTTATCACTCGTCAGATGGATTGCATATGAAATTTATCAAATGGAAGCAATCGTACCATTTATCAAATGGTTTATCAAATCTAAACCAATGCTTGTTATCACTCATCAAATGGATTGCGTATGAAATTTATCAAATGCCAGAGCATGATGCAAGCAATCCAGGAGATTTTTACTGTTTTGACCCTATAGCAAAAAAAAATTTCAAAAGTAGCCTCCGTTCGCCATCATTTACAAGTTTGGCCCCAAAAGCGATTGCGTCGCGTCCCACCGGGCGGCGGGACCTGCCCGCCCCGGCGCGGTCAGAATTTAACGTTTAGGACTTACCTCCAGGCCCCCCCTTCCTTTCTCCCCTCCTTCTTCCGTCTGCGCTCCTTGCGTCGCTTCTGATGGTCGTCGCCAACCGCAGCTTTTCGCCTTGTCTTGTCGCCACTCCGTCCCGTCCCATTGCCGCTCTGTGCCGCCATGCTGCCACAAGCCTCCCTGCCTTGCGCCACGCCTCACAAGACGCCGCCAAGACGCGTCGCCGCCACAAGGCCCGGACCGGGCCCCTCCTCTCCGCGCCATGGCTCCTATAAAGCTCCTCCTCCCTGCGTGAGCTCCCACGCCGCCGAGCTCCGGTAGGTCGAAACATGCCAGTAGCCTCCTCGTCTCGTCGCCATTTGGTGAGTAGCCGCCTCCCGAGCCGCTCCGCCACCGCCGGCCTCCCCTCGCCGGTCTTGCGCCGCCTGCCCGCCACCCACCTGCTTCGCCCGCCCGTCTGCCGCCATCCGCCATCCGCTCACAGGCCGCTGCCCTTCCCGAACCGCCACCTCTCCGTCCGCACCACCGCCCACACTGACCACCACCGCCGCCGCCATTGCCGCCCGCCCGCCATGCCGCGCCTCCCTCCACCCGAACATCTCACCTTCCCTGTTTCTTCTCTGAAGCTTTGGAGCACAAAGCAATGGGGAATTGGGATTTTATTAGAACTTGAGGGCCCCACCGCCATACTCTTAACCCTTCTCCTTTGGCTGCCACGTGGGCCTGCAATCCACCATTTCCATGGACCCGAGCCCCTGTTCCCATAAACCCGGTTCAAGACTATTTTCGTGCACCCAACCCTATTTCTCCTTTTTATTTCCTATTAACCTTCAAAAATCCATATCTTCTCCATTTCAACTCCAAAAATTATGAAATAAATTTCTAAAAATTTGTTAAATCAAGATCTTGCTAACGGCATAGGACTTGATTAATTTGGAGTTTATTTATTGTTCCTTATTTATTTATTTGCTCTCTTTGCCGTTGTGTCTTTTCCCAGTATTGACGCCGATTAGGATTTGAAGACGCCATGCGACCATAAGTGATCAAGACCAAGATCCCTAGCCTTTAACCAAAGCGAGTCAATACTTTGATCATTTTGCCCCTACATTTTATGCAAATTATGTTCTTTTAAATTAGCAAAATGCATGCTTTAATTCTTAATCAAATGTATGTTAAAGCTTAAGGTAGTTAAATGCCCACTTGATGTTTAAATAATTATTATGCCATCCTTGATAATTTGAATCCATTATTCTTTGTCACCCTAGTAACTATATGGTAATACTAGTTATAGGTTGTATAGCGACATGCTAGTCTTGCTTAAGTACCGATATTAAAATATCCCAATCATCATTTCATAAAACATAAAATGGTTTGGGTAGTCATTGGTGGTCCATTGACTAAAGGATTGTGAAAATAAATTGGTTTCCCTCCTCAAAACCCTAATGCTAGCTTTATGCAGGCGGATGGTGAGGTGGTGGGTGCTCGAGAGCACGTGGTTGGTTGGCTCGTGGGATGAACCGCCCAAATGACCCTAAGGACTTAATCTTGTCACGACCTCCTGTGTTAAACAAGTACAACCACAAGTCGCAAAGTGCAACTTGGCTTAGTAAAGTTATTAAACCTTGGATGTCATCTCACTTTGGAGGAACGAAGAACGTACAAGTCGGAGATACTCCGGCTTGGAAGGACACCAAAAGGTGAAGTTAACAAGCGCTAGACGTTGTGGCGGGGCCACCAAGCGCTAGTCGTTGTGGTGAACATCCCGCACAACATATGGGCGTAACCCGTATGGGTGGATTGATGGAAAAGGCGAGATAGCTAGAAAGGTTCTTGTGATTTGCCGCCCAACTACATGACTACGGAATCATGTGGGAGTAACGGTAGACTATCTCTTGTGGGTAAAGTGTGTAACCTCTGCACAGTCTAAATCTGTTTAAACAGTAGTGCCCTACGGTCAAAGGCGGACATGGGAATCATAACTTGAGTTAGTTCTATTTCAAAACAACTTTGTGGGTGGTAAGGAAAATGGTGGAAGGGCTCACCTAGCCCTGTTTTGGATTTTGCCTGAGTCGTCGAGCTCAGTGGTTGTGGTTATTGGAGGCCGCTCCAATTAAAAGGATGCATTGATAGAGTTTCCGCCGGATGGATTCTCTACTAAAATAATTATTGCACATGCTCTCTTTATAAAATGCAATTTGTTAAAAATGCTAAGTGATAGGACTTTGTAATTATGATATTTGAAAAGTTGCTTTCAAAATAAAAGAACCCGAGCCATCCTTGTTAAGCCGTGCATGTATAAAATTGCATTGTGTGTTGGCTCATGAGCACGGTAGTAGTGCTCATTCTCGCTCCTCCCCCAACCCTCCAGATAATGAAGACGACGGAGACTACGCCTTCTACGACGGCCCAGAAGACGATGGACAAGGCTATGACGAGGAGTAGTATAGTCTGTAGTCTAGGTCTCGCCTAGTCTAAGTAGACTTCGTTGGTATTCAGCGTCAACCGATATTATCCAAACCATGGTTAATATCCGTCGTACACGGGTTACCCCAGTCGCTTGCCTGTGTGAGATGAGCCCTACCTCGCCTTTTGCTTCCGCTATAGTTCACGTTGCTCTTTTGTGATGTAATCAATTTGGCCTGCTCGGCCCCTTTTGTAAAACTCGACCCGACGTGGTCTATGTTACTCAGTTGGTTGTAATAATTAATATTTCAGTTCACGCTTGTATGAGTGATTCAGCAATGTGTACTGTGAAGTGCTAGCTACTGATCCAGGGAATAGCACGGAGATTTCACAGAGGATTTGGATTCACGAAATCCGGGTCCGACAGAGCTGGTATCAGAGCATACGACTGTAGGACCCCTAGTTAGATTGGTCGATTGCCTTAAGGACTTGGATCTTATTTTTAAAATCTAAGAAAATTTTTATCAAAATATAGAGTACTTATTGCTTCTACTCATCATTCCTAGTTCCTTACTCATCTCTATTCTCATTAAGTGTTACTAACCCCTTCTCTTGTTTCAAAATTTGTAGATGGCTTCTTCTCCAACTGCCGGCCCATGGGACCATAGCTCACATGGAGAGCATGACGGCGGATTCGCCGAGCTCCTTCGCCAACTAATGGTGGAACTTGGTTTCATCCACCCTCCGATCTACAGAGGCCGAAGGACGAGGGTCATGGCTCACGAGTCTTGGGAGATGGAGGTCTTCCTCTATCCTAGGACTGGCGAGTTCGTAGCTCATACCTTCCAGGCCGAGGCCCCTCGTCGCAGCATCCCCGACGCCATCCAGGACGCAGCCCGTGTCGCCATCACCCGCCAGGCTTTGGATACACGAGGACCTCTGCGCGGATCACCATTCTCCTTCTTCCGTACCTCCCGACGACACGCTTCCGAGTCCTTTGTCGCCATCGACAACGAGCCCGCTGACCCACGTGTGCGGTGACCCAGCGATGGTTTACACCATCCACTCCTTCACGACGAGGTCCGCCACCGACGCTTCTCGGCGGGCGGCTCACTCGACACCCTCGCGCCAACCGGACGAAGTGATGAAGCCCTCTTTGTTTGCCAGATGGGAGAGAGACACCGTCACTACGGAGAGAGATGCACTTTTCGAGGTGCACGCCTCACCGCCGCCCTTGCGAAGCGCCACTGGCTCGGCTCCACCCGACTCGGCTCGGTTCCTCCCGGCCTTCCTTCCAAAGGCGGGCCGCGAACCAACCTCTTCGCCTGTGGAGCTCAGACCGGATGATCACAGTAGAGCGTCTGGACGCCTTGATCCGCCGCCCTTCGACGACCTTCTCATGTTCAGCGTGGGCAGCCCCACCGTTCTCCGCCGCGTCGGCCGAGTCATTCTGCCTCGTCGAGCCACCAGAGCCGCTCCGCCCGAGTCCCGTTGGAGTAGTTAGGATGGTCTAGGTTAGCCAGAGTGCTTGCTAGGCAGTATTTTGGGTTGCAAGCACTTTTGTTTTTTTTTCTTTTGTAGACGAGATGCATGTATCCTGTGTCATGACTTGGCTTAGCATATAAGCTTTGTTTGTTAGTCGTGTAACACCTAACCCCCATAATATAATGCAGCCATTCTAGGCTTTGTATTGTACTTATTTGATCTTCTCGTTTGGTTTATGTTCTTCTGTGTGTGCCTTAGAGGGTTAGTGAACCCTCATATACCCCTCCCTGGTTCTCTCTAGTTCTAAACCTCGGTTTTCCTCGGATGCCGCCAAGAAGAGCCTCCGCCCACCCGTGGAGCCTTTGCAACTGTCGAGGCCGTGGTCGTGGCCGTGGTCGTGGACAAGGACAAGAGCTACCTCCCCACCACCACTCACCCGACCATGGCACAAGTAATGCTTGCAATGACTCAGATTCTCGGGCTTTGCTCAACAATCAAGATTCAGACTGCTGGCCGCCACTCCAAACTCGCCGACTTCCTAAGAACAAGACCTCTCACATTTGAAGCACTAATGAACCTCTTGAAGTCAAGATTGGCTCAGGGACACTGAAAAGAAGCTTCGACTTGCCCGTTGCTCCGACGCGGATAAGGTGGACTTTGCTACCCACCAGCTGAAAGGTGCCGCCGCTGCATGGTGGGAGAATTACCTTGCTGCTAGAAGTAATGAAGGACCGAAGATGAAGAAGAAGATGCAACAATGTAACTGAAGTAGTGGGATCCACGAATGGAGAACCAAGAGCCGACCCCAAGGCCGTAGAAGAAGAAGTTGTTGAAACACCTCTTGTTGAAAATGAACCAGCTTGGCATCCAATTCCTTGGTCAGAATTCAAAACCGCCTTCAGAACCAATTTTGTGCCTGCCGGTACCATGAGACTGAAGAAGAACGAGTTCAGAACTCTTAAACAAGGACATATGACGGTCAACGAGTATGTCACTAAGTTTACCCAGCTTGCCCGCTACGCCCCCAATGACGTAGCTGATGAGGAAGAAAAGATAGACCGCTTTGTGGAAGGTATGCGTAGTGACATGCGTGGAAAGCTTATCCTCCATGACTATGCCAACTTCCATCAGTTGATCAACAAGGCCCTACTGCTGGAAAATGAGAATAAGTTAGCGGAAACTAGCCGCAAGAGGAAGATGCCTTTCCAGAAATCACAAGGCAACTTTTCCTAAGTCAACCTTCAGGCGCTTCTTCCTTTAAATCTTCTGCCGCCACACCTCGAAAAGTTCATCCCCAAGGCCCCAAGGAAGTGGATTCCGCACTCTCGCCCTCTTGGACACCTGCCACACCAACCCAAAGCAGCTAACCTCCTTTGCTTTTGCTTGCGGAGAAAAAGGACACTTTGCCAATCGGTGCCCTCATCGCAGCAACCCCGCCCCAAAGAATAACCCCGAGCATTGCAATTCAAGGTCGAACCTCGGCTCGAGAAGAGCCACCAGACTTCTCAAGCTTCAAGGTCTACCCCATCGCAAAGTCGTGGCCGTGTGAATCATGTCACCGCTGAGGAGGCACGAGATGCCGCAGGAGTGCTAATGGGTACGTTCTCTGTTAATTCAGTACCCGCACAAGTTTTGTTTGATTCTGGAGCTTCGCACTCTTTTGTTTCAAGAAAGTTTGTTGAAAGGCTTAAGTTGCCGACCTATAAGTTAAAGAAACCCGTGGTACTTAGTTCGCCTGGGGACCCCTATATGCTACCTCGCTTAGTCCCGAGTAGAGATTGCTTTGGAAGACTCGATTCCTAGCCTCCTTCTTGTGCTAGAATCTCAAACATTGGATATCATCCTAGGGATGGATTGGTTGGCACAGATCATGGACTAATAGATTGCGCCAACAGAAAGTGGTACTTGCCAAAGACCCTGGAACCACAATAAGGATTAGTGTGGATCGTTCCTCTCCTTTGGTTCGAACAATCCACCATCTTGGAGAGATGTCCCTAGAGACGACGCCTGTAGTCCAAGCTTACCCGAGGTTTTCCCGAAGAATTGCTGGCATGCCCACAGCAGAGATATCGAGTTTGTGATCAACTTGAAGCCGTGGGCGGCCCCAATTGCCAAGAGACCGCATGGCGGGTCACGAACTCGAAGAGTTGAAGACACAACTTGAAGACTTGCAAGAAAAAGGATTCATTAGACCTAGTTCTTCTCCACGGGTTCACCAGTTCTCTTTGTAAAGAAGAAAGATGGTTCCGCCAGATTGTGTGTGGATTACTGAGCCCTCAGCGAAGTGACCATAAAGAACAAGTATCCCTTGCCCGCATTGATGACCTGCTCGATCGGTTGACAGAGCTTCAGTTTTCTCCAAGATAGACCTCGATCGAGGTACCACCGGCTCAAGATCGGGAATGAGGATATTCCTAAGACAGCCTTTACCACCCGGTATGGCTTGTTTGAGTTCACAGTCATGTCATTTGGCTTGACCAATGCCCCAGCCTACTTCATGAATCTGATGAACAAGGTATTTATGGAATACCTGGACAAGTTTGTAGTCATGTTCATAGACGACATCTTGATCTATTCCAAGACTAAGAAAGAGCATGCGGAACACCTACAATTGGTCCTGGAAAAGCTTAAAGAGCATGAGCTCTATGCCAAGTACAGTAAATGTGAGTTTTGGCTTCAGAAATCAGTTTCCTCGGACATATTGTATCCGCAGGAGGAATAGCGATTGATCCGCCAAGGTAGAAGCCGTGATGGATTGGAAACAGACCCACATCGATAGAATGTTTCGTAGTTTTCTCGGTCTAGCCGGATACTATAGGCGCTTCATAGAAGGATTCTCAAAGCTCTCCAAACCAATGACCTACCTGCTTAAAAAGGAAAAGAAGTATGAATGGACTGAGGCTTGTAAGAAAAGTTTCCAGGAATTGAAGAAGAAATTAACTTCTGCACCAGTATTGACCCTGCCAGATATTCATCAAGACTTTGAAGTCTATTATGATGCATCACGCCAAGGTTTAGGATGTGTGCTTATGCAAGGAGGAAAAGTTGTAGCTTATGCATCCGCACAACTTCCCTCATGAAGACAACTATCCAACTCATGACCTGGAGTTAGCAGCAGTAGTGCACGCCCTCAAGATTTGGCGGCACTATTTGATTGGAAATCATTGTAATATCTACACGGACCACAAGAGTCTCAAGTACATCTTTACCCAATCTGATCTCAACCTTCGGCAAAGAAGATGGTTAGAGTTAATAAAGGATTACCATTTGGATGTCCATTATCATCCCGGAAAGGCTAATGTAGTCGCCGATGCATTAAGCCGCAAGTCATACTGCAATAATGTTATGATTCAAGAACACCAACCTGAGCTCTATAAGGAATTCGAAGCCCTCAACCTTTGTTTGATAGAGCAAGGTAACCCAGACGCCATGGAAGCACATCCAACTTTAGAAGAGCAAATCAAGGCCGTTCAAAAAGAACACCCTGGAGTCCAAAGATTCAAGCGTCTCATGGCTAAAGGAAAAGCCCCCAAGATGATCGAAGACCAGCAAGGAATTCTATGGTATGGGACACGTCTCTTTGTCCCCCACCAAAAGGAACTCAAGGATTTAATTACGAAAGAAGCCCACACCAAGATATACCCTACATCCAGCAAAGACCAAGATGTATCGGGACATGAAGATTTTGTCTTGGTGGCCACACATGAAAAGAGATATCGCCGA
Source organism: Phyllostachys edulis (assembly GCA_036346405.1). Lineage (NCBI taxonomy): Eukaryota > Viridiplantae > Streptophyta > Magnoliopsida > Poales > Poaceae > Phyllostachys > Phyllostachys edulis. The sequence goes on along the minus strand of JAYEVD010000861.1, from coordinate 263,001 downwards.
GTATGTAGCTTTGTTGTGATGTATGTCAACGAATCAAGGCGAACATCGAAGCCAGCGAGGATTGCTTCAACCCCGCAAATTCCCGAAAGGAAATGGGAAGAAATTGGAATGGATTTCATTACGGTCTACCCCAAACCAAGTCCGGATGTGACTCAAGATGGGTTATAGTTGATAGATGACCAAAGTAGCCCATTTTATCCCAAAGAAAGACAACCTACAAGGGAGACAAGTTAGCCGAGCTATACATGGCTCAGATTGTGTGTTACATGGAGTACCCAAGAGGATAGTCTCGATCGAGGATCTCAATTCACCTCACATTTTGGGCTAGTTTGCATGATGCCCTTGGGACACACCTTGATTTCAAAGACAAACATATCATCCATGAACGATGGTCGAGACGAAAGGACAAATCAGATTCTAGAAGACATGCTTGAGCTTGTGCTTTGGAATTTGATGGATCGAGAAATGTCTGCCAGATGCCGAAGTTTGCATACAATAACAGCTACCAATCGAGTTTGAAAATGTCCCCATTTGAAGCACTTTATGGTAGAAAATGCGTAACCCTCTGCATTGGTCAATCGGTGAAGGATACATATTTGGACCGATACCCTCAAGCAAGTCAAGAGAAAGTTCGACTAATCGAGACCGCCTTCAAGCCGCCACCAAGACAAAGAGTTATGCCGACAACCGTCAAGGAAATTAACTTTTGAAGTTGGAGACGCCAGTATACCTCAAGTATCCCACTTCGTGGAACACGAAGATTCAAAGTAAAGGGCAAGCTCGCCCCGGATATATAGGACCGTTTCCGATTACCGCTAAGCGTGGGGAAGTGGCCTATCACCTAGAGCTACCGAACATCTGTCGAGGTTCACAACGTGTTTCACGCCTCGGCTCAAGAAGTGTCTCGAGTACCAAGAGCAGACGCCTTGAAGCCATCGCCTTCAAAGAAGATCGACTTATCCAGCATCCGATCAAGATCCTCGACGCCATCGAGAAGCTTAACAAGACGCCAAGTCTTCCGCTTTGCAAGGTCCAAGGAGTCACCACTCACCAAGGAAGCCACCGGGAACGCGAAGATCAATCAAACAAGACTACCTGTTCTCGTTGGCGGAGCGATCCAATCTCGGGTCGAGATTCCGTTTAAGGTGGGTAGGGTTTGTAACGAACGCTTTAGGACTTACCTCCGTGCCCCCCTTCCTTTCTCCTCCCTTCTTCCCGTCTGCGCCAAGACGTCGCTCTGATGGTCGCCGCCCGACCGCAGCTCGCCTTGTCTTGTCGCCACTCCGTCCCGTCCCCATTGCCGCTCTGTCTTGCGCGCCCAAGCTGCTCCCAAGCCGCACGCTTGCCCTACAAGACGTCCACCCCGACGCGACGTTGCCAGCCAAGGCCCGGACCCCCCTCCTCCTCCCGCCATGGCTCCTATAAAGCTCCTCCTCCCTGCGTGAGCTCCCACGCCGCCGAGCTCCGTGAGGTCGAGAACAGCGCCGTAGCCTCCTCGTCTCGTCGCCGCTTTGGTGAGTAGCCGCCCTCCCGAGCCGCTCCGCCACCGCCCGGCCTCCCCTACGCCCGGTCTTGTGCCACTTGCCACGCTCCTTCCACCTGCACCGCCCGCCGTGCCGCCGCCGCCATCCGCTCCCCCGCCCCGCCTTCTTCCCGAGCCGCCGCCACCTCCGTCCGCGCACCGCCCCAGCGACCACGCCGCAGCCGCCACCGCCCGCCGCCGCCCACGGCCGCCTCCACCCGAGCATCTCCTGCCTCCCTGTTTCTTCTCTGAAGCTTTGGAGCACAAAGCAATGGGGAATTGGGATTTTATTAGAACTTGAGGGCCCCACTGCCATACTCTTAACCCTTCTCCTTTGGGCTGCCACGTGGGCCTGCAGTCCACCATTTCCATGGACCCGAGCCCCTGTTCCCATAAACCGGTTCAAGACTATTTTCGTGCACCCAACCCTATTTCTCCTTTTTATTTCCTATTAACCTTCAAAATCCATATCTTCTCCATTTCAACTCCAAAAATTATGAAATAAATTTCTAAAATTTGTTAAATCAAGATCTTGCTAACGGCATAGGACTTGATTAATTTGGAGTTTATTTATTGTTCCTTATTTATTTATTTGCTCTCTTTGCCGTTGTGTCTTTTCCCAGTATTGACGCCGATTAGGATTTGAAGACGCGACACATAAAGTGATCAAGACCAAGATCCCTAGCCTCTAACCAAGGCGAGTCAATACTTTGATCATTTTGCCCCTACATTTTATGCAAATTATGTTCTTTTAAATTAGCAAAATGCATGCTTTAATTCTTAATCAAATGTATGTTAAAGCTTAAGGTAGTTAAATGCCCACTTGATGTTTAAATAATTATTATGCCATCCTTGATAATTTGAATCCATTATTCTTTGTCACCCTAGTAACTATATGGTAATACTAGTTATAGGTTGTACTTAAGCGACATGCTAGTCTTGCTTAAGTACCGGGATATTAAAATATCCCAATCATCATTTCCTAAAACATAAAATGGTTTGGGTAGTCATTGGTGGTCCATTGACTAAAGGATTGTGAAAATAAATTGGTTTCCTCCTCAAAACCCTAATGCTAGCTTTATGCAGGCGGATGGTGAGGTGGTGGGTGCTCGAGGAGCACGTGGTTGGTTGGCTCGTGGGATGAACCGCCCAGATGACCCTAAGGACTTAATCTTGTCACGACCTCTGTGTTAAACAAGTACAACCACAAGTCTCGCAAAGTGCAACTTGGCTTAGTAAAGTTATTAAACCTTGGATGTCATCTCACCGAGGGGAACGAAGAACGCATAAGCACGGAGATACTCCGGCTTGGAAGGACACCAAAAGGTGAAGTTACAACTGCGCTAGACGTTGTGGCGGGGCACCAAGCGCTAGTCGTTGTGGTGAACATCCCGCACAACATATGGGCGAACCCGTATGGGTGGATTGACTGAAAGGGCGAGATAGCTAGAAAGGTTCTTGTGATTTGTCGCCCAACTACATGACTACGGAATCATGTGGGGTAACGGGTAGACTATCTCTTGTGGGTAAAGTGTGCAACCTCTGAGAGTCTAAATCGTTTAAACAGTACCATGCCTACGGTCAAAAGGCGGACATGGGAATCATAACTTGAGTTAGTTCTATTTCAAAACAACTTTGTGGGTGGTAAGGAAAATGGTGGAAGGGCTCACCTAGCCTGTTTTGGATTTTGCCCGAGTCGCCGAGCTCGATGGTTGTGGTTATTGGAGGCCGCTCCAATTAAAAGGATGCATTGGTAGAGTTTCACGGGATGGATTCTCTAGTAAAATAATTATTGCACATGCTCTCTTTATAAAATGCAATTTGTTAAAAATGCTAAGTGATAGGACTTTGTAATTATGATATTTGAAAAGTTGCTTTCAAATAAAAGAACCCGAGCCATCCTTGTTAAGCCGTGCATGTATAAAATTGCATTGTGTGTTGGCTCATGAGCACGGTAGTAGTGCTCATTCTCGCTCCTCCCCAACCCTCCAGATAATGAAGACGACGGAGACTACGCCTTCTACGACGCCCGTAAGATGATGGACAAGGCTATGACGAGGAGTAGTATAGTCTGTAGTCTAGGTCTCGCCAGCCTAAGTAGACTTCGTTGGTATTCAGCAGACAAGCCGATATTATCCAAACCATGGTTAATATCCGTCGACACGGGTTACCCCGCGCTTTCGTGTGAGATGAGCCCTACCTCGCCTTTTGCTTCCGCTATAGTTCACGTTGCTCTTTTGTGATGTAATCAATTTGGCCTGCCTTTCCCTTTTGTAAAACTTCGACCCGACGTGGTCTATGTTACTCGCTTGGTTGTAATAATTAATATTTCAGTTCACGCCAGGTATGAGTGATTCAAAATGTGTCTTGTGAAGTGCTAGCTCTTGATCCAGGAATAGCACGGAGATTTCACAGAGGATTTGGATTCACAAAATCCGGGTCCGACAATGCGAGGACTGCCTGACCCGGCGCCAAGAGTCACCCCCTCGGTGATGGGCGCGGCAGTGCTCGCCGCCCGGTCGGCGCGGCAGTGCCTCCCCGCATGCGATTTTTCTCCTCACTCGCTGCCGCCCGGCGCAATTTTAAATTGTCCTCGGTCGCTACTGTTCCTTTGCACCGAAAAGAATTTTTGACGTATCGTTTTTCCTATTTGCTTTTCTTTACATCGCGTCGCGTCTTTCACCGCTTCACAACCAGCCCTATATATAAACGCTACGTCAATCGACGAGCCTTAAACGCAGCGTTTTGATTAGTGAGGTAAGTTCGTGTTTAATTTTTGCTTATTGCATTTTGTACCGCTTAAGTCGTGCTTTAGATTTTGCTAATCGTTAGTTTTGTCTATTTGCAACAATGGCACGTACTACACGTATTATACCACCCCTACTTGAAGCGGCATGGGATGGCAAGCATCGCCGCCACGCTTGGATCGATGGCGATGGGCCGCCAAGTCCGTGACACGGGACCGAGGAGACCTGGCCGGACGAGCGGTATGTTCCGAGACTTCGTCAATGCGGGTGATTGCGTTCGCCGCATGTTTGAACACGAGGCAAAACTTCTAATTGATGCCTCTCTTCTTTCCGCCTTGGTTGATCGTTGGCGGTCGGAGACCCACACGCCCACTTCCTGGTGGGGAGATGACGGTGACACCGCAAGATGTCGGCTTTATTACCGCCTTCCGATTGCGAGGCGTCGCGCTTGTTCCTCCGAGGTCGCCGGATCGAAGGCGCGTCTCCATCATCGTTTCGCCAGCCTATCCCGAGAGGTCAAAGGGCATTCCACGGTTGGTCGCGATAATTCATGCATTGCCCAATTGGCGCTTAACGGAGGAGGTGGTTCGATGCCACCTTATTGCATATTTGTTGTTTATATTCGGTGGATCATGTTCCCTAGCACGCAGGGGACATGGTGTACCCGAGTTATATTCACCTTGCGGAGTCTATCGTGGGCGCCGACGATGAGGACGTGCCGCAGATCAGATTGGGTTCACCAGATCTTGCGCGACATACCGCTGACTTTGGCGACGCTTCGCAGCTGCGGGCACGGAACGGAGCCGTGCTCTCGGGTTGCCCACGCTGTTATTCTGTTGTGGTCGTGGGAGCACTTCGCGGTCGGACGGCCAGCGGTTCCGCGCCTGATCCACCCTTACCCGCACACACAACATTTCTATGGTGAGGTGGAGGCGAGGAGGAGGATCCGTGAAAGGCCCGACCATGGGATCCCGATGGGATAATGGGCGATACTAGGGTGGTCTAGGAGAGAGTCGTCGTATATACCCCGAGTTCCACAATGAATTCGAGACCACATGAGCACGCGACATAGTATGGGCTCCTTGGGCGGATGCGCATGTGCGGGCCTGGCGCCCGACGGCTGAGCTTGCTATGCCACCGAGATGCGGCGTCGGAGGACAACTTGTCATTTGGTGTTCTCCCACATGGTTGAGCCGCATAACCCACAACGGGTGATGAGGCGATTCAGCCGCACGGAGATCCCCCCTGCCTGGGGCGACCGCTTGCAAAGGCGTAGTCATTTGTAAGTACATTGCATTACTTAATAATGTTGTAGATCCTTTAGACATACGTTATGCCGGTACCATAAGTTATTTATTTTGTTCCACCCGCAGCAGACGAAGAAGGGTCGCAAGAGCGATGATCGGCTTCGCACGCAGCACTGTGGGTAGATGCATGGCGACGGCCACCGATTCCATTTTGCAGAGGCACACCTTACGATCACGGGACTTACGACACGTGCTTGAGTGGTGCGTCGAACACGCGACGAGATTGACAGCGCCCGCCCGACATGCAGATCCTAGCCACGCCAACGCTTGACTTAGGGATGGACCCGCACTGCGTCTGACGCCAGATTTATTGATGCGTTGAGCATGTAGTAGATTAACCACCCTCGAAATAGGGTTAACTAACAAAATTTTGTGTGTTCTCAGAACCATGCAGTCGACCGCTTGAATATCGCTATCGGCGCGCCGCCGAACTCGAAAGGGTACGGAGAACACAATGGAGCGCTTTTTACGGCCTTGAAGACGGTTATAGATGATGTCAAGCAGGTCGGTCGTAACATGAGCTGCGAAAGGGCCAGCGACGTCGACTCGAGGCATCGGACGGAGCGTCGTCGCGTACACTCGCCCCTCCATCTTCCCCGTCCGAGCGAAGTCGACCAATGGCGCAGCGAAGATGGGCGGCGGATCGTCCGCTGCGGTTGCCACGCGAGGACTCTCTACGCCGCTGCCGTCGTCATCTCGGAGGGACCCTCGCCGATGCCGCCCTCGTCTCGGAGGGACCCTACCGATGTCTTGTCCTCGCCTCGGAGGACCCTCGCCGTGCCGCCGTCGCCACAGAGGCATCGAAGAGGACATTCCGGAGAGCACGGACGTGCAACCCGGAACCGCGGCGGATGTTATCCTAGATTCTCCCTTGCAGGCCCACACTGTTGGACAATTTCCAATGGGCGATACGGCGCCATGGTATGAGTCCGGGTACACAATGTACCTGCGGCGTTCACCCAAGGCGAACCGCACCACGAGCGATTCGCCCCTACCCATCCTGCAAAGACGAGCAATTCACCCAGTTCATTCCGCAACCAGAGCCGAGTTGGTGCCCCTCCACGGATCCTACTACGGCTTGGGTCACAGACTTGTTGTCAACGCCAGCTTCTACGGGTGATGCCCTCAGATACGCCGACCGCGGCGGTTGAGGAGCCTCGGTATGACTGCGGCGAGAACCCACGGTCACCGATAGGTTGACGCTTCCACAGAACATTCGCTTGAGACCTTTGGGAGGAACACGGCGGAAGGCGAGACAGGTACTATGCCCGACAAAGAAAGAGGAGCGGCGTGGCGAGTAGCGATAGTAGCATTAGTAGTCTATTGTATGTTGTAAGTTGTGCTTCATTAAGTGATTTGTAATCCAAGCGAGTGTGCTAATTGGAATGTAATTGGACTCTTGTACTTCGTTATCTATGTCAGTAGAACAATTTTATTCTCATTCATCAAGGACTGTGATGCATAGATAACGAGTGAACATTACAATCTCATTACACACTGACGTTCTACTTGGCAAGAACAAGATACAAAAGAAGAAAGACCGCAAAAGTAACTAACTTAAGTAACTTGTGAAGCAGCTTCTCAACTCTTTCCATCCTGTCATGCAGTGTTTGAAGCCTTTTCTCTTCACTTTGCATGGGTTGATCGAACGCTCGAGGCATTGCACGAATTGTAGTAACATCATGGGAGTCTTGCATTGGTTCATCGGACGCTCGAGGCACTGCACGAATTGCAGCAACACCACGGGAGTCTTCTTGCAAGGCAGCAATTTGCATTGCAATATCTTGAAGCACTGGGGCAGCTTCGTCAGCCCATTGCCAAAATCGACATGTTGTGTTCTACAAAAGAATTGAAGTTTCAAATGAAAGTAAGAAAACCCGATATATGTACAACGCATTATTCGTTACGAAGTTTGCGAAGTACCGAAAGATTTGAACACTTCATGAAAACTTCGACGACGGATTCGCATGCGTATGTGAGGTAAACACATTAGCCGGATCCTCGCAACGAGGGCAAAGCAAGCGCCGTCGTAGTGATTGTAATTCTCTGCTCACTCGAATATTCGATGAGGCCAAGACATCTTGTTTTACAAAGGCAGAAAGGAGAAGAGGAAGAGAAGAGTGGGGTCAATGGCGCCAAAGCATCCATATATAGCGTTAGAGCACGGCGGGCCACTCATGCGGAAAGGAGGCCGTGACACAAGAAGGTGGAAAGCGTAAAGTGAGCACTATCTCGAAAGTCGGGCGTGACCACTCTCGAAAGGTGAAGTGACAACTCTCTGAAAGCGGACGCGACTACTTTACGCAAAGCACGACGTAACCCAAACGGCGGTAATAGTAACTCAAGCGGTGCAGGTTACAACGCAAATCATTACAACACTCACATCACTACAACACCGACATGACTCAAATACACCGGATAGCTTACGATACTAAGTGGCGCCGGAGGAAGAAGGTCTACTCGGCGGTTCTGAATGAGTGCCCACGAAGTCTTACATAGCCTACACCTTATTGGTGTTGGCCGATCTCCACGCTGGCTCGCATCCATGTCGCTTGCGGATGCGCTTTGATCGACGCCTCCCACGGCCCGGATGCCGAGTGCTTCATTCGGTGACCACTTCACCGCTTCCCGCCATAGGTCCTCAGAGTGGCTTTCCACTCCGTGGAGTTGAACTCCCGCTCCAAGTATCATACAGTGTCGTATGTCGTAGTACTCCGACATGTACATGCTAGAAGATTGGTGAAATCAAGACATGCAAAGATATACGTGGGAGCAAGGCTTGTGCGGCGCTTGAGGCTTGTTGCAGTGCAAACCGCCACATCGCCTATGGTACAAACATGCTTCCGGTCACCTCTCATGTGGCCGCTGAACGCATTTGTCCATAAGCGGATCTCGAACTTCCTTCTCACGCCATCCATTGTGATAGCTACATGGGATCGCCTTCGTAATTTTCTTCTCCATGTACGCAAGGGTAACCTCCGAGTATCGCTTCCCTTCGTCCAAATGTCGCTTGGCCATCATTGCCCGATTCTGAAGTAACCGACCAGACGGTTCCATGTCTCGCCTACAACAATGTGATGGGGAGGGCACGGACCCCTTTCAACACACCGCTGTAGACCTCGGACATGTTGGTTGTCATGATGCCGCATCGAGCACCATAGGTGTCGTGAAGAAGGACCATTTCTCATAGTCGGGGCATGCTCGCCATCCACTCAAATAACTCACTTTGCGGTGCGCTTGGGCCGTAACCTCCACTTGCACGCTGGTTTCGACCTCAAGTTCCGCCACACGGCATCGAACTTGCGCTTCGGTTCTCAGAGGCGAGCTTCTTGAACTTCTTCATGAGGTCTTTGCTCGGCGCAGGTGGAAATTGGCGCTAGATGTCGCATGCACCAACGCAGCGCATGTCGCTCCATTGAACGGTGCCCTAGTACCGGTTCGCATGGTGCGCAACGCGACAACAACCCGGCATGATGATCGGTTATGACACACACATTCGCCGATCCTTACAACATGTTGCTTTATGTTGGCTAGAAACCATAGCCAATCGGGCGGTGTTCTCATTCTCCACAATTGCAAAGGCAATCGGAGCAATTGGTCGCTGCCATCGTGGCGAGAATGGTGCCCTTGTATTTCTGCAAAGGGAAAGTACCGCCCATACTCGGGGCGGGGACAGCGATGGTAAAGCTCGATGCCGCCAAAAGCCCGTAAGACTCGATCAAGGATTAGGGAATTTGGGTTGTTGGACTGTCGAACCTATCGTCCCTATTGACGATGTCCCGGATTAGCATCCGCAATTTGCTTCAAAGATTCGGGACTAGGTCGACGCCTCCTTGTAGGTACCGTACAACCCTTCAAGGACCTTTAAACCGCTCGCCGGACCTTCTTCAGTAGCTAACGACATACCCTATTGTATTAGCTACGTTAGCCATGAGAACCTTTGGCGAAATGGTCAAATCGGCGATAACCGCATGGCTTACAATGCTCGCGATGTAGGCCGAGGTTACATTCTTATCGCTTGCAATGGCTCTGAAGCTCACATGTGTGATCCGTCACGATCAGGATACGGAAGGCCGTTCCTCGCCCAGGAATCTCTGCAAGACGGACTTTGCGGGGCAAGAGGTAAGAACGCGACTTAACTATGCAAGTGTCGATTAGACACGCACATAACGCATTTACATATATTAGTTAGTACAACGTCTTCAGAGATGGTTGAAGATACATCAAACAAAGTTCAAACTCACCAGACACTCGGTAAGTCCGACCGGTCTTCACCGCGAAACTCACGATAGCTTGCTCGGCGGCGACCTTGTGTGGGAAATGTTGCCCCACAAGCGGTGTGTCGATCGAAGGCCCACGACGACTCGTGCTCTGGGCGTAACAAGGAAGAGGCCGCAGCAATCCAACCGACTTGGAACATAGTCCGTGTCGATCGAAACAATGCCACCGACGATCCCGCCTCATCATCGGCCGTCCTCGCCGGATTGCGAGTCAAAGTCGCCTCATCTTCGATGGCGGTGCCCTCGGACATGCCATCGATAATCTCGTGAAAATCAACACGAGCATCCCGCCATCTATCCACACCTTCATTTGGTTGGAAAGTACCGAATCTCCATCAACCGGAGCATCTGCGTAACGACGCTCTGGCGCTCTCGAGACCTCTCCCATCGTCATTAAACCAAAGAGGGGACAAGAGCGTCGCCGGCTCATGAACGCCCCAGAGGATTGAGCAGATAAACAAAATTGACGTACACCATGGGTCGCCCATAGATCGGAGCGTGAGGATTGCTAACGATCTCCATGTACTCTGCCCACATGCCATCTTTGGTCACCTTCACGGGCCCCACAACATCTGCCCGTGTTGTGGGACCATGGTGGCGTGACCGCCTTATTACTATCTTGTTCCTAGCGACGTGGCTATCAAACAAGCGCCAATGCACCGTCGTAGCTCCAAAGAAATCGACGCGTGCGGGTTGGGAACGTTACCAAGCGCGCTACCGGCGGTGGACAAATCAACTCCGTCTCGACCGACGCGACGTTACTATGGAACACGACAAGGTTCCATTTACGACATAAAATAAGACAATATTTCAACCAACACACAACATAAGAACCATACGTGCGTTGTTGAATGAACTTACCGTACGACGTTACCAACTCTTGAACCTCGACACTAAGATCGCAAATTCAAACATGCATCGCATTAGTAACGACTAACGAATTGCATAAAGGACATAGAAAAATGTTAGGTACGGAGAGGGAGGCACCTCACAAAGAGGAGAGATTCCTGAGAGGAACGATCGAGCGAGTGTGTGGCCGCGCGTTTAAATAGCCGAGCACTGGAGACGCAACGTGGCGTAGGGGGCAGGTCCCTACCGCGGCTGGCGGAGGGGGCAGGTCTGTACCGCGCCTGGCGGAGGGGACAAGACCACACGGGGCAGCTTTCCACAGTGACAAGACCACACAGGGGCAGCTTTGCGAAGGATAAGACCAAAGGGACAGACTTTGCAGATGATAAGGACGTCTGGGAGGTCTCGAGGGAGGTCCTCGAGGAGGTCCTCGAGGACGTCTGGAGGTGGTCCCGAAGAGGTCGTGAGGGAGGTCCCGGAGGAGGTCCCGAGGGAGGTCCTTGGGGAGGTCCTAGAGGAGGTCTGACGGAGGTCCTTGAAGAGGTCCTTGGGGAGGTCCCGAGGGAGGTCCTTGGGGAGGTCCCCGAGGGAGGTCCTAAGGAGGTCCTAGGGAGGTCCTAGGGGAGGTCTCGAGGGAGGTCCTCGAGGAGGTCCCCGAGGACGCCTGGAGGTGGTCCCGAAGAGGTCGTGAGGGAGGTCCTGGAGGAGGTCCTGAGGGAGGTCCTAGAGGGAGGTCATCGAGGAGGTCCTCGAGGACATCTGGAGGTGGTCCTGGAAGAGGTCGTGAGGGAGGTCCTGGAGGAGGTCCTGAGGGAGGTCCTAGAGGGAGGTCTTAGAGGAGGTCCTGACGGAGGTCCTGAGGGAGGTCCTAGAGGGAGGTCCTACAGGAGGTCCTGAGGGAGGTCCTTGGGGAGGTCCTTGGGGAGGTCCTAGAGGAGGTCCTGAGGGAGGTCCTAAGGAGGTCCTAGGGGAGGTCCTGAGGGAGGTCCTGGAGGAGGTCCTGAGGGGGGTCCTGGAGGAGGTCCTGAGGGAGGTCCTGAGGGAGGTCGTGGAAGAGGTCCAGAGGTCCTGGAGGAGGTGCTGAGGTGGTCGTGGAGGAGGTCTTAAGGGAGGTCGTGAGGAGGTCCTAAGGTCCCGGAGGAGGTCTTGGAGGAGGTTCTGGAGGTCTTGGAAGAGGTTGTAAGGAGGTCCTCAGGAGGTCCCGAGGAGGTCTGGAGGAGGTCCTCAAGAGGTCCTAGGGGAGGTCCCGGACGTGGTCCCGAGGAGGTTCTGGAGGTCTTGGAAGAGGTCGTGAGGAGGTCCCGTGACGAGGTCTCGAGGGAGGTCCTACACGGGCAGCTTTGCCCAAAGGATAAGACCAAAAGGAGACAGCTTTCCGCATGATAAGACCAAAGGAGACAGCTTTGCGCAATGACAAGACCACACGGGGCAGCTTTGCGCAGTGATAAGACCAAAGGAGACAAATTTTGCGCAAAGACAAGACCACACGGGCAAGCTTTGCGCAGGATAAGACCAAAAGGAGACAACTTTCCGCAAAGGATAAGACCAAAGGAGACAGCTTTTCGCGGGATAAGACCACACGGGCAGCTTTGCCCAAAGGATAAGACCAAAGGCATAAAGGAGACAAATTTTGCGCGATGAAGAGACCACACGGGCCACTTTGCCCAAAGGATAAGACCAAAGGCATAAAGTAGACAACTTTGCGCGAAGGATAAGACCACACGGGCGGCTTTGCCCAAAGATTAGACCAAAGGCATAAAGGAGACACTTTGCGCGATGACAAGAAATTAACCACATCATGCCAACCATAGGGCTTATAAAAGGGGTTAAACCAAACCGAACACTACACAACACTACACAATAGATACCCAAATGATGGACTCTTCGCAAACTTCTACGCGAGGTCATGAAGAAGCAAAATTGGCTTAAGCGAAGAGGAAACAACTACAATACCCAGATAAATCAATGAAAGATGCTCCAAGACCACCACGCTTTCGATCCCGCAATGTGTGTGTGCGAACCAACAGAGATCATTCATCCACACACCCACCACCGCAGCAGGCGTACTACACGCGGGGCACCACCTCATAAGCATTTCTTTCGCAAGATTGATTTTCGGCCAACGTTGACTTCCGTAAAGTTTTAACTTCATCCCCATGAAATGGCAGCCAGAGATGCGCTGCCACTTCTTCCAAAGGATCGACGGCCCGAGATGTACGACAGCATTCATTCATCAGGCGATATGCCGAACTACTCGGTGCGGGGCCGAGAACTTCGTGCGGTGGAAACCTTACGCATCGGACCTGTTGAGGACGCACCGAAGGTGCCGAGAGTCGCCGGCGAATCCATGTAGACGACGTGAGTTATGAAGAATTTACATCCTTTTACGTTTTCACTTACATCATACAATCACAGACATGGACGACTTGACATACCGCCCCACGTGGACGATCCCGCGACAAGGGCAAGGAAAGGCTCATGCGGCTAAGCCCGCCGCCACAAAGATTTCGGTCGCCGTACCAGACTCAGATCCACGACGTGAGTTACGAAGAATTTACATCATTCTTACGATTTTCACTATAGGGCGACTAACATCATGGAATCGCAGGACATAGACGACTTGACATACCACCGACGTGGGCGCCCCCGCAACAAGGGCAAGGGAAAGGCTCATCTTGGTGAGCCCGCGCAAGACAAGGTATCCGGTCGTCCGGCGAATCAGACGACGACGTGAGTTATGAAGAATTTACATCATTCTTCCGATTTCCACTATACGATGAACTTACATCGTGAAATCGCAGGACATGGACGACTTCGACATACCAGCCCGACGTGGACACTCCCGCGACAAGGGAAGGGAAGGGAAGGCCAACGAGGAGTTCAATGCCGAGCTAGCAAGGAAGGAAAATGGCCCCGTCCACGCAGAGGTCGATCATTACGTAGTAGTCTCCGCCCTACTCCCATGTATTTTACTATCGCCTAAAGGCATGTGTACTTATATGGTCCGGATGCTTGTGTCGCAGTGTATCGTAGTAGTAGCGAGGATGACTAAAGCAATTAGCCGGACCATCATGCCATGTCACTACGTGAAACGCGCTTCGTCGCATACTCTAATGTAGTTCTTGTTCGTGTCTCCGCTAAGCATATATTGCAAGTATGTCTTCATCGAGGAGACACTCCGTATTTTCTGACATCTTCATCATCACAACGACTGCTCCCAACCCCTCCAATCACATTCTCAGATAAGCTTCATAAAGTACCTCATCGACCGTCTGTCTATATACATGTATACGCTCGAGCGATTTCATCGTGGAGACACTCCAATAGTCCCGATACCTTTTTATATATATGCGCCAAACTATGACGAAACCCTAATTTCGGAAAAAAAAAACCCTACTCCTTGCCCTTATTTCTTAATGAAATTTTGTTATAAATCTCAAGGTCGATATTCATTTTCAATCAAATATAATGGAATTTCGTTTTTTTACAAAATATAATGAAATAATATTTTAACGGACCACGAGAAAAAAATGAAGAAATGCGGGGCACTGCCACGGCCACATCAGCAGGTGACTCAGCGCCGGGTCGGGTGTCCTGCCACGCCGGGGCAAGCAGTCCTCCGCCCGGTGGACGCGATACGTGCACTGTTTTGGGGCCAAACTTGCAAATTATGGCGAACAGAGGCTACTTTTGAAAAAAAAAAATTGCTACAGGACCAAAACAGTAAAAATTTCACAATCCAGTGCCCACAGAAACAAACAAGGCGATTCACCAACTCGTCCAAAAATGGGAGGAAACAAAGACTTTCTAGGTATAGTCCACCAACTCCAGCAAATGGAGATAAGATCGAAGCCTCCTCAATCTAAATAAAAGGGGATTTTTTGCAACACGTGCTCTGAAATTCCACAAGGGAAATTTTTTGAAATGCTACATGAAAAATCCACAAGAACACTCAACCCTTCAGATAAACAAACAACTACTAGAGAATCACGCAATTACTCCTAAAACTACACGAATGTAACCCATCCCGATACAAAAATCCCCACAATTACTCCAAACCTCATCAAATTATCAGTCTTTACCCCCACAAAGACACCTCGCCACGCCCAAATCCAAGCTGTCCAACATATGATGCTATACAAGCTGAAACAATTATCACCTCTTGAAATTAGTCTTTAATTTTTGCAATGATTAAACAAATATTATGTGGAAGGAAGAACGGGTCAGTACACACCTTTAACTTTTCGTTAGCTGATGCAAGCTGAATTTCCAATGTTTTTATTCTCTCTGTTTGGGATGAACAAGTTTCCTGTATCATTGAAAACGTATTGGCCACTTTGGGGTTTGGATTAGCTATGGTCTGAATCTGATGTATGGTCTTTCTCCTCCTTTGTTTGTGCTGTTGCAGGCGTACCTATATCTGCACATCCACAACAAGGAGTTCCCTGGGGTATGGATTTTCTTTCTATATTGTCGTGCATTCATTTGGATACTTGAACACTTGTTATTGTAATGTTCTTTGATTTGATTGGTTGCGAAATGATTCCCTTTGATTATAAGTGGAGTGGTGGATCAACACATGCATGTTGATTGTTGTAATGTGTAGTGTGTTCGCTGCATTGGTTTAATGAGTAATATAATGCATTTAACTATGTGCAAATGTTCTAATCCTTTGTTTGCTAACAACTATTATTGGTAAGCTCCTATCTACTCTTCAGTTGATTGCTAAATTATTAATTATGTGCAAATGTTCTAATCTTGGTAATCACGAGAATAAGATTGATATTGCTTAGTCAACTGGGTCATAGTATATAATCTTATCTAATAAATTGCAATATGCCATGGTGGTTTAATCTAAAATTGGGCTCAACACTATAGGATATTTCTACAGTACAGATGCAACATACCTAGTTTTAATAAATATAATTTTATACCTAATATATTCATGTTGTGCACACAGAAAAATTTCATGGCAGACCATGAATGGATGTATAGCGGCTGGCAGCGTGGTAAAGCTCCCTCAAATAAATGGATTGAACAAACTACATAGTTATTAGATCATGCATTCTCAAATCCTAGGGTAGTTGAATGTGACACCATTAAGTGTCCATGTGCAATGTGCAGGAAGTATTTTAGGCACAACAGGCATATTGTAGAGTTAGGAGAAATAAGTTTAGTTTCTGTTATTCTGCCAGTTTACCCATTACAACTTCATGGCTGTCATTTTTAATTTACACAAATGATAAATGTTACCAAATGATTATCACTACTATCCACATTTTGCATGCCTGACAATCATTCCTGAGAGTCAAAAGGATGATCATTATCACATGCTTGATTCTAGCAAAATTAGGCAGACCTCCATTTTCAGTACCATATATTCCAACATGGGAGTGGAGCGCGAGGGGAATCCCGAAACTAACAGAACAAAGGCATTGCACATAACAACAAAGGCATTACACTCTATCAGGGAACATAACAGTTTTTTTTTACGTTAAAGATAAAGAAATCTCTACCTTATGATCATTATATTAAAAATAGTTGTCAGGCAATGCAAAGTACGTGAGAAGGAAGAGATAAAGATAGGAAAGAAAAAATTTGTTTAGTTAATAATGATTTGACATGTCCACATTGTCTCCACAACACACGACGGTGTTTCTTGGTGCCTGCCCGTTGCCGCCATTTGCTATCTTCCATGTCTTCCAGTGGGCCCATGCTAGAAAGAAAGCAATGACCCAATATAAAATCGGCCCGGTTGTCCACGGCAGTGACGACTCCACAGGAAGAAGACCGCCGTTTGTGCTGCCTACGGTTGCACCAACCCCGCACAGACCGGGCTGGACAACTCGGTAGACGCCTCCGGTGGCGAGGACGAAGGCATCCTTGCTGTTGTCCTCGCCGAAGGAGAGGATGTGCCCCGAAACGGCGCCACTGCGGCAGGGCATGGGGGAGCTCCGTGAACACTTGGTCAAGGGGATCCGGGTGGAGCCGTAGCGGCCGCTGCCCTCCGGGGTCTCCATGCTGACCCACATGGCCTTTCCGTAGGTGTACAAGTACCTACAGTAGAATATGAAACACACTGTAGCTAGCTCCGGGCCGGCATGGCAACTTGCCTATATACATAACACTGGGTGTCTATTTCTAAGTTGATCAAACTATTGGATGAATCTAGAATTATATACGTGGGTCTCAAAGGCAAAGCTAATCGAAAGACAAGAAAATCTAAAGCAAAAAGTTCAAACAACTTACAAATAGCAAACGTGACCGACAATATAATTGACGGTAGATGGATATGTACCTTCCTTCCAACGAGGGATCCATGGAACCTCGATAGACAAGACCGCCGACAATAGATGGCGGCCTGCCGGCAGCTGGACGGCCGTGGGCGATGATAGGGGAGTCAGCCTTGACCGAGGAGCCGCCGTAGTTTCCACCTTTGGAGATCAAATGCACCTCCTCGTACAAATCCTGAATGTTGCAGTCAAGTTCAAAGAGATATCGTCATGGCCATGCATGATTGGTCCAGGGCTCCAGGCAGCAGCTTAAATTCATGAGGAAAATGTATACCTTGGCGACGTCCCCGCAGTAGAAGTAGGAAGGCATGTTGGAATCGAAGCTGCAACCCCTCGGGTTGCTGAGACCCATGGCAAAAATCTCGGGCTTAGAATGGTTACTGATTTCGCTTTGTCCTGAAAAAAAAGACCAGATTCAGAAGTTCAGAAATCAATCAATGAGCAAAGCATATTTGATGCAAAGGTAGTCCCTGATCAATCAGTCAGTCAGTCTATTGCTTTTCGATTACCAGGGGTCTGGTTGATGTCAAGCCTGACAATTTTGCCCAGATATGACCTCTTGTCCTGTGAGAAATCAAAGCGATCTTCTTTCTGTCCGGCGTGCCCCGTGATGAGGTAGAGGCATCCATCGGTAGGCCTGAATAGTATCTGACCTCCATGGTTGTCAGATGCGTAGGGAAGCCCCATGGTGAAGATCCTCCTGACTTCAGATGGATCAGCAGCAGTCATCTCCTGACACGAAGGAGAGAGAGAGAGAGAGAGCGCAAATTAATTAGCAGTGTTGATCAGACGTGCATCACAATTCACAATTAATTAAGAGCTAATTCTTGTAACTTCAGATCGATGTTAACTAATGGATCTTCAAGCTGCAGAGAAGCTAGGCAAATACGTACCTTGGAAACATCGCGTTTCACGGAGAACTCCGACACGACAAGTTGATACGGGCATGGCCAAGCACCATTAGCAGCAGCTCCGAGCTTTGCAGGGTCACACCTGCCGGCACCACAGGTCTGTTGGAACTAAACCAGGAACTACTCACGCTTTCCCGTGGACACAGCTAACACGAAAAATACATACACGTACAGGAGCTAGACAGGAGTATACGGAGAGAAACACACACTTGTATTTGTCTTATACTACTCAGCTCAAAGAAGATGAATACAGGAAACACTACTTGGAGACGCCTAACACAGCTTGCGTCGTTTCTTTGTTTCTATTCAACTTACTTAAACTGATTACATGTGCTGATATTTGTAACACACGCGCGCACACAAGCTCATCAGCCCGTTCCACAACCTGCGCCACTAGCCGCAAGAACAGGACAACCATGACTAGCTTAGTGCCTAAACTAATGCATCTGCATGCAACTACCCATAACAACTCACGGTCCATGACTAATGCATGCATGCAAAGCTGGACCGCTTCCTACTCCAGGACGTGCACAAGACTCGCGAGCACCGCGTAGCACGTCTCCCTCTACATGCATACTCATAAACTTAAACATGTGACTCACCTAATACATGCGACACTCTCGTACGTGAACATACTGACGAGTAAATTATTGAATAAGCAACGAGATTAACTAACAAGGTCGGCGACGAGGAGCTATCGCAGATGTAGGAAACGAAGAAGCGGCCGTTGGTGGCGAACTCCGGGTGGAATGCTACACCCATGATCATGTGGCCAAGCCTCGCATCGAAATGAACTCGATCGGAAATATCAAGAAACGGGCTCGCGTCCAGATCCAGGGTGCCTCCAAATCCATGCTCCGGCACGGATGCCAGCCAGATCTTGCCGTCTTGGCTGGACAGGAATACTCTGCTGGAGCCGTCTGGGTGAGCGGCCATGGCGAGGTAGGAGCCGTCGCCAATCTTCTCAAGGCACAGCACTTGAGGAGATGGGCGCCAAGGCTGCAGGGATCTAGTAGTACTGTGGGATAGGAGTGAGATGCCCTTCCCGTTGAAGCACGCCGAGGACGACGATGACGATCCGAAGGACGAGCAGAAGTCGGTCTCCGACCGCCAGAAATCGGTGAGCTTCGTCTTCGTCGACGACGACGGGCTTCGAGGCTGTGTTGTGTCGTTGGTACTTGGGATGCTTGCTGCTTGTAGAGGACGAAGAGGCTGGAAACGACGAGAGTTTGCCATTGCCGCGTCCTTGCATGTTTGCCAGACTAGTTGGCAGTAGTTGTCGTCGTCGGGATGGGTATGGTGTGGAAAGCTCGATGGAGGCGTAGAGCTGCACAAGAGAGGAATTGAGCGTGTTTTGCTCGTCGTCCCAGTCGCGTCGAAGAGCTCGGCCGAAGATGTGTTGCACTCCTACAAGTTTAAGCAAAAGAAAAACGGATTTTAAGCCAATCTAGATCGAAAGATCTCATCCATATCCTAGATCCAAAGATCTCATCCCTCCTCTCCAAAGATTTCATCCCTAATCTGAGTACTACTTAGCAATCTCCTAGAAAAACACCATGTTGGGAAGAAGAACTAGAGATTGTTAATTTGGAGTAGATAGATATCCATCTATCCCAAAAAGGAGTAGTAGATATTCATATCTGCGTAAAAAAACATACGCCGCCGCAGGACAGCCTGCCACTGGTATCGACTCCCTCCTCCCTCGGCTCTCGCCGCCCCCTCCGCTTCCGGATCTCCACCACCGCCGCGCCCTCCTCCTCCTCTGGCTCTCGTTTTGTGGGGTAGCAAGCCCTCTCTCTCCATCGGAGACGGATGCTAGCAGCGGGCGGCCTCCTCTGTGACGCCTAAGCCTAGTCGCTGAGTAAGTAGCTTCCTCCTCCCTTTTCCACCGATTTCTTGTGTTGGAGTTGGGGAGATCTCGATCCCAGATCTGGCCTGATGTCTTGGTAGTTGGTACATATGTATGCCTTCATCAGCCCTTCCATGGCGCACGCGCTTGTCCAGCACGGCGCCGGCCTGGCCACGAGACCTCACAGGTTTACTCTAATTTCTTCTCATCTCCTTCCCTGCTCTCACTTCCGTTGTTCTCTTCTTATCTGCTACCTGCTGCAACTAGTACTACTACCATCTGATGCCTTGTGTATAGTTGTAGTGATGGTCTGGTTCAAATCTAGATAGTTGATTATTGGTGCTTGTGCTTGAGCTTATTAAATTCCAGATTCCTGTACATGATATCCATGTATATTCGGTTTAAGTGCTTCAGTCGATTGTTCTCTTCTACTTGCGCTGTTTAATAGTGGATGTGTGGTTACTTGGATCCAAGCTACTGGTGCTTGAATCATTCTTATGCCTAAGTAATTCTTATCTGTTTCCCTGCGAACTGAATGATGCAGCCTCTAGTTCATGCATGAGCAATACTGAAATACTAGAACCAGTGCATGAACTTAGCCTATTTATTCATTGCCGGGGTTGGATTGGGTTTCTACTGTGCGGGGGTTGGGTTGGGTTGAAATTCCATACGGGTTGGGTTGGGTTGGGTTCTTAGGAATTTTAGATGGACTGGGTTGGGTTGGGTATTTTGTTATGCCTTTGTGGGTTGGATGGGGTTTTGGGTTGAGTTTCTACCCATTATCAGGCCTAAGGACAGGGCAGGACATACTCATCGTCATGGGAGGCGGGGAAGAAAGGGGAGAGTGGGGATGTAACGAACGCTTTGGGAAAAACTTACCTCCAGGCCCCCCGCCTTTCTCCCTCCTTCTTCCCGACGCAGCCCGACGTCGCTCTGATGGCGCCGCCATGGAGACTCGCGCCACCGCAGCAGCAGCAGCAGCCGCAGCCACCTGCTCCAGCGTGCTCGCCTTGTCACATCGCCGCACTAACCCGTCTTGTTACCGCTCTCATGCCACGCGCCGCTGCTCCTCAAGACGCCGCGCCACAAGACGTCGCCGCCAGCGCTCCGGACCGGGCCCCCCTCCTCCTCCCGCGCCATGGCTCCTATAAAGCTCCTCCTCCCCTGCGTGAGCTCCCACGTCGCCCCGAGCTCCGGTAAGCACCACCGAACTGAAGCCGCGCGCCTCCTCGTCTCGTTGCCGTTGTGGTGAGTCCCGAGCCGCTCCGCCACCGCTCGGTCTCCCCTCGCCGGTGCGCACCGCCCGCCGCCGCTCCACCGCCATAGCCGCCCCCTCCTCCTCCGGCGACCTCGCCGCCCTGCCGCTCTCCGCTCGAGCCCCGCCGCCATCGCGCCCGCCGAGCTCCTCCTTGCCCTCTCCCGAGCCGCCACCTCCCCGCCAGAGCCGCCCCAGCCCTGGCGCGCCCGCCGCCCGCCACGGCCAGCCATGCCCACGCCGCGCCTCCACCCGAGCGCCTCCCGCCTCCCCGCTTCTTCTCTGAGAGCACAATGAGCCAATTAGATGGGGAATTGGTTTTTGATTTGGGGACTGATTTGGGGAATAAAAGTTTGATGGAGGGCCCCACATGTCATTGGCTTTGAGTCCTCCCTTTAGGCTGCCATGTGGGCCCGCAGCTCACCATTTCCATGGACCCGAGCCCCCTGTTCCCATAAACTTCGGTTCAAGACTGCCTGCACCCAACCCTATTTCTCCTTTTTATTTCCTATTAACCTTCAAAATTCATATCTTTTCCATTTTAACTCCAAAATTATGAAATAAATTTCTAAAAATTTGTTAAATCAAGATCTTGCTAACGGCATAGGACTTGATTAATTTGGAGTTTATTTATTGTTCCTTATTTATTTATTTGCTCTCTTTGCCGTTGTGTCTTTTCCGGTATTGACGCTCGATTAGGATTTGAAGACGCCACGACCATAAGTGATCAAGACCAAGATCCCCTAGCCTTTAACCAAAGCGAGTCAATACTTTGATCATTTTGCCCCTACATTTTATGCAAATTATGTTCTTTTAAATTAGCAAAATGCATGCTTTAATTCTTAATCAAATGTATGTTAAAGCTTAAGGTAGTTAAATGCCCACTTGATGTTTAAATAATTATTATGCCATCCTTGATAATTTGAATCCATTATTCTTTGTCACCCTAGTAACTATATGGTAATACTAGTTATAGGTTGTACTTAAGCGACATGCTAGTCTTGCTTAAGTACCGGGATATTAAAAATATCCCAATCATCATTTCATAAAACATAAAATGGTTTGGGTAGTCATTGGTGGTCCATTGACTAAAGGATTGTGAAAATAAATTGGTTTCCCTCCTCAAAACCCTAATGCTAGCTTTGTCTGGGCGGATGGTGAGGTGGTGGGTGCTCAGGGAGCACGTGGTTGGTTGGCTCGTGGGATGAACCGCCCAAATGACCCTAAGGACTTAATCTTGTCACGACCTCCTGTGTTAAACAAGTACAACCACAAGTCTGCAAAGTGCAACTTGGCTTAGTAAAGTTATTAAACCTTGGATGTCATCTCACCGAGGGGAACGAAGAACGTACAAGTCGCGAGATACTCCGGCTTGGAAGGACACCAAAAGGTGAAGTTACCAATGCGCTAGACGTTGTGGCCGGGGCCAGCTGCGCTAGTCGTTGTGGTGAACATCCCGCACAACATATGGGCGTAACCCCGTATGGGTGGATTGACGGAAAGGGCGAGATAGCTAGAAAGGTTACTGTGACGGTCGCCCAACTACATGACTACGGAATCATGTGGGGTAACGGGTAGACTATCTCTTGTGGGTAAAGTGTGCAACCTCTGCAGAGTCTTAAACTGTTTAAACAGCCGTGCCTACGGTCAAAGGCGGACATGGGAATCATAACTTGAGTTAGTTCTATTTCAAATAACTTTGTGGGTGGTATGGAAAAATGGTGAAAGGGCTCACCTAGCCCTGTTTTGGATGTTTGCCTGAGCCGTCGAGCTCAGTGGTTGTGGTTATTGGAGGCCGCTCCAATTAAAAGGATGCATTGGTAGAGTTTCCGCCGGATGGATTCTCTAGTAAAATAATTATTGCACATGCTCTCTTTATAAAATGCAATTTGTTAAAAATGCTAAGTGATAGGACTTTGTAATTATGATATTTGAAAAGTTGCTTTCGCAAATAAAAGAACCCGAGCCATCCTTGTTAAGCCGTGCATGTATAAAATTGCATTGTGTGTTGGCTCGCGAGCACGGTAGTAGTGCTCATTCTCGCTCCTCCCCCAACCCTCCAGATAATGAAGACGACGGAGACTACGCCTTCTCGACGCCCGTAAGATGATGGACAAGGCTATGACGAAGAGTAGCATAGTCTGTAGTTTAGGTCTCGCCAGTCTAAGTAGACTTCGTTGGTATTCAAGCATAACCGATATTATCCAAACCATGGTTAATATCCGTCAGACACGGGTTACCCGATCGCTTGCGCGTGTGAGATGAGCCCTACCTCACCTTTTGCTTCCGCTTATAGTTCACGTTACTCTTTTGTGATGTAATCCATTTGGCCTGCTCGGCCCTTTTGTAAACTTCGACCCGACGTGGTCTATGTTACTCGCTTGGTTGTAATAATTAATATTTCAGTTCACGCCAGTATGAGTGATTCAGCAATGTGTACTGTGAAGTGCTAGCTACTGATCCAGGGAATAGCACGAAGATTTCACAGAGGATTTGGATTCACGAAATCCGGGTCCGACAGGGGACGTCGCTGGTCACGTAAGAACTGACGAACGTACGTACCGCGCAGAGGATGGACTTGACGGCGGCGGCGCACGCGGCGTCGGAGACGTTGATGGCCTCGAACTGCTCCCTCAGCGCCGCGTCGTCGACGGCGTCGCAGCAGCTGATGCCGCTGTAGCCGCAGAAGCTCAGCGTCGACTCGCCAAGCACCAGCGGCGCCCCTGCATGCAACGAAAATTACGACAGTATAGCAGCGGAAGGCGAGGCGAAGATGATGAAGGAACAGAAAGTTTAAGAAATAGAAGACTACGATGAAGAAGAAGAAGCAGCTGCTTACGGGAGCCGGTGCACAACGGGGAGGCACTGGATGAGGCATGGATCAACGGGCAGGTTGAGATAGTGAGGAGTAGTAGTGAGGTGACCATCCTCACCAGGAGCGCAAGCTGCGGCATCTCCACAATGGTCAATGGTGCTAGTGATCGTCGAATAACTAGTGAACTTCGGCGTTTGGCGTGCCTCTTATTTATAGAGTGTTTGGCGTGCTTGACTTCTCAACCACCACGTACGACGTTGAATATTTTGCCAGTTGTTGAATATTTTCAACTATTTTGCCAGTAGTTGAATATTTTGCCAGTAGTTGAATATTTTGCCAGTCAAAGAAAGACTCAACCAAAAACAAAAATACACTAGCCGCGGTATCAGGTTTTGTAGGCTGGCAATGTTAAAAGAGAGGCTGGCAGGGAAAGCAAATTTGCTAGAGCAGGTATGTTAATATCCATTGCATCAAAAAGTGACAGCACATTACATGGTGTTTGCTAGTGGAGAGACCTCCAAGCAAGCTGATCATACTATGTAAACTTGTCACTACTACAGAACAGACCTTTGGTCCCGGGCCTAAAGGGCCTCTAGTCCCGGTTATAGAGCCGGACTAGAAATCGAGACTAAATGTCTCACCTTTAGTCCCGGTCCCAGGCCGGGACTAAAGGTTTATTTAGTCGGTTGGTAATACCAACCGACTAAAGGTCCTGCCGCCCGGGACTAAAGGTCGATTTAGTCCCGGTTAGTAATACCAACCGACAAAAGGTCCATTGGCCGAGCACGGGGCCCTTTTAATCCCTTGGTATTACCAACCGACTAAAGGTGTTTTTTTTTCTTTTTGTTTCCATTTCAATTCATTATTGATTTTGGTTTTACAATTACATTAGGTTTTCAAATGCGTATTCTTCGCTGCTAATATATGTATACGCCCACATATAATTTAGTTTGGAACATTATTACACACAAATAAAGTATGAAACTATATATATTATGGAGCTATATATATGTATAATATATATATATATATGCACATAAAATTTACAACATTATTCATGCATCCTTGGTATTTACAACACAAATGTTGTCCTCCACTTAAATGTCATACAAATGTTCGTCCTGGTTTGGCTTCAATTGTTCATCTGGGTTAAAGTAGAACTCGGTGCCGGGCTTGAGGACATGCTCATTAAGAAATCCTGCGATTGTCTCTTGAATTCCTTTGAGGCGGTCCATATCCAACACTGCTCCTTCAACCATATCTCCTTCAATTTGCATTAAACGAAAGAAGTATTAATATACATAAGATTTATTTAATAGCAACAAATAAATAAAATGGATTTATTATATATACTTGTTACGTACTTTCAGATCTGAGATGGGTTCTTTTGCATACACCATGAGGAACTCGCAAACGTAGTATCCACACAAATTGTTGCTGGTGGTGCCAGTAGAACCCATGCAGACGATATAAAAGATTACTCTCGTCATCCCGCGTGAGTCAAGCATGATAAGGTAAAGATGCGAGCTAGTACAACTTACATCCAATCGGTGTGGATCGAGAAGTGGCGCTTTCGGATCCGGACGGTGTAGTGAACGAACCAAGCCCAAACCCCGCCTAATAATTGATCGTTAATTAACTATTGCAGAGTTAAAGAGCAGGAATAAATATTTAAAGATCGGGTTACCCCGGATAATGTCTATCATATCTTGGTAATCTTCTGCGGTTTTCTCAACGAGTCATAGATTAGCAAATGACCGTCGGAGAGATCGAAGACAATCAAGATCCAAAGGAAAGTCGCATTTGTTTATAGAGTCAACATATATATCTTTATGTTGGATTGAGTAAGTAAAGTAAAATGTGCACACGATAACAACACTCACCCAAAGTTGTAGGGAAGAGTATAAATCTTTTGTTCTTTTGGTTGATCAAGAACCTCCGGAAATTCCTCTCCGCTTGAGGTCTCCATTGATCGTAGGGAGTGTTTGGGTCCTTGAATACGATATATGGATCAACGAAACCAATGTTCTTGTCGCTTTCTCGTGTGAGGTCTCTCATCATGTCTCTGCATATGTATAGACATGCTAGCTAGTGTGAGGATAATTACTTATACATATACATATGCTAGAGTGAGATTATTAAAAGAAAGAATCACGCATGCACAAAAGCAAATGATGAGAGATTTGTCTAGAGCGCTCATGTGGCATAGCCGGTGTAACTCATTAAACCGAACCATTATAATGTCATCGCCACGGAAGTAATGATGGTTTCTAATTTTGACGCAAATATAGTCATCCGCTTTTTGCGACACGCCGCCATGTACCACTTGGTTTAACAAGTACATTTATGCATTTAAGTTCCATGAGCTTCTCGGGGTTGTATAGACTCTTGCCATATACATATTCCTTCTTCCAATTATCAACTTCCTGAGCACTTTTGATGTGTGCTCCGCGAGAATTTGGGAAATGCTTAGACCGCTTTCATGAAAAATTCATCAAGTTGATCCAAATGCACATTTCGGATATCTGTTCTAGCACGCTCGTGTTTGAACCATATTCATTCCCAATAACTAGCGGGGCACCGATTGTTGTGATTGTTCCCGAGCAGGCAACACCCTTCCGTGCTCTCTTCTCTTTCTTCTTCGCCTCCTCAATTGACTTCGTGAGAGTGCGGTCATAGTCCGATAGTGGCGAATCCTTACGAGCACGTAACTTTTTCTCGTGGCGCCCACCCTTTGCCTTAGAACTTCGACGTCGACGAAGCACGGCTTCTCGTGGTTTCGCTTCGCTTCACTTTTAGCCTTGACTTTCGCAAGAAACCGCCCACATCTGTTTATCAAGCATCTATTTCTCGGCGATCTTCTCATAGGAAAGTTTCGCGTCTTAGAAATAGCCGGTGTTCTCCTGAGGTTTCTTCTTCGGCGGCGGGGCCGACGCTTGCTTGTGGGTGCGCCTCTTCTTTGGCGAGGGCGGCGGTGTCGGCGTTGAAGCCCGCCGTGGAGGCGATGGGGCCAGTGGCGGCGTTGGAGCCCGCCGTGGAGGCGATGGAGCGGCCGGTGGCGGCGTCGGCGTTGGAGCCCGCCGTGGAGGCGATGGGGCCGGTGGGGATGCAGCCGTGTCTTCCACTTCATTGTCATCGCCCGCAACACTGTGACTGGTGGTGAATGGATAATTGGACTTAGGTTGGGGAGGTTCTCACTGTGAAAACAACGTGGTATGAGTAAACCGTTATTTAAGCCAATACATAATTAGTGAAAAATGTTTCGCTCACTTTCATCCGCACCTAGGGTTAGGTTGTTGAGGAGGAGGAGGTGACGCCTCAGAATAATGATATAGCGCTTGCGCCAACATATGAATGTCTTCTCCGCTTCTCCTAAAGTCTTCTCCCATCACCTCCTTCAATGTCAAGAGGCACATTGCTATTACCTTTCACAACTCTATCCACCGAGACGCTAGCATATCCAGAGGTATTAATGCCCCATGGCATCTTGGTGTCTTCGTAGGGTCGATCGAGATACAACACCGATAGCCACCATGACCGTGGCATTCCCTCGAATGTGCAGCTCACATGTCGTGAGAGGATCGGTGATGTCATCCACGGGAAGCGCACCTGCGTCATCTTGAATCACCGGCACCTCCGTGGAAGCGCATCGCTTTTCAACCGATTAGGGGCTGATGTTGACTCCGGTGTGATGCGCTTTGCCTTTGGATGGAACTTATCGCTATCTGCACTTGCCTTTTGATTTCCTCATTCATTTTGGCTTCAAGTGCTTTTTTCGCTTATCTTGCTTCACGAGCCACTTCCGTGACTCACGAACCATTTCTCCATCCTGCGATCCGCTCTGCCTCCTCGTACTTCTTTCTCTCGCGGCTTCTATAGGTGGCTTTGTCTTTAGGGAAGGCATGCTCCCACGACACCTCCCCATAGCCTCTTGTTCGCCCACCGTGTTCAAGATTTCCGTATGTATGTCACCATCCTTATCTCTGTTCGGTGCCACCGCCACTCTCACCAAGCCTCGAGCATAAGCAAATCTTTCGCTACTCTTTGGAGTTTTCGCCATACACTATCTTTCCGGTCTCTAGGTCCAGCTTCCCCATGACCGAAAAACCAATACTTGGCGCTTCGGGCAAAGCGCTTGATTGATTCTCGTTCGATCCTTGGCAAGAATCTCCTGCTCCATTCTTTCCCACTTAGGAATGGCACTCAGAGCCACCGATCCCAAGTGATGGTGGTATTGCTTTTGTCGGGCATTCTGTTGGTTCCTTCTCACCCGTGCCTCACCCTCATCCGATGTCTTGAACTGCATAAACTCATCCCAAAACGGCCTCAACTTGACGAGGCCTTAGTGTTGAAATCAAGCGTCGTTCTTCCCGATAAATGTGTTGTACAATTTCTTCTTCCAACACCGGAATTGTGTGGCCATCTTCTTCATAGCCCGCCCTAACTCTCTCCTTCAAAGCTTCATCTTCATGACGAGCGAAATGTTGAAGGACATCTTGCCAAACTAGTGCCTTGTCACGATCAGAGACAAAACTAATATGAGGAGCAACTTTCTTTTGCTTCCATTCACGAGCATTGATCGATCCTGTCCCTTACAAGGTACCCACAAGTGGTGACAAATTTACGTGCATGTGGTCCAAGTACTTTTGCTCAGATGCTCCTCGAATTGCGAGAGAATGAACCGACCCTCCAACGGCTTCTTCGGGCCTCGTACATTTCTACTCTTCCCCGTTGTTGTCGTCGATCCAGAGGGCTACGAATGTAGAAACACAAAGATTTAAATAAATATATTTATACGACAAATGAAATTATTCTGAATTTCATGTATACATAAGAGATTGTAGATAGACCTCGCCAAAGATTGTCTTGCTCATCTTCATAATCGGCAAAGTACTGACTCCCGTCATCTACTTCTTGATTGTTGTCATCACCTTCGAATTGGGCACCTTGTAAGGCGTCATTGTTGATAATATCCATCATGGCATCGTCCATGTTGTCATTCGGGTCGGCCATTTCTGCAAATATATGTGTAGGACGTTAGAACGGTTCGTGATCGGGTTATGATTTCGCATCAAGTGGCGTGCGGTTCGTGACATGCATCGACAAAAGAAAACAACAAGTGACGAGTTCCTTGCATCGATCCTGAAATTGATTGAGGGGTTTTGAGGAGGTTCTTTGGGACACATTTGGACGCGAGTAGATGGGGAGAATCTCACCGGCGGCCGGAACAAAGAAGTGGAGCGGCGGTCGGCTTTAGGGAAGACGTTGGTGGTGTGGCCTTTCCAGCCAAGACAGGGCACAGGAGGGGAGGTGGGTGAGCCGAGGAGGTCGAGGCATCGAGGTGGTCTTCATGGCACGATGGGGCTAGCCGTAGCTCAATGGTGCGACTAGGGCGGCATGGTGCTCATGGCGGTCGGAGCAGAGAGACCTTTGCCGAGCTGAGCTCGACGAGAGGGAAATGGACAAGGGGTGGGGAATGAATGGGGCCGAGGAAGGGAGGGGAGCGAAAGTGCGGCTTAACAATGGTGTGGCGGGCGCAAGTTCTCGCACAAAACCCTCTGGCGAGAAGAGAGCTGGCCTTGAGTCGCTTCTATGCGCTACGACGTGAGCACAAATGACATGATGGGGTCGGTAGGAGGTGACGGGCGACGACTCGACACGGAGGAGAGCAGTCCTTCGGGGCGGAGGTTGGGTGAGAACGTCGACGACATGGCTACAAATGAGCGGCAAAGCGACGTCTTGGCGAGGCAGCCCTAGAGGTCAAGGTGGGCCCAGGGAAGGAGAAAAGAGAAGGAGAAGAAAAAGGAATAGAAAAGGGAGGAAAAATAAAAGAAAGAAAAGGAAAAGAAAAAGGAGAGGTCGGGCTGGTCTGGTACTTTCTTCATGAAAAGGGAAATCAGGGGCACACCATCTGGTATAGGATCAGTAACTAAATATGTAGAAACTTCATATACACATCCTAGCGTGATACTCCAAAGATGCATATGACAAACTCTTGCTCAAAGATATACATATAACACAATCGGTGTTTTAGATGGCAAATTAGCTTTAGCATTGAAATCAACAGCCAACAATTGAGAACTAGATTTTTTCTCTTGTACTTAGCAATGGTTCCTTCTCTTGTTCATTTCCTGGATCAACATAGCACGAGTTCAACCTTTTTGTTTGCAAAACCCGCAAAGCCATCTCCACTTGTTTCATGGTAGGCCTATCCTAACCTCGGAGACTCAAGCACATCTCTGCAAGAGAAGCTACATGCTAATCTCTTCCTCGGTGGCTTCATCAAGAACTTGGGCGCCACTATTTACAGAATCGGTCTCCTTTCAATCCCCAAAGGAAATAATTTGACAAGCTGCAGAGAAATGCACATGCGACAAGAGATGAGGAGCTCACCGGCGTGGAGGAGGCGGCTCGGGCACTGGTGGCCGCCGCCGGGCGGAGTCCGGGCGATCGGATCCGGCCGAAGGAGGAGGAGCCGGGTGAGCTGGAGCGGCGGAGGGAGGAGCCGAGTGGAGGTGGTGGCGGGAGTGGGGCGCCACGGGAGGAAGGAGGAGGCCGGGGCGCGACGAAGCTGGAGCCGAGGAGACGGCGAGGGAGACGGAAGGGGTGGAAGAAGGGAAGAAGCCACTGTTGCTTAAGTACTGATGGGGACCTTTAGTCCCAAGCGGTATACTAACCGGACTAAAGACCTTAGTCCCGCGTGTAATACGGACCGGGACTAAAGGTTTGGACCTTTAGTCCCGGTGGTGCCACGGCCCGACTAAAGGTTTTGTGAGGACATATTTTCGAGAGAACCTTTAGTCTCGGTCAGTGTGACCTTTAGTCCCAAGCAGTACGGACCGACTAAAGGTCCCCACTACACTATTCGGTTCCGCCACAGTTTTCACAGCTTTGGGTTTTGTATTAAGTTTATTTGTATAAATATGCTAATTCTTGTTAAATGCATAGTAAATTAAATACTAGGCATAAATTTTTTAAAAATAATAGTTGCATTTCCTTTTATCTTATTGACATTTCAAACGACTTTTATAGTGACCACAAGTCGGGAAGTGAAGAGCCAACTATAAACAAAATGAAGGGCTCAAACCACAAGTCGGGAATTTCATTTGAAGGCATAAATACTTGCTAAAAAATTTCAAGTCATTTTGACACGGTGGAGAAGACATGCTTCACAGAGGTACATGTGTCCTTTTATCGAATAGGAATTTCATTTGAAATGATAAAAACAAGAAAAATATGATAGAAACATCTGAAGTTACAATTATTACATAAAATCTCTAATACACACTATTTATTAAACATCACTATATATCAAGCGGGCACAAGCAGGTGAACTTCTTCTTGACGATGACCCTTGGTTATGATCATGCCGTAACCATGGAGTGTCCTCGGCATTTAGCGAGATGCTTGGGTCTTTGGTCACATCAAGGGCGGGATTCGGTCATCCCTTTCATAATCTTCTCGACTTGTCCGACTTGTCCTCAATTCCCACGATGTTTCTTTTCCCCGAAAGAACTATGTGGCGTTTTGGCTCATTGGTTGATTTGTCGTCGTTTTCCCTCTCTTGGGTTTTGTAGACATGTCTTTCACATAGAACACCGATTCACATCAGCAACAAGGACTAATGGTTCGCCTTTGTACCCAATATTGTTGAGGTCCACCGTTGTCATTCCATACTCCTTGTCGATTGTTACCCCGCCTCCCATCATCTTCACCCATTGGCACCGGAACAAAGGGACTTTAAAATTAGGTGCGTAGTCTAGTTCCCAAATCTCCTCTATGCGCCATAATATGTTTGCCTCTTTCCATTTGGGTCTGTGGCATCTACGCGACACCACCTCGCTTTTGGTTCGTGCTCCTTTTATCTTGGGCTACGTGTAAAATGTATTTCCATTTATCTCGCACCCTTTATACGTGAGGATGTGCCACGATGGTTGCCTAGCCAACAAATACAGCTTGCTCATCAATATTGTCATCACCACGACATTCTTTTCGCAACCAACCGCTGAAAGTTTCCATGTGATGACGCCTAATCCAAGCTTCATTCTTCCTCGAAACCGGGATCGTAGGAACTCCTTGTGTACCTCGACATACGGCTCCACCACGGAGGAGTTTTGAAGAACTGTAGTGCGCTTTATTGAAATAATCGCCCCCGCATCGATATATGTTTTCTTCCCTAGTGTTCCTTTTCGATAAGTCTCCCCGTGTCGCGATTCAGAACACCAATCGGGTCAAGGTCGGGAATGAAGTCAACACAGAACTCAATGACCTCCTCTCGTCCGTAGCCCTTGGCGATGCTTCCTTCGGCCGAACACGCCAGGTGAACATATTTCTTCAGACTCCATGAACCTCTCAAAGGGGAACATGTTGTGTAGGAACACAGACCGAGAATATTAATCTCCTTGACCGGGTGAACTAGGAGGTGTGTCATGATATTAAAGAAGGATGGAGGAACACCAACTCAAAGTCGACAAGACATTGAACCACATCATTCTCAGAGAGTAGCTAGTTCCATTGGATTGATTGCCTTCGAGAAATTGCATTGAGGAATGCACATAGCTTCACGATGGCGGGACGTACATGTGGAGGTAGAATTCCTCTTAAAGCAACCGAAGCAATTGCGTCATAAGCACGTGGCGATCATGGGACTTTAAGTGTAGGAATTTCTTCTCGGCACATTTATTATACGCTTTATATTGGAGGAGAATCCAGATGGGACCTTGATGTCTTTGTTTAGGCATTCAAACATGCTTTCCTTCTCTTCTTTGCTAAGAGTGAAGCTAGCAGGTCTTAAGTAATGGCGCCCATCGTCTGCTTCTCTGGATGCAAGTTGTCTCGTTCTTTCATGCGCCGCAAGTCCCGCGTGCTTCGAGTGAATCCTTAGACTTTCCATACACATCCATGAATCCTAGCGAGTTCACACAAAGATTCTTTGTCGGTGCATCACGCCGATCGCTATGCGGACCTCTAGGACTTGCCAATAGGGTAGCTCCCAAAATATGGACTTCTTCTTCCACATGGGTGCGTGTCCCTTAGCATCTTTCTAACAAAGTTCGCCGCCTTGTCCCTTTCCAAAGACTACTTGCACATCCTTGACCATATCAAGTACATCCTCCCGGTTCGGTTATGAGGCTTGGTTCGTGTTCGCCTTACCGTTAAAATGCTTGCCTTTCTTTCTTAGTTGGTGATTCATAGGAAGAAAACGACGATGGCCAAGGTACACGACCTTTCGACATTTTTTTCAAATATATACCGTCAATGTCATCAAAACATTGTGTGCATGCATTGTATCCCTTGTTTGTCCGTCTGAAAGATTACTTAGAGCAGCCAATCATTGAT
Organism: Phyllostachys edulis; assembly: GCA_036346405.1. Classification (NCBI taxonomy): domain Eukaryota; kingdom Viridiplantae; phylum Streptophyta; class Magnoliopsida; order Poales; family Poaceae; genus Phyllostachys; species Phyllostachys edulis. The sequence continues at coordinate 229,834 of JAYEVD010000861.1, read as the reverse complement.
TGTTACTGAACAACAATGCTCGCAGGTCGAAGTGTTCTGCTTGTACTCATCCCACATACGTACACCGGTTTGCTCCATAAAAGCAGAGTTCCTCAACTAATGGCCTCGGTAGACATCGATGTCGTTGCGGGTTGCCTCGGGCCTTGATGAGCACCGGCATCATAATGAACTTCCGCTTCATGCATAACCATGGAGGAAGGTTGTAGATACATAGAGTAATGTGCCAAGTGCTATGACTAGTGCTCGTCCCCAAAAGGATTCATACCATCCGCATTTAAAGCTTAACCTTAGGTTTCTTCGCCATCTGCAAACTCCGGAATTCTCTCGTCTATTGCTCTCCACCGGGACCCATCGCCAGGTGTCTCAACATGTTGTCTACCTTACGGTCTTCTTTGTGCCATCGCGACAACTTTGCATGGTCCTTGTTTATGAACAGACGTTTGAGCGTGGTATTATAGGAGCATACCACATAACCTTGGCGAGGATTTTCTTCCCGGGCGTTCTTCGCCCTCAACATCGCCAGGTCATCTCGCCGATCTTATACCGCGACGCTTTGCATACGGGCATTCATCCAAATTCTCGTAGTCCTTGCCACGATACAGATGCGATCATTAGGACATGCATGTATCTTCCGGATTTCTAATCCCAAAGGGCAAACGACTGCTTTTGCTTCAGACGTAGTGGCGTGCAATTCGTTAGGCTTCTAAGCATCTTTTTGGATCTTCATAATTGCCCAAATGCCTTGTCGGATACACCATTCTCATGCCTTCCATTGTAGCAACTCGATGTTGTACCCAACTTTTTTGCCCATCTTCTACGGACGGTATAGTAATTTCTTGTGATCCTCTAGCATGCGGTCAAACTTAGCCTTCTCCTTTTCACTTTCGCAATCTCTTTGTGCATCACGAATGACATCACCAAGAGCATCATCTTCAGCGAGTGTGTCTTACGCCTCGCCTCTTCTTCACTTCGCCCATTGCAAGATCATCGAAGTCACCGTATTGAGCAATAATGTCGTTAGGGTCCAATTGTTCTTCTTCACCTTCTTCCATTATAACCCCGGTTTCTCCGTGCTTGGTCCAACAAATATAGTTTGGCATGAAACCCGACTTCAACAAGTGTGAGTGAAGACTCCTAAGCTAGAATATTCCTTCAAATTCTTACACAGGCACATGGACAAAGACATGAAACCATCCCGCTTTGTTTGCCTCGGCCACTCTTAAGAAATAATGCACGCCATCAATGAACTCTTTGGAGCGGCGACGACATTGTACATCCAATGGCGTGTCATCGTCTGCATTATATGACATATCACATAATTACTAAGTCAACAATCAATCCAAAAGGCAAACAATAACTAAGTGATTAAGCTAATTAAGAGATTAACTAATTACTTAATAATTAAATATTAAACTTATTTATTAAAACAAAATTAATATTTATTATTTTTACCCAAGAGGTTGGATCTGATAAGATAAGACTTATCTCATCAAACACCCCTCAAAGCTTAACCTAACTAACACATGTAAAAGTCATTTTTCATTTATTTAAATAATTATTAAATAAGGTGAAAAATAAAAGTCTTCAGATTGATCCCAAAATTTTTGTACAGATAGTTCATAGCCTAATTAGATGGCAAAACAATTTTCAGAATTTTTGGATCATTAATTTAGCCTACAAAATTCATGGAATAATAATTAAATAAATAAGCATAAAATAGGTATAAATTCAACTTTGTCCAAATAGTCTTAAAATTTTTATATGGACTGTTCACAGTGTAACTTAGTGGAAAAACAAATTTCATGATTTTTGAAAATTTATTGTGGCCTACAAAAATCATGAAAGTTCCATTTATGAATTAATTGGCAATTTTTATAACATATAAAAATTATTCAAATTTCACATTTCATATTTTTCATAATGGACGGCAGGGTTAGCATCAGGAGCTTACATGAACACGCCGGTGAATACGGTTGAGTGAATGAACGGCTCGGCGGTGGTGACAATGCAATGGCGTGTCCCGCATGCATAACGGCGTTCCGCCTCTGTGATTTAACGCCAAGCAGAGTTTAAATAGAAGGACATTTAGTCGGTTGGTGTTACTAACCGACTAATGTTAACCTTAGTCCAGTTGGTACACCAACCGACTAAAAGCTCGCCACCGAGAGCTCGCCACCAGAGCCGTTGGGCGAGGACTTTTAGTCCCTTGGTGTTACCAACCGACTAAAGATCTTTTTGGTCCCGGACGCAATTTTCTCCGGACTATTACCCATTTGGCGCTTCGACCAAAGGCCTGTTCAGTAGTGTGTACAAGCATGATAAGAATCAGTTCCACTCAAATTGTTTGTCCTAAGGTGCACAACAGATCACTTTTAATATGCACTCGGTTTTGCTTACTAGTACATTACATGGTGTTCACGACTACTACATACGTTACTAGTAGGGCTGACCGCGAATATTGAAAAGGCTCAAAGTCGCACCAACGATATTAAAAGAGAGGCACGATGCGTGTGTTCATAGCCTTCAAAAGGACCCAAACACGGTATTAAAAGAGATCACGATGTGCCTGATGGTACAATACACACGCCCTAGTTCCCAGCTGGAGCTTCAACTGCTACGATGTTGGACTAATAATTAGACCAGTCAATATCCAAAGAAGCAGCGAGCACGTACAGGTGGGAACACATCATGAGTGTGGAACTTACTCGGAAAGAATCGTGTCGCACTGTCTTATTCTAATGCTGGATATGCTAGTTTATGTCACTAGGATGTACCCTAATATAGTTTAATTTGGACGAAGAAAAGTATGCCGTAGAGACCTAAGCAAAGTCGGTCCAAATCGTCCTCATCTGGTGTTTAGGGCCGTGCCAAGCACGATATTTTTTGTCCAACTACTCTAATACATTGTCACTATAAATCTTAAGAAAACTAATAATGTCTACTTTCTTAGAGAAATTGTAACCATGTTAAACTCAAAATACCCGTAAAATCAGGGTCCGAGTAAGTTTTTCTTTAAGTCAAAAAAAGCATGTTAAACTCAAAATAGAACGAAATAACGCGGTTCTTCCATCTGAAGGAAATCATTGGGCCGACGTTACTTTCACGTCGACGTCTCGTTTTTGTCGTTCAAGTCTGAAAGCTTATTGATGGAAATAAGCAGCAAACAGGCGGGAACACATCATGTGTGGGGCCCGCAACAGAACCATCCAGAAGAGTGTGGAACTTACTCGAAAAGAATCGTCTCGCACTGTCTTATTCTTATGCTAGTTTATGTCACTCGGATGAAACCCGCGCCGAGCGGCGCGGAAGTTTGCAAGGAGCTGATTTTACGCACACGTGATGTAAAAGTCCTTGATAGTAAAAAGATGAAATGAGATTGTTTTTAATGCTGACTCTATATGCTGCTAGTTCGTATTGCGCGCGGATGCTTTACGTCTAGGTTTATTTTTTGTAATGTTTGAAAAGTATGCTGGCACCGGTTCTAACAGGCGATGCGTTAAGACAATGTGAACGACATGTGAAATCTTGGAGCACTGGCTAACACAGAAGGAATTCGATCGAGCAGTGCTGGGCGAAGGAAAATATGTTACAAAAGGATGGAAGATCTGTACATATCGGAGTCGGAGCAGATACAGAACTGAAAGGCATACCTGAAGTAGCTAACACAGCAACTATGCGTAGGCTACACTATGAAGGGCAAGGATTAAGACGGTGATCGTAACCGAAGGATCCGATGGCGAGGTGGTGATGCAGGCTGTTTAGCGTATGTGCATTGTGATGTTGTAGAAGACCAACTTAATCAAGCTATGAAATATGTGATACGGACGTAGCATAATTTATTAGGATACTATACCTTTCACAACCAGAAACAGGATTTTTCCCGAGTGCCAAAAACACTCGGGAAAAGGGGATACACACTCGGGAAATATATTTCCCGAGTGTCACACTCGGGAAACAGCACTCGGGATAGATTAGTCGGGAGAAAATCGGTTTCCCGAGTGTTACACTCGGGAAATATCACTTTCTCGAGTGCATCTGTAGACACTCGGGAAAGTTAGACACTCGGTAAAAAACAATGCTGAACGGCTTCCCAACCCGTAACGGGAAGTATTCCCGAGTGTCAACACTCGGCAATACGCGGAAAAGACACTCGGGAAAGTTTCCATCGGATCCGCAGGAAATTGCCACGGGTCAAGTGTTCCCGAGTGTCGACACTCGGGAAAGTTTTTTGTCGCTTTCCCGAGTGTCTCTTTACCGAGTGTCGACACTCGGGAAAGTTTTGGTCTATTTCCCGAGTGCTAAACACTCGGGAAAGCGATAAGACACTCGGGAAAACGACAAACCAGCTGAACCCCAATTTTCACAAATTCATTTAAAATCCATTCCACAGCAGTCAAATAATCCATCCATCCATTCCACGGCAATCAAATAATCCATCCATCCATTCCACACACTACGGGAGAACGCAGATTTGCCGAGTGCCGCCAATTTTGCCGAAAGTGCCAAAAATCGGCACTTTCGCGAAGCCACTTTTGCCGAGTCGCCGCCGACGGCGTCAAATCTTGCCGAGTGCCGCAAGACACTTTCGGCAAAGCCTTTGCCGAGTGCCCGAAATTTGGCACTCTCAAGAAAGCAGCCTTTACCGGAAGGAGATTCGACGGAGGCTCTTTCCGAGTGTTGCACTTTCGCAAAGGCTTTGCCGAAAGTGCAAAGTCGCTTTTGCCGAAAGTGCAACAGCACTCGCAAAGAGCCCGCCTCTGTAGTGACAATATCAAATAATCCATCCATCCATCCATTCCACAATATATGTATATATATATATATATATATATATATATATATATATATATATATATGTATGTATGTATGTATGTATGTATAGATCGAAAAAAGGCATCATAACAGTTCCCGAGCTCACAACATTCAAATTCAAGTTCGAAAATGTAAGCATAAGGCATTATTATACATATGACAGCTTCCAAATAGCAAGTATCATTACAACCATTTGCATGCACAGAGTTTCTGCTTCAATCTTCCGTGCATGAGAGCATCATTTTCAAAGTTCTCGCAGATAGAGCAAAACTTAATATTAGTGCCATGTTACAACAAAAGTTAGGAATTGATGCATGAAAAGATGATTAACCAAACTATTGACAAAGCAAAAAATTCCTTTAAATCATGATGAGCAACCTAATAACATGGCAAATCGCTTAAGGGCATGCTCGGGTGTGGGCCACTAGCTTGTGGCCTAATTGATCATTTACTTTTGTCATCTACAAAGACATGCAAGAGAAATTTGAGTATAATGATGTACTACTGTAAAAAGGAATGAGCTAAAACTATATATGGACTTAATTAAGAGGTGCGAGGAGTGATATCTTGTTAGATATATAATTACATGCATGGTATCCACTTGTATGATGTACCTTTTAAAAGCTCTGGCAAATTCATATGTTGACGTGCTTATTAGCACCTAACAATATAGAACATGAAAAGCACAGGTGCTAAAAATGTTAAACTCCAACTCTCAATATTTTGTCATTGTGAACTACTGATCAACATTTATGTCTCAAGCACTTATCATCAAATTCATAGAAAGGAGTGTACATACAAATTATTATATGTTGACACATTTCAAAAGAATTTATGATATAAATATAGAGAATTAGTTATATATGATGCCATTTTTATCCATTTTTTAGCAATCACCTGATTGTGAATGTTTTCTAATATTGGTATCCTTTTAGTAGATCATGAAAATAACAAGCACACGGTGGTGGCCTCTCATTGATGGACGTCGTGTGAACATTAGGACCAAAGATCTTGACTTGAGCATTAGCAATGGCGATCCCGCCGTTCCCTACATTTTCATAAGAAATCGCATTATAAGAAATTTGCAGTAGCGATCAATAATTACATTGCATGTCATTTCAATGTCTTCTGAATCAAGCAGTCATAAGAGACTAACAATATAATAATCAGTATGCAGTTACTAACCGGAGCAGATAAGGGAGGCAGTGGTTCCCCCGACGGAGAGGCATTAAGTCGAGTCCCGGTCCCGAGTGCCTGCATATTTAAAATCCATTCCACAGCAGTCAAATAATCCATCCATCCATTCCACGGCAATCAAATAATCCATCCATCCATTCCACAGCTATCAAATAATCCATCCATCCATCCATTCCACAATATATGTATGTATATATATATATATATATATATATATATATATATATATATATATATATATATATAGATCGAAAAAGGCATCATAACAGCTTCGAGCTCACAACATTCAAATTCAAGTTCAAAATGTAAGCATAAGGCATTATTATACATATGACAGTTCCAAATAGCAAGTATCATTACAACCATTTGCATGCACTGAGTTTCTGCTTCAATCTTCCGTGCATGAGAGCATCATTTTCAAAGTTCTCGCAGATAGAGCAAAACTTAATATTAGTGCCATGTTACAACAAAAGTTAGGAATTGATGTATGAAAAGATAATTAACCAAACTATTGACAAAGCAAAAAATTTCTTTAAATCATGATGAGCAACCTAATAACATGGCAAATCGAGTTAAGGGCATGCACGGGGTGTGGGCCACTAGCTTGTGGCCTAATTGATCATTTACTTTTGTCATCTACAGCACATGCAAGAGAAATTTGAGTATAATGATGTACTACTGTAAAAAGGAATGAGCTAAAACTATATATGGACTTAATTAAGAGGTGCGAGGAGTGATATCTTGTTAGATATATAATTACATGCATGGTATCCACTTGTATGATGTACCTTTTAAAAGCTCTGGCAAATTCATATGTTGACGTGCTTATTAGCACCTAACAATATAGAACATGAAAAGCACAAAAGCTAAAAATGTTAAACTCAACTCTCAATATTTTGTCATTGTGAACTCTTGATCAACATTTATGTCTCAAGCACTTATCATCAAATTCATAGAAAGGAGTGTACATACAAATTATTATATGTTGACACATTTCAAAAGAATTTATGATATAAATATAGAGAATTAGTTATATATGATGCCATTTTTATCCATTTTTTAGCAATCACCTGATTGTGAATGTTTTCTAATATTGGTATCCTTTTAGTAGATCATGAAAATAACAAGCACCTGGTGGTGGCCTCTCGGTGATGGACGTCGTGTGAACATTAGGACCAAAGATCTTCACTTGAGCATTAGCAAGAATCGATCCCGCCTGCTCCTACATTTTCATAAGAAATCGCATTATAAAAAATTTGCAAGAGCGACCAATAATTACATTGCATGTCATTTCAATGTCTTCGAATCAAGCAATCATAAGAGACTAACAATATAATAATCAAGATGCGATTACTACCGAGCAGATAAGGAGGCAAGTGGTTCCCCGACGGAGAGGCATTAAGTCGAGTCCGGTCCCGAGTGCTCGTGATATTTGTTTGCACATTGCCATACATTAGCCAAGTATGAATATATATATATATATATATATATATATATATATATATATATATATATATATATATATGCATATTACTTTGTTATTGTACTACCACGCTCCAACTAACTCTGAAGCATTTGCTCCAACATTTGCCTAGCCTCAATTTCTGTCATGAGTGCTACTGAAGCTCGTAAAACGAGACTGGAAACATGTGATGGTTCTTGCCGACTTTGAAGGTGTACTTCATCGCTTGATACAAAGACTGTGGATCGGACCTCAGAGAGGGTTGTCGGTGTGCTAATGTACCCAAAGACCCATGAAGAAATGACCATGTTTCTTCCCTTTCCACCTTTGTACACAAGATCAAGTCTAGTGGTGAATTCATGACGTCAGACTCGGGCCATGAATCTCCTTAGCAACATCAAGATATGCAAATTGTTGGACAAAATCATTAGGGAGCGAAAATCATCGGACAAAATGATCGAAATCGCACCAAGTTCTCTCGTCGTACCGGTGCATTAAGGTGCCCTCCCGATCACCCTCCTAGCTGCTACATATGCCTCCATATCGAGATAGGCCTCGCTTCCTTTTCGCACCCAAAAAAACCACGACGGTCAATAAATATATATCGCAACATACAATCAATATGAACATGTTGACCTACCGAGTTCTTCTTGTAACGTGCCATGGAGGAGCCGCTCGACGATGTGCTATCCCGCCCATCAACAATCTTCGCTCCCTAGCAAAGACGAGAGTCCTCAGAGCCATCGTTCGTTGCACCACTTGCCTTGGGCAATCCGCCGCCATGCATTTTCACACTTAAGGGCCCACCAAGGTATTGCCTAAAATTAACCAAGTGTTAAATATGAATAAACTAGAGTTGATTGTAATCAAAAGGACATCGTTTGTTCAGTTGGTTACCTGCATGTACTCGTCCAAAGTGATACGCTTTCGGCAAGCGTCAGCCCTACGAATTTGCTGCCCAAGGACTTGTGTGTAGTAACAGATGACCGCTTGGATGCGTGCTTCGTAGAACATCTGTGGGATCAGCTTTTTAACACAATTACGCAAAGACTCTCCTAGACTCGACTTCCGTCCCTCAAATTTCATCGAAACCACCACTACAATCCAAGAATAAAGAATTGATAAAGAATAAGATGATTAAGTTAGTTGATGAAAACGAAAAGGAATTGAGATTAAGTTACTTGATGAAAGCGAAAAGGAATTGATAAAGAATAAGATGATTAAGTTAGTTGACATTTATTACTTGGCTACTAAACATCCAAAAGAGGCAAAAGGTTAGTGTATTAGTTCCTCTTTACTTAGTAAATATTACGTGCAAGGGGGAGTAGCTAATAGAGAAGTTACGATAGAACCAAGTCGGAAATTCGGTTTACAATTCCCAAAGACCCTTCCTAAGAAGGGTCTCAACTTGTTTTTCGGATGGGTCTCGACGTTGCTTCCACTCGCTCCTAACAAATTCCCTATAGACAACAAGACAAGTAGATTAAAACACTCATGCATCAATTATTGGAAAAAAATTGTTGCATACCTAATGTAATCATCCGCTTGGAGAGGTTGGTAAAGACATACAACATCGCAGCCAACCACTCCTCCCGCGATAAAACTTTGGGAGTACCACCGCTGAAGTGTCACCACTTCCAGTGAAGAGGCTAAGTTGGCAATTATTTTGAGGATGCCAATATTGTATCGTGAGGTTTGATTGTGCACCGTCATAACATTGTCAAGAAAGTATATTGATGTGAAATGGGAAATTTCCTCAATTATGTACGCCTCCGCTATGGATACTTCAACACGCGATCGATTTTTTGCTTTGCCTCGTAGTTCCTTTTGTTCCCTCTCAATTGGATACATCCACCGGTTATGCACTGGTCCCCCCATCCTAGCTTCATAGGGTAGATGGAGAATCAAATGTTGCATTGGATTGAAGAAACCAGGTGGAAAGATCTTTTCCAACTTACAAAGTAACACAGGTACTTCACGCTCCATAGTTGACATTACCATGGGATCTATCTCTTTCGCACATAGTCATCGATAAAAGAAGCTCAACTCCACCATCACTTGCCAAACACACTCGGGGCGAGCCACGGATCATCACAGGTAAAAGGCGTTCCATGAATATGTGGTAGTCATGGCTCTTTAGGCCATTGATGCGCATGGTAGCTAAATTCACTCCTCTCCTTAGATTTGTTGCATACCCATCAGGAAACTTTAGGGTCTGAAACCATTCCAAAATCTCCTTCCTCTGAACCCTAGTTAGACAATAACTAACTCTTGGCTTCTCCCACTTGCCAGTAGCTGGCTTATAGATCATATTCAACGAGGGCATGTTGCAAAGCTCCTCCTGATCAAGGCGAGCCTTCACATTGTCCTTCGTCTTGTCTGGAATGTCAAAGAATGTGCTAAATATGGCCTCTACAACATTCTTCTCATTATGCATTACATCTATGTTATGGGGAAGAATGAGCTTATGGAAGTATGGCAGCCGCCATAAACTTGAAATGTGAGTCCAATTGTGCTCCTCACCATATTTCTCGAACCCATCACCATCATCAAGAGGCTTCAAAGCATCTAGCCGCACTAACCTCCTCACCGCCAGACGACGTGGTGGTCCATCATGACAAGAATATTGGCCCTAAATCCAGTTGTGTCACTTCAATTCGTGGTCAATTGGAAGGAATTGACGATGACAATCGAAGGAGTGCTTGCGACCATGCTTTAGCCAACACCACGCAACGCCTCCCCTACAGATTGGGCATGGCATCTTCCCATGTACGCACCACCCACGTAATATCCCTGTGACGGAAGTCATGCATGGATGTGTGGTACGCGACCGCATGGTGAAGTTCTATTTCAATGCCCGATCATATGTCACTATGCCTTGTTCCCAAGCATGTAACAATTCATCCACCACCGCTCCATGAATACACTCATATTCTTCCCCAGGTACTCGGGACGTGGATTATCAAGGAAAGGAATATGTACCGCTTCTCGCATGCAAACGCCGTGGGAGGTTAAGGGAATGACAAACACAGCTAACAAATGTATGGCGCACCTCCATACCAAATAGGTTAAACCCATCGCTTGCAATTGCAATTGAACGCTCCGAGGCTCATGACAAACTCTACATAGTCTCGGCCAAATTGCTTCCATGCTTCACCATCGATGGGTGGACCATCTTGTCATTATGGTACCGACGACCAAACTTGTGCCATACCATTTGTTTGGCAGAAACCTCAGACATATATAACCGTTGGATTCGTGGCACAAATGGTAGATAGCGAAGTATTTTTCTGCCAATAGGAAGTCGCCTCTTCTTACCATCACCGAGTCAACCTCAACAAACCTAGACTCACCACACTTATCACGGTGATCTTTGTCCACATTCTCATTCCTAAATAGCATGCAATGATTTGGACAAACATCTATCTTCTCATATGGCATATTTAGTGCGCTTATCAATTTCTTGGCCTCATACAAGTTAGCGGGCGTTTGTGACCATCTGGGAGAAGAGTGCTAAACACGCTTAAGAATGCATCAAAGCAAGCAATGCTTGTCTTTGAATCGAGACTTGACAAAGAAGTAGTCGTGTGATGGCATCTAGTTGGGACACTGTGTGCCCATGAAGTGGTTGACTTCATGACAACATATCAAAGAAAGCCCTTGTTGCAGGCTCCGGTTCTTCCTCAGCAGGTGGCCCATATGCATGACGCACATCATCTAGCATGTCTTCTATCCTACTCTCATTGTGGCCGCCATCGTCCATTTCTTCCCTTAGCACATCTGATATGCTGTCTTGTGACTCGCCGTGATACACCCACACGGTATAGTCTGCCCTAAATCCGTACTTGCACAGGTGTGCGATCATTGTTGCCCTCATTTGTGGCCGTGTGTTCGAACAATGAGAACAAGGGCACAACACACCCCGTCCATTACGCCTAGCAAATGCTCAGTCCACAAAATCTGTCGACTTTTCCATCCATTCTTGGGTACAGTCACCCATCGCTCTACGCCCAGTGTACATCCAACTACGATCCTCAGCCATCCTAGTGTACAAAACATAATGCATATTTTAATCCAACTTTTATTTATGTCAAAAATTACAACTACAGAGCTAGCTAGAAGCTACCCTATGATGCATGCCCTATATATGTACACTAAAACAGATTGACATGAAGACAATATACATAGCAGAGCTAGCTAGAAGCTACCCTATGATGCATGCCCTATATATGTACACTAAAACAGATTAACATAAAGACAATATACATAGCAGAGCTAGCTAGAAGCTACCCTATGATGTATGCCCTATATATGTACACTAAAAGCAGTTGACATGAAGACAATATACATGATCAACAGAGCATAAAAACACTTTCTTTCAATATATATGAATACCTTTATTTATTAACACGTTAATGTAGCATTGTAATGACAAAGATATCAATCCACCATAAATGGACAACACAAAATAAAATAAGCAAACTTTATTTCTTTTTGCACTTATCCATTACCTTACAAGACTTCTTGGAGCCGAGGGAGCCAAGGAGCTGCGATGGGGAAGATGGTCGCAATTGTGTGTCTGGTGGAGGCAACAAGAGGGGAGGCAACAAAGACTGTATTGAAAACCATGAGCTATATTAGGACAGAATCGGCACTTAAGCATTGAAATTTAGACAAAACAAAAAAATCGCTACACACAAACTAATTAAGTTTGCACGGGAATGTGTACGTTGAAAGTGCTACTGAACCAATCGTTGTTTCATGTTTGTCCATATTGATATAGCTCAACAAATTGTACGGCAATATCATTTTCTAGTACTATACCCATTAATAACCCAAAAGGGAAGAAAATATCACTCATGAGTACTTAACTTTCTATCTCTATTCCAATTCCTACTCAAGTGATCTTTTTCCTAGTCGTGAGCTACCCTGCCTCGGCAAGGCCAGCCATGAACCTTAGGCAAGCTCGGTTTGTGGGGAGAGAGAGATTTATGGTGTGTGAGGATGAGGAGAAAGGGGAACGGAGAAAATGAAGTGACTTGAAGTGTTGTGGCGGTAGAGATGAGGAGATAAGGGAGCCGACGAGATAACGAAGTGGAGTGGAGAGCGGTTTGGCGTCCGCGCGATCGGACGACGCGCCCTATCATTACCCTAAAATTAATCGATGATCATATGATGTTAATCTAATCATGCCTGTGTTCGTGCATTCTCATTTGGAATTAATATTTGTCACTCGAGGATTCTGCTTTTTCTCAGCGATATATATATATATATATATATATATATATATATATATATATATATATATATATATATATATATATATATATATATATAACAACTCAAAGTTCTTACTAATTTAATGTTTATTAAAATTATCATTTTATTGAATTTCACGAAATTTGAAAGAGTTTATTTGCTTTATTTAAATTTCTGAAGTTTTAAAAGTCAAAAATAAAATTTATTAAAGTTTTTTAAAGTTATATTTGAGTTAAAGTTGAAAAATAAAAACTAAATTAATTTTGAGAATTTTCTGAAATTTTAAAAGCTTTTTCCTAAATATTTTAAAGCCAAAATAATTTATTTGCAAAATTAAAAGCTAAATTTAAGTGAAAATAATTTTATTAAGTCCAAAATAAGTTATGAAATTTCTGTGAATTTTTTTCATAATATTTGGATTTATTTTGATGTTTTAAAGCCCTTTTGAATTATCTCATTAAATTAAATGAAAAAATCAAAAGAAAACCTTTAAACGCTTTTGGGCGAATTCAACTCGGCCAAACTTTCTTTCACTCACGACCTGCAAGCCTACTACCACTCCACCCCTACCAAGCTCCACCCTCTCTCACCCGCTTACCCCCCCTGCCCACCCTCCTCACCACCACCATGGGCCACCATCTCCCACCTCCGGCTTCTTCTCCATGGAAGAGCCCGAGCAAGGCCGCCATTTTAAGCCACAAGAGCTCACAAACAAGGCGCCTAACCGCCTCCTCCCTTGCACAGGCGATGTCGGCCCGCCTTCAAACCCCCCTCTATCTCCCCACGCTTCTTCCCTCTTCCACGCTCTCATTGCCAATCGCCACCGCCATTGCCGCGCCACGACCTCCACGCCCACGCCGATCCGGTGCCCCTAGCCCCTATAAAAGGGAGCACGGGAGCTCTCTCTCACTCCATCTCTCTCTCACTCACACCTCTCTCTCTCTCAATCAATCGGATTTTGAGTTCTAGTCTTGCCAAGGTCTTCTTCCGATTCCGCGCCACTGCCGCCTCCTCGCCGCCGCCGGTACCCTCGGCATCGCGCCACCACCGCCTACACTGTCGCGCTCTACTTGCCCGAGGACCACCGGAGCCCATCGCCGCCAGAACCCGATCCGCGACCGCCGCTTTCTCTCGCCACGGCCAATCCAACGCGCTTGCGCCGCCACGTGAGCACCGCACTCCTATCGCCTCCTCTCTCCGCTGGCACCACCCACCCCCATTCCGCCACCACGGCAGCAAGTCGTCACGGCTGCCGGCGACTCGTGTCGACGTGTCATCGCACGTAGGTGCCACGCGCGTCGCCACCTCGCAAAATGGCCTCGTGGCATCCCGCGTGTCCGCCAGCTCAACGCCACATGTGCACGGACCGCCACCTCAGCCCCAGCCCTAGCCCACTCTTCCCATGGACTTGGTCCACATGAGCCGTGAGACCGACATGTGGGCCCCACATGTCGGAATTCATTTTTATTCTGTTAAATTCGAAAATCAGTCTGATGTCATCTTATGCAATAATTAGAATTTCCTTTAGGAGAATAATTCGAGAAAATTGTTTAAATAATGATTTAGTTTAAAATTTGTAAAATTCATAACTTTTGCATATTAGCTCCAAATTAGATGATTCAAATTGCTAAAATCTTAGGAAATTATTGTCTAACTAAATAAAATATAATTATTACATTTGGAGTTCAGTTTTGTTTTGTTTTAGAATTTAGAATTCATTTAAATTTCAAATTTAGGTTAAAATTAATAAAATCCATATCATTCAATCTCAACTCCAATTTTAGTGAGTCAAATTTATAAAATCATACAAAATTATGCTTTAGCTAAAGAAAATATAAATACTTGTTTTAGAGTTAATTTAAATTGTCTTTTGAAATCAAAATGGTTTAAATTGCTCATTTAAGATTTAAACCTCAGAAAATCCATATCTTTTTATTCCTAACTCCAAATTAAGTGTTCCAAATTTCTAAATTCATATAAATTGAAGATCTAGTTAACTAAACCAAAATTATTTAAATTGTGCTTCATTTGAATCTTGTTTGTATTTAGAAATTCATTTAAATTTCAGATTTAGGATTAAAACTTGTAAAATTCATATCTTTTAAATCCCAACACCATTTTGAGTGATTCATGTTTCTAAAATTTTAGAAAACTATTATAAAACTAAATAAAATAGAATTATTTAGTTTTGAGTTAATTTGATTTGCCTTTTGATTTGTTATTTGATTTTCGCTTGAATTTGGATCGTTTTCAGATAGATTTTTTTATTTACTTGAGAGTCGGCCAACGAAGTTGAAGACCATATAAGAGGATTGATTTTGACTGTATGATCATCGTGGTTGTACACACAAGCAACCTTGAGAGAGTGTTTGTGAGTACTAGGTGACTGTTAAGGAAAACAACATCACCAAGCAAGGCAAGTTACATTCTTGACCATATTGCACCCATTATTTTAAATTATTTAAATTCTGCTTTTGAATTATTATTGCATGCTTATTTATATTCAGAATTTAAATGCCTGCTTTAAGTTCATAGATATTCCTAAATCCTTTGTATGGCCAAATTTGTTAATTGAATCATATACCTTGTCAACCTAGATAAAACCTAGTTGGTGCAATAGTGTGAACTAGGATCATCTCAAAATGTTGCTAAGACATGCTTAGACCAAAAATGTTGATTTGGGGAATTTTAGCCAAAAATCAAATCTTTGCTTAAATTGTATCCATGGCATTGGTGTGTTATGGAAATTTATAAATGATCTTGAAAAGTGAAATAAAATGATGGTTTGTACTTGGGCGAAATGGTTGTTTGGACGGTGCATGTCAATGCACCTGCTTAACTGGGTAGGGTTGAGGCCCATGGGTTTTGTGGAAAGTCGCCAAGTCAATTGAGGACCACCTCTGAGCGTTCCTTTGCTATGCCTATAATGGGCTATGCCATATCGTGCAACCACATGTCCTGTATGGGCAGAACCTGGCTGACTAATTTGCAAAGTGCCATCGCGGTCGATCCCGCGGATTGTGTGGGTCCATCTCGGATGGCTGGTCGTGTTATGACCTCGTTAGTCCCACTGGCGTAAGAGGGGGCCCCTACAAACTCTGCGGATTTCTATCCAAGGAGGGATGCGAAACCTTAACGGGGGTGGACTGCGGTGGGATGGCGCATTGTAAAGGCCTTGTCATGGACTCTAGACTTCTTACCTTCGGCAGTGAGAGGTGGCATTGACGGATGCCGAACAAACTAGAGGAATCATGTCATGTGGGTAAAGTGTACAACCTCTGCAGAGTGTAAAACTATTCAATAGCGCGTCATGGTCATGGACATGCTAGCAAAGCCACTCAAAGTTAGACTTGGAATTTGTTTCAAAAAGACTTTGTCAACTGGTTTATCCAAATGGGATTTGGGCGGTTAGCCATTGTGATAGGAGGGTATCCTTCACCATTCTTGTGTGAATGTTATCTGACTATAAAATTGATTTAGAAAATGAATTTTAGTTATTGAATAACTGCTTTGGAACTTAGTACAAGTATTTAAAGAAAATGCTGCTTTATGCAAATTAACCCTATAAGCCATCCTTTGTTACATCCATGTATGCATGTCATTTTGTTATTTGACGGGTGTAACTTGCGAGCACGGTAGTTGTGCTCATACTTGCTTTATGCAAACAAATTTCAGAGAAGAAGGACTTCACCATCGGTGTGGATTTCGACGACTAGGCCGCTACCCCAGTCGATTGCCTGTGGCAGATTAACTGGACTCTACTACGTCTTCTTCGTCTTCCGCTGTGTTTATTTTATTGTTGGCCTGTAAGCCTCCTTTGTAATCAACTCTATTGTTATTTATTAATAAAGTTGTGATATGATTTTGTTACCATATTTGTTTACTGTGTGAACTAGCTACTGATCATGGGACTAGTTCAGAAATGCACAGAGGATTCGGGAGTATTAATTCTCGGGTCTTACAATATATATATATATATATATATATATATATATATATATATATATATATATATAGAGAGAGAGAGAGAGAGAGAGAGAGAGAGAGAGAGAGGTGTAACCCTTCTAGTACGTGAATATGTTATATGTTATATTAGAAGGATATTATTAAGATGAATATAATTGTCTCATTGTTTGATGACTTCTATGACAATTACAGCACCACAAAAGAAAGCACGATTCAAAATTTATGAAGTACCATAAGAACACCTTCAGGTGAAGAATCAAACATGTTCCCACATAACATGGAGTATATATGAACAACTGTCCTATTGGATGCTAGTAAGCTACTTAAATCTATTTCTCCAATGCAGAACATTAGGTCGACCAACAGTAATAACAAATCTTCGGAACACACCATTGTTAGCTTCAAATCTATAGAAGGCACAGCTTATGAAGGCACATATAAGGCTTTCTAAATTGACTGAGTCATGGAACCATACCATAAATTTTCATTCAACGATGCCGGATCCAAAGAAGAAGTAGCTTTTGAGTGTGGGACCTGTGGGTATACATGTAAGATTTGACTAATCGTAAATGTGCTCCATGAATCTTAAAATAAATGTGCTCCATGTGTTTGCCTATAACTATAATTGTGACTAATGTGTGCATCGATGAAGAATTCAACAAGGATCCAACATGGTATAGGTTATCATTAATCGCAAATGAGAAGATGGATCAATAACGCAACAATGAGGACTAAGCCTAATGTAGCTAAAAAAGAAACTAAACATAAAACCAGAACCTCACAACCCAGAATCATAGTCCAACATACAACAAAGGGCAAATACTTCTTATTTTTATCACATAACTAAACTTGCATCACTTTAATGGACAAACAAATTACAACACTATCACAATTCATAGTTTAAAATAGAAAAAGGTACAATAAGGACTTAAAATGTCTCGTTATGTGAATAGTATATAATGGATTAGTCTTGCTATATATGTTTTCTTTTTTTTATAGTTTTTAACACCTCGGACACGATAATATTATTTGTTATATTTTTCACCAAATTGAATAGATAAAGTGTACTAGGCTTTTTTAATATAAAAGCGTCATTATTACAATTTCAGAAGAGCTACACCACACAAACATGTCTTGTTAGTTTTCAAGAAATGGAGTGTGGTTCCAACCTTCCCACTTGAATACCATGCTCAAAATGATGCAAAACACAGTTTCTTTATGAGCAAAGAAAGTCATTTCTGCACTTAAGAGTACTAACCAAGTATTCCTTCAAATTTTCCACTATATCCCATGTGCACAAAAATATCCACCCATGGAAATTGGTGGTAACAAAGATTGAGAGAACTAAAGACTAAGGTCCTGCGATTTGGTGGTTCATTTCTATACTTGACAAGTTTTTGTCAAGATGAATTTCCTCATTGCACTAATCTCAGAATGACTCAGAGCAACATTTAACAACAATACATAAATGATGTTTGGTGTAACATGGAGTCGCAAAGGCAAATAAACCAGAGCCTAAAGTTTATTCCCATAATCTATATTCCCGCTTAGTTCTTTGAAAAGCTAAGCTTCATTAGAACAAAGGCATAATAGCTTCAAAAGTTTTACCTATAGTGGCGACGGCGTCCAACGAGGGGGCGGCTGGTGGCCTGAGGAGGAGCGGGAGGCGGCGCCGGAGGAGGAGCCATGGAGGAGTCACCGGGAGGCGGAGTCGAGGCGGCGGGTGACGGCGGGCGGAGGAGGGAGCCGGGAGGCGGAAGGGCGCCACGAGGAGGGAGCCGGGAGGCGGGCGGGCCAGGAGGAGGGAGCGGGGAGGCGGAGTCGCCGGCCGGAGGAGGTCGGGCGGCAAGGCTCGAGGAGGTCGGGCGGCAAGGCCGAGGGGAGGTGGGGAGGAGACGAGGGGAGGCGCAGGCAGGGCGGGGCGGCGACGAGGGGTGACGGCAAGGGCAAGGAGGCGGTGGAGGCATGGAGGACGGGAGGAGCGCGCCACGGGGATTGGGAGGAGCAGCAAGCTTGGGGGATTGGGAGAGGGGAGCAGCGCCGCGGGTGGTTTTCGGGAACGGATCGTTAGAAACGAACGGGCGCGCATGTGGGGAAAAAATGGTGCGACCGGACGTTTTAGCTCCCGAGTGTCGACACTCGGGACATTGTTGCTCCCGTCAAATTTTCCCGAGTGTCCGATTGGACACTCGGGAAACTTTACTTTCCCGAGTGTTTCATTCAATTACCGAGTGTTTAGTAAGGCACTCGGGAAGTTCCCGAGTGTATTACCCAAAACACTCGGGAAACTTCGGGGCACTCAGGAAATTAGACGATTCTGGTAGTGTTTTAGACTGAATGTTCTGTGGATCGAGGTTGTTGAGTTGGTATTCTAGGCCTTTCAGGGTTGGACTCTAGAATATGTTGCTCTCGATAGTGTTACGAATAGCGCTTGTATTCAATATGAGGCCAATGGACTAGTATATATATACGAAGTACAGAAGATGAATATGCAAATAACCCTTCATAACAATGAGAAATAATACACTATATATATATCTCTAACACCCCCCCTCAAACTCATGTTGGATCAACAACATTGAGTTTGGAGAGGTAGAAGCCGTCCTGTGCTCGAGTCTGGTTCTTCGTGAAGAAATCTGCTATCTGAAGCTCTGAAGGCACATACTATAGAGCAATCACCTGATCATGCACACAAGACCTTATGAAGGAAGCATCAACACCAATATGCTTGGTGAGCTCATGCTTCACAGGGTCACGGGCAATACTGATAGCACCTGTACTGTCTGACAAGAGAGGAGTCGGTGTAGTGACAGAAACACCAAAATCCTCAAGTAACCACCGTAGCTAAGTAATCTCTGGCATCAAGAGAGCCATAGCTCGCAACTCACCTCTGACTCGAACGGACACTGCAATCTGCTTTTCGCCTTCCGTGCAATGAGAGAACCACCCGAAAAAACACAAGAAGCGAGATAGACCGACAATCGAGGGATCGCCGCCCAAGTAGCATCCGAATGAGCTCAAGTCAGAACGAGCCGGAGTGTGGAAAGAAGAGACGGTGAGAGATAGTCCCACGAAGGTATCGCAGAACTCGAAAAAGGTGGCTGTAGTGGACCTGAGTGGAAGCAGAGATGAACTGACTCAGAATGTGGACTGGATAAGTGATATCTGGACGAGTAACATCAAGGTAGACAAGACTTCCAACAAGATGAGAATAGCGAGTCGGATCAGAAAGAGGCTCGTCATCAAAGGGTCGGAGGTGAACATTGAGCTCCATGGGAGTCTCAACAGTACGCTGATTAGTGAGAGAGGAGCGATCAAGAAGATCCTGAATATACTTCTCTTGGGACATAAAGAAACTATCTAGAGTAGAAGTAACCTCAATCCCAAAGAAGTAACGAAGAGGACTAAGATCCGACATAAGGAACTGCTCACTAAGACGAGCCTTGACAAAGGCAATGTACTCATAATCATCTCCGGTAATGATCATATCATCAACATACAGAAGAAGAAGAGTTCGATCACGAGATGAAGTGTGGACAAAGAGCGCAGGATCATGATCACTAGCTGAAAAGCTAGCAGCAGTGACCACAGAGGAGAAGCACTCAAACCAAGCACGGGAGGCTTGCTTAAGGCCATAGAGAGAGCGCGATTTGGCTGATGCACCATGCCCTCGTGAATGTAATACCCGTGGCGATGCATGTAGACCTCCTCGCTTAACTCGCCATTAAGAAAGACATTCTTGACATCAAGCTGAGAAACAGACCAGTGGCGAACAGACGCCATCGAAAGAAGAGTGCAAACAGTGGTCATGTGGGCCACAGGAGCAAAAGTCTCGTCGTAGTTACGACCATGCTCTTGCTAGAAGCCACGAGCAACAAAACGCGCCTTATAACGCTCAAGAGAGCCGTCAGAGAAAGTCTTAATCTTATAGACCCACTTACACGTGATGGGACGAGAGTGAGATAGAAAAGGAACAAGATCCCAAGTGCCAGTACGCTCGAGAGCAGCAATCTCCTCGGCCATGGCATGCTGCCACTCAGAGTGAGTAACAGCATCCCGGTAGGAGACAGGCTCATGAGTAGCGTCACCAGCAACACCAAAACGGGCAGGGGGCCGAATCGACTAGCGATCGCGGAGAGCGTAGCGAGGAGAAGATGGAGCATCAGGAGAAGATGAAACATCAGGAGAAGATGGCTCATCTGGAAGATCCTCAATACAAGGTTGACGAGTGTAGAAGAGAAGGGAAAAAGGTACTGTAGTGGGAGGAGCCTAAGGAGCCGAAGGAGACGAAGCAGGCGGCGACAACAGCGGAGAGGCCACAGGAGGAATATGTGGAGACTCAGTGGGACGGGTGGACGAGGGCAAGACAAATATAGGTGTATCTGGAAAGGTAAAAAAACAGAGACTCCACAGAGTAAGCCGAAGGAGAGGCAGGACGTGGGTAGAAGGGACGAGACTCATCGAAAGTCACATCTCGAGAAATCCACATCCGTCTACCAACATGATTCCAGCACCGATAGCCCTTGTGCTCGGCACTGTATCCTAGAAAGACACACTGAACAGACTGAGCAGACAGTTTGGTGCGTTCTCAAGGGGCGAGGAGAACGTAGCAAATGCAACCAAACAGACGAAGGGCGGAGTAGTCAGGAAGAAGACCACAGAGACGCTCAACAGGGATCGCACCCTGAAGAGTAGAAGAGGGTTGGATGTTGATGAGATAGGTGGCAGTGGAAACAGCCTCGGCCTAAAAGTGAGGTGGAAAAGAGCTCGACAACCGAGATTCGGAGCCCTGCATCAAAAAAAGCAACAAAGACCACCGGCTTGTCGGATCGAGGCGTTGGTGTTGTCTCTGCCCCAGGGACACGAACAATGTCCAGGCTCGACAACTTCTTCTCCTCGATGAGGGTGCGGAGGTTGCGCTCCGTCACCAATGAGCGTTCGAGCTCGCTGGTATACTCTACCTCGTCCCCATCCCTCCGATCGCTTTGTTCGCCGCATGCCAAATAACGATGTGGAGGCTACGGGCGTAAATTGACGTGCGAGGTAACTAGGGTGTCCACTAAGGATTACTAAATAAGGGCACAAAATTAGGGTTTCAAGCGTGTGAAAGTACAAAGGGGGCTGGCGCCTGGGTCATTTTATAGGCCATGGGGGTAGCACCCACGATGCAACGCTACACACGAGGGGTTGTGAGCCAGGCACGACCTAACACGTGCCCCACTAACTCCTTGCACAGGAACCGACGCAACTACCATCAATGCTGCCTCGAACCCCGAACGGCGTGCGACAGTTAACACAAAACATTAACTCCAGCCGTCGCGTGCGCACACACCACGAGACGACCCAGCGTTAGGAAGCTTCGCCAGGCCAAAGGGGGCGGTGTGCTTAGACCCTTCGGGGTAACAAGACGTGGTTTCAGCTATGAAAAAGTAAGACCTCGACCAAGAGGGGCTCCTGCCGTAGGGGCGACCCACTGGCCCTAACGATCTGGCGAAGGCTCCAGTAACACCGCGGAAGGCATCAAGCCAGGAGTATACCTCAGGATAGATGAGGGGTACCACGTACCCCTTGCACAGGACGAAGGGTACACAATGTCCCCCAAAGGCGCCCGGCCAAGGGGACACCTCGGCATAGATAATGGCGCCAAGTACCCCATTCCCTCACATAGGCGAAGGGTACATGAGGGCTGTCGAAGGCAATCCCACCAGAAAGACACCTCACACACTGGAGCGAAGGGGCCCGAGGGCTCACCCTGGACCACCTTACAGGAGTGTAGGGGGCCTCGGGGCCTTCACTCCGGGGCTGCCCTGGATGGAGCAAAGGGAGTCAAGGCCATGCGTGGACCTGGGGTATAGGCATGGTAGACTAAGCCTAGGAGGGTCCACCGTACACCGAAGACTACACTCAGGGGAATGATAAGACCCTGCAACCCCCTAGGAGCATAGGTAATTTTTAGGGGTAGGACCATAATCTCCTATACCTTAGTCATAGCACTATAAATAGACTATGTCCCCCATGTAATAAAGAGGAGAGCAATTGAGCAACACATTTTTATACACTTTGGTATTGCTCTCCATCTTCGAGGGTCCTCAGGATTTCACCCTTCACACAACAGGGATTCCAGTGGTCCTCTCTCTCTACTATCTAGTTTGTAGCTACGACAGCGCGTACACGATACACAACATAGGCCAGACCAGGTTAAGTCAAATTCAATAGACCGGCTGGAACCGGATGGATGCGAAAACAAAACAAGCCAGGTCAAATCCATAAATATCGACGCCATACTCTTTTATAGGTCAAATTAAGAGAATGAAGAAAAAGTCTTGATCAAGTGCTTAAGAAAGAGGTGACCCGAATGATTTCAATGAATTGCTATTAGGTCAGATTGGGACAATTGGATTCGAAAGGAAAGAAAGACTGTGAACGAAGATGGCGATCAGGTTGAGGAGGTGTTCTTGAATCCTTTCCACGTCTTCTTCATTCTTGACGTTGTGTCTGGGTGTGGTACCGGTGTCGCACGCGAGACAGACGGTACTCTGCTTCTAACAAACGACGTGCTCGTTGCCTTTTAGCTCGCGTGAATTGTTATGCGTTGATGGACGCAGTACTTGGGGTTTGCCCTTTATTCTGAACTAATTTCGCCCTTTGATCAACCAACATACGTTGCATATGTTAATTGCTGTACAGGACAATTTTCTTTACCGTTCTTTAATAAATTTACCGCTCAAAAAGAATTCGCTACTCAGATTCGCAGCAACGTAGCCATAGCCCATATGTGCATTACAAAACCCATTTGGACTGTGGTTACAAATCCAAACCAAATAAAACGTAAGTGGTTTGCACTGAGCACTTGCTGGAAAAGTACTTGTACTAAATCACACCTCTACGGTTGGTACCTAAGCTGCACGGATCGATCTAAACCAATGCTTGTTATCACTCATCAGATGGACAGCATATGAAAATTTTCGATTGGACAAGCCATAGCACTGGTCAACTTTTCTTTCACCACAAACCACACTGCGTTCACTGGTGAAGGCTGAAGACAGCAAATAGGCAGCGCAGGAGAGGGAAAGATGGACAACTGAAGATCACAATGTAACTGAACAAAAATCTAGCACAAGATGTTCGGACTTTTTTCACTACTTCCATTCCATTACATATGTACTGGCACCATGAACTACCATGACCAGCTAGATCCCTAACTCTCTTGTGGCAAGGTAAGGTAAAACAGTAGCATCATCACGACTGCATAAAACTTTTTCTTTTTATCCCACGCGCTGACACACCCGCCCTACTTGATGTACTGCGACAGCCACTTGAACCCGTCGCCATAGCCCATCTTGCGGACAATGCTGCACATGAACACCTCCAAGGGGCGCACGTTGGACTCGCCGAGGCTCACCTTGCTCTTGCCGGTCGTGAAGTTGCTCAGCCCCATGTGGTGGCGGAGCTCCTCCTCGGACGCCGCGTAGGGGATGTCGATCTTGTTCCCCAGGATCAGGAAGGGGACGTTGGCCAGGGAGTCGTCCGTGAGGAGGGCGTCGAGCTCCTTCTTGGATTCGGCAAACCGCTCCTTGTCGTAGGCGTCCACGAGGTACAGCACTGCGTCAACCTGACCAAAGGAAAATTGGAAGGTGCATCAAACAGATGTGGCCATGCAAGAATGCAGAAGCAAATGCAACACACTATAATACAAGGGCACCTTCCACAGATTTCGTAATTTTGTTTCACCTAATATTACAGTAGGAACTAGCAATAGGAGCAACTGAGCATGGTAAGGGACAACGGTGGAGCACCAGAAAAATCGCATAGCTTTCTGTGGACTGTAACTACAGAATTCTATTAATTATTAGATTTATCATTTATACAGGCCTGCCTTCATAATCATATATAAAAACTTTGAGCATAAAGGATTGTTGGATCACTTCCTTTTGTATGCTCTTTTTGTTTCAAATTAATCCCGATCCTAGTAAAGGGCAACTGCACCATTTAGCAGATCAAATAATAAACAGTTAAGCAAAATAATATCAACTAAAGAACATAGTAGATATTCACATCAAACATCTATGGCCAATCTATGCAAATTGTACAACTGAAAGACCTCCTTCAGCTTAGTAAGAACCAACTGCATCTAATATTCATATCAGAATTACATAATGCAATACGTTAAAAAAAATACTGCCATCTGAAATTCTGAACAGGAACACAACAATCCAGCATTTTCATTTAACAGCATCTTGCAAGCCATCTGCTGGTAAGTGGTAAGATAAGGAAGCTAACAACACCATATGCCTTGTAAAGATGCATATCACAAGGAAAGTGGCATTTCTAGCCTCCAAGGCAAAGAAATAATGGTGAAAGAATACCTCCATGTTGTTTAGTGCATTCCTATTTATTTTGCTTCTTTATCCTTAATGCCTCTTCTCTTCTCTAGTCTAATCAGGTTGGTTATTGAATTGGTCTCATTTATATGGCTATGAGTTATGGCACGGTGATAATCTACAGAAGCAAGAATGGATTTCAATCAACAAATGCGACAATCAAACGAAACCCATGAGTTTGCACCCTCATGATTAGCTAGCTGCAGCTTCTAATAAGAACTTCCCCTGGCCCCTAGCCATCCTTAGACTCCCTATTTGTACCTATGACACTCATTAAACCCTTCTTTTGGATCTGTCAGCTCCTTTGCTGGTAATATTCCTGATTTCATCCCCCTTACACCAAGCTCCGCTCGCCTACTGTTCTAGCACTACCAACCCCGTACACTCTCAGAGCTCAATGAGTTCAGCAGACTTATCCAGGTGCAACATTATATCCATAAGGTGCTAAAGAAATACCAAAAGATGATACAATATCTCCAGAAGTCACCCCCACAGCAGAATAACACATTACACAAATATACAATTATTCAACTTGAGTGTAACTAAATATTGTAAGTTAAAAGAGCAAGATGATACCTTGGCGTAGTAATCCTTCCACACACGGCGAGCAATCTGATGGCCTCCTAAATCAAATGCCTTGAACTTGATCCTCCCAATGCTCAACTCTTCAGAAGTTGGATACTGCGTAGGCTGATGCTGAACCAATCTCTGCTAGACGGAAAACAAATCCGAGTACAAAATTATTCAGCAAACAGAAGCAAAAAAACATGAAGCCACAGAGTCAGGTGCGGAGCTTCTCTAGGGCCAAAGGGGCCATGGGCCCATGGCCCTCTCTTGCGTGAAAAAAATGTTGAATAAACGTTTAGTATTACTACTTAAATACTAACATAGCACTAAATTAGCCCCATCTTCCTAAGTATCTAAATATACGATGTTAGATTGGCTTGAAAAAAGCTTGAACCCAAGTCCTACAGTGATGGATCTAACCACAATTGAAATTTCTCTGAAGTTATACATTTGTGTATTCGTAAGACTGTTCACAATTTTTTGAAGTTGACTCTCCCCAAGATGAATCTTAAACATAACAGAAGACCCTGCCCCATCCATGAGTAAATATTTCACAGTAGCCTCGTTAGAGGATCATGGCCCTGTCTCCCTAGAAAAAAAATGCTAAAGAAATATTTAGTGTTATCACTTAAATGCTAACATAACTCAAAATTAGACCCCACTTCCTAAGTTATTTAAATATATGATGTTAGATTGACCCCCTCTGTTTTTCTCCAAGATCCACACTACAGAGGTGTCGTGTGTTTTCTTTGTCTAACTTCAAACTAAATATATGATGTTAGATTGACCCCACATAGAGGTGTCGTTTGTTTTCTTTGTTTAACTTGGAACAAAGTGAGGTTACAATAGAATGTAAATTCTCCAAAGGAGCATGGGCAACAGATCTAAATTGAAATCCCCAGAATGAGCACCCCAGCATTCCAGAAATCAGCATGGAATCTTCTTATGCACACATGACTGAAAGAAGCAAAGTTTTTGCCGTACTATATGGAACCTATCAAGGTCCAGCAAGCAATCCAGTGCTCACAGAAACAAACAAGGCGATTCACCAACTCATCCAAAAATGGGGGGGAACAAAGACTTTCTAGGTATAGTCCACCAACTCCTCCAAAAATGAGGGAAATGGAGATAAGATCGAAGCCTCCTCAATCTAAATAAAGGGGGATTTTTTTGCAGCGCATGCTCTGAAATTCCACAAGGGAATTTTTTTGAAATGCTACATGAAAAATCCACAAGAAGACTCAACCCTTCACATAAACAAACATCTACTAGAGAATCACACAATTACTCCTTAAACCACACGGATGTAACCCATCCCGATACAAAAATCCCCACAATTACTCCAAACCTCATCAAATTATCAATCTTTACCCCCCACAAAGACACCTCGCCACGCCCAAATCAGAAATGAAAGGCGCCTCAAACAGGGCCAGAAAGTGTCGCCTCAAAGCTTATAGAAACACAAGTAAACAGAAAGGAAACGAATTTCTTTGCCCGACCTCGTCCTTGAGCATGTGGAGGAGCGTTGTCTTGCCGGCGTTGTCGAGGCCGAGGAAGAGGATCTTGGCCTCCTTCTGCCAAAACCTTAGAGACGCCAGCACGTCGCAGAGCCAATCCACCAGAAACATCGGCGACTGGCGATGAGAACAGAAGCTACCGGAATTTCCTTGTTCCGCTGTTGCTTTGCGGCGAGGTATCCCCATGCGTGTGTATATATAGCTGCCGGAGGAGAAGATGGAGTGGCGGGAGGAGTCAATGGGGGCAGGGGACGCGTCACCAGGTAGATCTGGTGCGGTGGTTTCTGATCGGACGATGGGGGTAAGATAGGATGCTTTGCTTCGTTCTTGCCACGGCGAACACAGACAACACCTATCCTACTAGATGCTACCGTGCTTTCACCCTTCGAAAAATTGATGCAGATCGCAATGAAAAATTCCGAGAAAAAAATGTCAGGTTAAAATGTGATTAACATCTTGGATATTCGAATTTTTCCGAATTTCAGATTGACATAAAAAGTTCCGGAACTTTTTGTGTCCCGCTAAAAGAATCAGGCCGGTTTGCTGACTTACAAACAGCATGTAAGAGCTTAAAATGCATGGTGTGCAGTATTCTTCTGAGATCATAATGTGGGCCTGCCTGTCTGTACATCCATTTGGGTATATGTGCTTGTTTTGTAGCATCGTTCTTGGATGAGGCTTCCATACAACAAAATACCAAATCTCATGGCACTTGATCATCTAGAAAGATATCATGCCACTTGATTAGTGGTGATACCCGATCTTAATGTAGAAGAATTAGTTAGATCAAGAGCACAATAGCCCAAAATGAACAGTTTCAGTATGCACAGTGCTTGTACCACATTTCAGCCTCTCTTTTTTCATCAAGTAGTGTGATCTTGGTACAAAAACAATCATCATTGTAGATATCCACAATCTATATGGCCAAAGTGATTTGTACAACAGAAAGACCACCTCCTTCAGCTTAGTATGAAACAACTGCACCTATCAAATATCAATTTCTATGTCATAGCAGAATTATATATGACAACACATACAAAGTCTTAACATCTGAAATCCTGAATAGGAACACAACTGGTTGGCATTTTCTGTTAACAGCACTTTCAAAGCCACCTGCTGCTAAATTGTAGGATAAGGAAAACAATGGCGTCGTATGCCCTGCAAAGATGCATATCACAAGGAGAGAAACATTTCTTGTACAGGACTTCAGGGAGTTCATAATTGCATTATATTCCCTAATCGAGACCTCTCCAATCAGATTAATTGTTGAGTTGATCTGTTGTGTATGAGACTATGAGTTCATTTGCAGTTTCGAATATGAACTTCCTCAAGCCCCAAGCCATCCTTAGCTCGCTCTTTGTACCTCTGTCCACATGAAACCTTTTTAATCCTTCAGAGTTTAGCCCCTTTGCCAGCACCAGCAGTATCCCCGAATTCCCCCCTCTTCCACCAAACTCCTCACATTTACTGGTCTGGCAAAATTAATCCCCGAGACTCTCAGAGCTCAATTGTTCGCCAAACTGATCCTGCTGTTACATTCTAATGCAAATGTTTCTCTATATTGTCGTAGAGCCTAGTCACAACAGCGTATATAGGAAGAGGGTTGAGACTGGAGCTCAGCCCACAGCCGCCTCCCCTCGCCCGCCGCCGCCACCGCCTCCTCGCTCGACGCCGACACCTCTCCTCACCCGGAGCCGCCTCTCCTCGTCAGCCACCGCCGCCAATCCTCGCCTGACGCCGGCACTTCCTTGTCCGCCGCCGCCTCCCCAAATCCAGATCAAGGTGAATATGGGATACTAGCAAGCCGGCCGTCGCGGACATTGGCGCCGCCATAGAGCTGACCGCGCGAGGGTCGTCGACGCAGGCGGCTCACATCTGCTCAGAGACCCAGTCCAAGGCCAACGCAGCGAAGATGCCGTGGCCGGACACCGGTTAGCCTGCCGAGGTGGGACTTGCTACGGGAAGCAGGAGACGGAAGATACTGATTTTGCTTCGAAGAAGAGGAAGCATCCGAAAGACCCACAAGTACACAAACACCATTTGGTGCATATATACAAAAAAAATTTTAGTTTGAATATCAAATTAGCATAAAAAATTCTGAAAAAAATTCTAGATGTAATTTATGGTGTTTTGTTCCACCCTTTAAAATTTAAAGTTCAAACTCAAAGTATGTTAGAAGAAAGAGAATATCACAAAACCCTCAGCTTGGGGCACTAATATCGAAAACCCACGCTTTGTGATTTGTTTGAAAACCCCAGATTTGGTCACGCCACGATTTTGGCGTGCAAGCTGCTTTCACGCCACGGATCTTGGCGTGACAAGGCTATCGTCACTTTGGTCACGCCGAGGTCCGTGGCGTGACAACGTGCTTTTGTCACGCCACGCGTTGTGGCGTGATCAAAATCTGGGATTTTCTGAAACAAATCACAAAACGTGGGGTTTTCTGATACTAGTGCTCCAAAGCCTGAGGTTTTGTGACATTTACTCAAAAAAAAAGAGAAATTTCTGACATATGATAGATCAAAAGCAAAGAAAAAAAAAGGCAAATGTTACTATTCACAGTAAACTTCTCTTTTTTGTTTCTTCTAACATACTTTGAGTTTGAACTTCAAATTTTAAATGATGGAAAAAAACACCATAAATTACATCTAGAATTTTTTTCAGAATTTTTTATGCTAATTTGATACCCAAACAAAAAGTTTTTGCATATGTGCACCAAATGGTGCTTGTGCACTAGATATGCACCATCCCATTTTTGTGTAGTAATGCTAAGGTTAATTCGGGCTGCCGTTCTCGTGTCTTCTGGAACTTTTTTTATTTATTATTTAACCTTTTTTTAGTTTTTATTTTAAATTTAACCTTCGGCGTACTTTATTTCCAAATCTGACCTCTTTAGTCACGCCACCACCCATGACGTGACAAAACAATGCTGTCACGCCACGAGATAAATCCTCAAAATAGCACTTTTGGTCACGCCACTAGTCTTGACATGACCAAACAACACTATCACGCTACGAGTGGTAGCGTGACAAGAGCTTGCTCCAGATACAAGCTAGCGTGACAGCGTTGTTTTGTCACGCCACCACCTGTGGCGTGACCAAAGGGGTTAGAATTAGAAATAAAGTGCGCCAGGGGTTAACTTTAAAATAAAATTAAAAAAAGGATTAATTCATAAAAAAAATCTGTCTTCTGCCCTGACGAGGATCTAATAATCCTCATTTTATCTTTTATCTATAATTCTTATTATAGATAAAAATGACGTCATATGGTCCCTGAGTATACCCCTTAATTTTATAAGGGAGGAGCCTACTAGGTGGTCGTAAGTTATTCTACGATCACCCCCATAGTCGTAAGTCATGCTACGACTACCCCATAGTCGTAAGTCCTGCTACAACTACCTTATGGTCGTAAGTCCTTCTACGACTAGGTCAGCCACGACCACCTTATGATCAATTAAACCTACAAACGAGTGGGTCCAATTGATTAAGGAATTCAAGCAGTCATCATACGCTGTCATTCTGCGAAGTAATAGCACGTAATGCTCCATTATCTCTGATATATAGCTGTCAGGCGGCGTGGAGGAGTTAATACGCCGGTGATTACTGCCAACATCCGCCTGTTATAGGATGTGATGAGGCGCCACTATACCCAGAGAAACGGCCACTCCTTCATAGACTATATAAAGGCGGCAATCAGAGAAGGAAAGGACGATCGAATCAAGGCGTAGACACACGCCAATCAAGGGCCATCAGGAAGACAAGCACTATCATCTGTAATAGTCTTAGTTTTTCTCCTGATTGTTCAGAATACACTCAATACCATACACACACAGAGTAGGGTTGTTATTCTCACCGAGAAGGCTGAACTCAGATAAAATTCCCGTGTCAATATCTCGCATGATTCCATTCTAGGAGACCCCGAATCAAACAATATTTACGTAAGATCGGTTCTAAAACACCGCGCTTAGCCGACCATGGGGATCTTCCGTAATCTCTTGTCAATATACTCTTTTTTCCCAAATCTCATGCACTCATGGCGGAGAATGGAACGAGGAGAACTAGTTCGACTTGGCGACACGCAGACGTCGATATGGATGTCGGTTTCGATTACGAGCCGAGTATTGACTCATCCAATGGTACTGCTGCCTCCGGGGATCTTCCCGCAGATCCAGGAGACAATGCCGCAGATGGAGTTGAGAAGGGATCCTTGTCCCCCACAACAATACGTCCAAGGGAGGAATTTACCCTCTCAAAGGACAAGGGTGTAACAGCCCCAACTTTAATAAACAGTAATTATATGCATTTTTATATTATAATTGTTATTTCTGGAGCATGTGCATAAATTATGCATTAGAAAATCTTAAAATCAAATGTAAATCTTAAAACCAAATGTAAACCTTTAACTCAAACTAAAGCCACAAAAGAAAATTTAAATAAAAGCTTATGAAAATATCGGAAAACAATTTATTTAAATGCTAGAATAATTACTATAAATAGAAATGAATTTTATCAAATTTAGGAACTCAATTTAACCTTGATAAAAATTCAAACTTAATTAATAAACATCTTCTAAGTAAATTTAAACAAATGAATAAGTCATGAACATAATTTTTAGGAAAATATACATAGAACATAAAATCCTTAAACAATTGTATAAAAAAAAAAATTTACAATATATCAGAAACCTGCTCTGGAAATTTATAATTTTGGAGCCTGATAACTTTATTTTACAATTCGCTTAGCCATCAATCATTTGTCTGAACATCCCGAATTCCACTTTTTTCCTATCATCGCCTGGGTCCTGCTTGTAGCAGCTTCTTCTCCACATCTCCAAAGCCAGCACACGAGCCACGCCACCTTCATCTCGAATCCTCTTAATCTTAGTAGGAGCAGCACACCTCATTTCCTCCATTTTTTCTACCCAATCCCCCTTTTCTCTCCTTTGCTGATGGAGCTCGCGCCACACCATCCTCATCTCGGAGCTTCGGACAAAGACACCTCTTTCTTTTCCTTTTCCCCATTCGGTCAACACCAGACCAACCTTCCTTTCATTCTTCCCCAAGTCCCCTTTCTTCCCCACTTCTACTCCGTGGCCTCGCCACCCTTCTCTCATGGCGCCGCCCCAAGCTCAGCGCCACCATCTCCTCCCTCCAACCAAGCCGAGCTCCACCACCCGAGTCCCCACGCCGCCTTACCCCATGGTCGCCGCCTCCTCCGGCCCCGGCCTCCACTCCCCGGCCTTGGCTTGGTCACCACCGACTCAGATCTGCACCACTGGAGCTTCCAACCTCCGCCACCTCCGCTTCTTCCTCCACTTCCCGCCTCTCTTGCCCGCTTTCCATATCGCCGGCCCATGATCCACCTCCACCAAAGACCTCCTCCATTCGCTCCATGGCGTTTCCTTTCCCCAACTCCTTGCGCCGCCGCACCTTGGGCTGGTCATCCTCGGCGTGCTCGCCGCTCCTCCCGCCACCAACCGCCTCCGGCTTCCCAACCGGCGCTTTGGCGTTGTCTTCTTCGCCGAGCCACCGGCTCCCTTCAGTGTCAAAGCCGCCGCCGCCACTCGGAGCCCCGCCACGAGAACCTCCGCCGTGCCACCGCCGCTGCTTTGGCTTCGCCGCCTGTTGCGCTAAGGCGCTTCGCCTCGCAACGACAACCCGCCAGCCAGCCCTCTCTGAGCTTGAAGCCGCAGCTTGATGCCGCCATCGCCGACCCGCCGATGTCGTGGCTCCACAAGCTCAACCGAGCGCGCCAAGGAAGCAACCTTCATGTCCGCCGACACCACGATCTGCCGCACTGCTTTGCCGAGGTCGCTATGTCGCTCGCTCCTTCGACTACATCGCCCACGACCTGCGTGTCGCGCCCTCTTGCCGTGACTTGGTGCGTGCAAAGGGTGTTCGTCAAAATGTCAAGCTGTCCCTGATGCTCCTATGTTCCCCACGTGGATGATGCAGATGACAACAGGCTAGTGACAGTCTGAAACTAATAATTAGAAGGTTTATTGATTCCCTAGCTAAGAGTTCTGTGATTGAATTAGGACCTTGGGTTAGCAAGAGATAGATAGTTGGATGATTAGTTTTAGCGAGATAACTGTGATTAGCGGCAGTAAGCTCTCAGCCTGTTAGGTGTTTAGATATAAGAATCTAACCGGAGGTTAATGAAATTGCTAATACATTGATTCAATTAACCACTCAAAGAAATGTAATTAGTGAAATAGATGGTTGAACAATTAGCTCTTGCTAAGTATTATAGTGTTTGATTTATGTGAAAACTTCAATCATCAACAACAAGAGGGGTCATCTTGATGAAGGTCAAGCCTAAATTGGTTGGTAAGGTGACCGATAACTAATAATGTAAATTACCATATATTTTCAATGGTTAGTTGTTTATGGGTATAACTCTCGTGTGTTGATGTTCTGCTGCTGAAACCTCTCTTCCTCTATCTCTTTCTTTTTACATTGGTAGTGAAGTCAATAGGGCTCTTTAGTAAAGCAATTCAATTTCTTGCTATCCATCCTTTTGGCTGTCCATTAAGTCACTCAATGGAGTTAGCAATTGGAAGTTTAGTTAGATTAGCAATTGAGTTCTGTCCAAGCTTGCTGCTGTGGGTTGTTTGAGCAATTGGTAATCTTAGCTAGCAACCATTCCTAGTTGTATGAGGATTAAAGTAGAGGGGAATTGGTAATTAGATGACAAGGGTTGTGTTGTCAGTAAACTTTCACCAAAAGATATAATGAATTAGAATAATTAGATTTCGTCAGTAGTCAGTTTTATAATCTGCTTAACAATAAATAAGTATCAGATCTAAAGTATATAATCTAAGTAAATAAGGAGGTTAGTCACATAAGTACAGTAATCAGGTACTAACTCTTATCATCTTGCACTTAAATGAATTCATTAGATAAAATCCCTAGTGAAAGATCAGTTAAGGGAACCTCATTTCAATTAGCCATTAGTTTGTAGTCTAAAGGAGTAAAGTTAGTAGAGAGCAAGAGTTTGGTGGTAGTTGTTTAAATTAGAAAGTGTCCTGTTGTAGGTTTGCATAAATTGACAATATATGCTTCTCAGAAGATGGCTAATATTTTTAGCCACGTATTGAGTTTAATTATTTGATCACTAAAAATTTGAGTAGTAAATAAATAATTGAATTAGCTACTAGAAGTTTGAATTGATAGGAGTCTAGATGATCATTTTAGTACTTGAGCAAGAATCAAGATGTTTAGTGTTGTCATTAGACTGTTGACATTGTTAATGCCACAGTTAACATTTTCTCTTAAAATCCAATTAGTTGAATAATGATATGTTAACCGTAACTTAAATCTGAAAATGAATAAAGTCAATAGACTCATGAATTAGTAAGTACAGTAGCTAGAAATATAAGGATTTAGTTAACTTTTGAACAATTAAGCTATTAGTAGTAGTTAAATCTGAAAATCAAATATGAGAACCCATTGTGAAGGTAAATTTCAGAATAATAAAAGAGAGCAATTAACTCACCCCTGTTGGGAAGCATAAATAATAAAGAAAGATTTAATGCTTTATGTTGTGTGTAGCTCTGTAGATCACTCCATTAAATTAACTTGTCAAAAAGGAATCAATTTTGTTATTAAGCTAATGGCAATGTTAATTCAATAGTTAGAGGTGTTAATAATTCTAATTGGTCTTTTAGTCATCACCTAGTAAACAGCATTCTAATCTGAACAATAATCAAATTAGGAAACTAAATAGCCTGGTAAGTAATAAATCATTTAAGGTGTTTCCACTAGCTAGATAATTAGAGCTTAACTAAAATTAATTTTGTTGTCTAACCTTTGGCCAAATAATAGTAGGCATAATGCCTTTCTGAAATTTTGATCCTAGCGACCTTTAAATCCATTTAAGTCAGAGACCTTAAATTAACAAATGCTAATCCTCTAAAGAATAAGTACCAATTTAATTAACCAGAACAAACTTAGCCAAACTAAAGTTCATGAAGCTGCTGTCTTTTCATATGTGAATAGTATCTTGGTAATTAATAAGATAATGAAATAAGCTATTCTTTTGAATACTTGTTAAGACTTTAAAAGATTAATTGATAAGAAAACATATAAGAGGATTAATTTTGACTGTATGATCATCGTGGATGTGTGCATAGAATGTCTAGAGAGAGTGTTTGTGAGTACTAGGTGTCCTGTTAAGGAAAACAATATCACCTAAACTCCAGATATTATCAGTTATTAAGTTTATTCCAAATTGAATTAACCTTAACAAGTCCATAAGAAATTGAACTCTAAATTAAATTAAAATCCATACCTAAATACATTTAGAATCATAACTTCATTAATATATAATTATCATGCATTTTTGAGCATTTTGGATTTCTCGATTTTATTGGTGTTTATTCGCTATTGCATTTTCTCTCTAGATTATAAATTGCGCGGAGTGAATATTTACGCCTGCAAGAGTGAACAAGTGGACTTCTACTGAGGCAAGCATCCTCTCTGCACCATGTTGATCCCAATCTTTTGAACTGTAGATTTACAAAACACAGTGATATTGTTGCATGCAATTTTCTAAAAAAAATATTTGTGATGTGTTCTTAGGTAGTTACAACCTGAACTTGTGGCTTACCTTAAATCGATCATACACTCAACTTAAGGTAGTGTTTTGTATTACAAAGATTTAGTTTAAAAATCGCTTAGCCATGCAAATCCATAGAACGGTAGTGTTTGGCAAGCTTATCTTGTCAAACATGGGAACAACAAATGAATTTTATTTATTTTGATTCTTTGTTCAGTTTATTTAAATCGAAATGAATTTAAATTTTGTTTGATAAGCTGAATTTAAATCGGACAAGTGGATGCTAGTGATGGTGCCTTAGTGCACGAGAATTGGGAAATGTGGTTGTCTTGTGCGGATTGATTAAGGACCTAACATCTACCGATAATTCAAGCCCCAACGCATTTCCACATGCGTGTATGGACACCGCTTGGTTAAGTAAAGGGTTAATGCTATTGAGTTGGAAACAGAGAGTAAGGACATGTGTATTGATTTCATATGGCATAGATGCTTAAGTCTTGGGCCGTGTCGTATGCCATGTGAAGTTTATATCGATATCGATGTTCTTAGAAGGGTGAGGGCGATATGGGTTCCATCACATGTACGCATTCTTCAGGCCCCGATCGCGGTCTAATATGTTTGGCTAACACGAGTTTGCATTTAATTGATTGGGTCGGCATTCGGTACAACATGTGAGCCTCGGTTGAATATATGCTATCGATCGTTGTTTAAGCGAGATCAGTCTCACATGGGTCATCCAACTCAATAATGTCAACTTGTTGAAAAATACCAAATCTTAGTTTATCTTACCAACACCAAAGGCAAAGGTGTGTTATTATTCCGGAGGCTTACGGGTTAACTAAGTCGTGTGGGTAAAGATGTACACCCTCGCAGGTTTAAAACTATTCAATAGCCGTGTCCCTGCTACTTTACAATGCTTGAATTTGATTAGCGCTTTGTATAGATTTTACACTCCAATTTTATTTGGTGGGTAGAATTTCGGTTATATGGTTAAATGTGTATTGGTGTGCTGGTGGTATAATACAATTTCATTATTGGTTATTGTTTATGATTATTCTTCATTTACTTACTGTTTTAGTCCAAATTGATTTACTAAATGGCTTTGTGAAAATTTAGCGATGGTAGGATAAGTTGTATTGCTTTACGCAAAATTGAACCGTTATACCCTTCCTGTTGTTAACCTTATGCATATATCAATTCTAATCCTTTGTATAGGTTCTATTAAACACTTCATTTTAGTAGTTTGTGTAAGTCTTGTTGAGTACCTTCTGTACTCAGTGAAAATTGTCCACTTGTTGCAGGTGAAGACGTTCTAATTAATATTTCAAGTTGAGACGATTGTATTGGTTTCTTCGCTTTAATCCCATCAAGTTGCCCTTGGGTTGTGGCGCCCAATCGAAAGTTTATTTTATTATTTCATCTTCGCTTTCTTATTTACTAAATGTTTCACCAGTAAAATTTTACCGATATTTATATTCTAGCCGTGTATGCATATTCTAATCGTATGCTTGTGATATAATGTTGTGAGGATATGTGTATGTTAGCAAATGATTCTCGAGCTAACATGAGGCACATATCCTGAACCTCAAGATTGGATTTGTTACTTATTATGATTATACCTCTAGTATGATTTTAATGAAGGAACTGAACTGCTTCATAATTAAGAATCATGCTACTAGTATAATTTTTAATTCGCACATTTCCAATATTTCGGGTCCTTACAAAGGGTCAATCTAACCAGACTACACCTAGGTGGACTTGGTGAGGCAAGTTCGAAGCCACAATTCCAGACTCCACTAAAGATCTCGATGATCCTCTCTCCTGGATGACGCCAGAGAAAGCGGATCAAGCATGATTTTCTGCAAATTCGACCATCTCTCCGCAGATCACACCAAATGACGGAGACTAAGATAACCCGAGTTCCCCACCGAGGGGATTGCTTCAAGTCGCCAGATGGTGTCTCGACTACTCCTCAAGCGGGAGGCCTCGAGCGCAAGTGAGAATCGTCAATGGGAGGTCTTCGTCCTTCCCTCGGATCAAGATCACTCTCCTAGAGACCGAGCTAGGGACTCTCCCCGAAGATCACGCACTACGCCCCCTCGTGGCAGTGGCAAGGGCACCACCGATGGCGGACATGACCAATACCTTCATGAACGCGAGGGAAATCCTCGACATACTCGCACTTCATTGAGGCAGTCTCAAGAGTCTAACATGGAAGATCTTGAGGCTACTCGACGAAAGAAGATTGTAGCCCAGAAGAATTTGCTTGGGCGCATTCAATATCAGCCAAAGGAAGCTCAATAACTCCAGCACATCAATGACTTACTCGAGAATCCAACTCGAGAACTCGCCCGAGCGCCAGGGTACGATCTCTTCATCAAGGAGATCGCACAAAGGCTTTGGTCCACGATGGCAAGGCCGAAGCACCTCGCCGACATCATTCAGAAGTCGTAGCAATACAACTTTCAAATACTACCGATCGAACATATCACCACGGAGGAATCGACGCAACAAGAAAGTCGATCGATCTCCTACTCGAGAAATGTATTTTAACGATCGATGATCAACAAACCCTTCTGAGAGGTAATCGCCACCATTCCGACATGAGAATCAGAAGAAGAGATGAACTACGAGGAGTATTCCTCGAGGGCCGAGACCTATTACAGTCGAGTCAACTCACATTAGGTATCGCCGAGTACGACCACCGATGATATCAACCATTCTTTCCTCGCAAAGTAGGCGCTAAGAAGTTATTATCGGTTGTCGGCATTCTCACCGATCTCCGAGCTGCTCACCGCCACCTCGCCGACCGCTTAACATGGAAAAGTTCGATGGCTCCCAAAATCCCATCAATTCCTTCAAATCTACACAAAGAATCGTCCGAAGCGGCAGGAGGAGGAGAACATGTGATGGCAAATTACCTTCCAACTGTGCTCGGAGGGTTCGCTTTCGATCGTGGTTATCAACCAACCACTCGAGTCGATCTATTCTTGGCAACACCTCTGCGACCTTCTCTCGGGCGAATTTTCAAGGCACTTACAATCGCCTCGAAGGAGGACGACTTGCACCGGATGAGATGAATGACAACAAGACCTCGCGCCAATTCATCAAACGCTTTAGTCAGTTCGTAATTCAATTCGAAGTTTCGATTCATCTGTCATCGGGGCTTTCAAGCAAGGAGTCCGTAGTAGAAGGATAACAAGATATTGCTTTAAATCCACCTACCATCGCCATCGAACTCTTTGAGATGGTCGATCGATATGCGATCGCCTCGAGGCGGTCGAGTGGAACAACACAATCGATCGAGAAGACAATACCTCTCGAGAGCCAGGCGACATTAG
Source organism: Phyllostachys edulis (assembly GCA_036346405.1). NCBI lineage: Eukaryota > Viridiplantae > Streptophyta > Magnoliopsida > Poales > Poaceae > Phyllostachys > Phyllostachys edulis. Next base: position 190,774 of record JAYEVD010000861.1, on the reverse strand, counting down.
TAAGAAGAAAGATAAGAAAGCAAAAAAGTCCAAGAACAAGGCGAAGGGTCAAAAACTCCAAGCCAGTGGTTCCAATGAGGTTTTGGCCGTGAATGATAAAGAGCCACACACCTCCAAGCCGCACTCCGACCGAGGCAAAGGTAAACGCCCCGATTGAAAAAATGATAAGCCTAGGTGGTGTCCTTTCCATAAAAAGGAAGGACATGACCTTCGCAACTGCTGGGTCTTTTAACGAAAACTTGAAGACTACTACAACGGTAAAGGACCACTTTCCACTCTCGAGCAGGTAGGACAAATGAATGGTCATAAGTCTTCAGATGACGAGGAGGAGATGCCGTTCCAGGATCCACAACACACCGTCGTGCACATCTACGGGGGATCATCGGCATATGAATCAAAGCGCAGCTCAAGGCTGCTGAACGTGAGGTAAACTCCATAGATCCTCCTCTCGTCAATAAATTACCGAAGTGGTCGGAAGTCACCATCTCCTTTGAGAAGGGTGACTGCCCGATTCCTTCAACTCGACCAGGTCGGTATCCGATCGTGGTCGAACCCACCATCAACAATTATCGGGTCAATCGAGTTTTGGTTGATGGTGGCAGCTCGTTAAATATTTTATTTACGAGTGCCCCGGACGAGATGCAAGTACCGGGACTAAGGTAAGACCGATGACGATACTCTTTCCATGGGATCGCATCGATCTTCGCCAAACCAATTGGCCAAGTTTCTCTTCCTTTAACATTTGGTTCACCAAGTAATTTCGTGACGAGAAAATCTCCTTTGATGTGGTCGATTTCGACATCGGCATATAATGCCATACTCGGACGACCAACTTTGGCAAAATTCCTAATGGCTACTCATTATGGATATCAATGTATTAAGATGCCAGTCCCAAAGGAGTAATCACAATTCATTGTGACAAGAAGATGGCGATACCGCGATCGATCCTCGAGATGGTTGGACAAATACCAACTCGAGAAGAAAGTCACCTTCGACTAGCAAGTCGGCCTAAAGCTGCACCAAAGCCGAACGACAAGGTCAAAGAGGTTCCTCCGACGCAGGGAGCCCTCAAGACTATTCGTGATCGGGATACTTCCGACCCCAAGTAGGAAGACGCCTCATCACCTTCCTCCGAGCTAACGCAGATGTTTCGCGGCAAGCATCCGACATGCCCGAGTCCCCTGTGGAGGTAATCGAGCACAAAGCTAGCTTTACGACCGACAAAGTACCAGAAACAAAAATTACGGAGATTTGCCCCGATCGACGAGATGCTATCAAATCGAAATTGATAAGCTACTTAAATTAGGCTTTAAGAGAGGTCAACCACCCGTAATGGTTGGCTAATCCTGTAATGGTTAGAAAGTCAAACGGCAAATGGCGATAAAGTGAGACTTTATCGATCTTAATAAAGCTTGTCCAAAAGACGATTTTCCTTTACCTCGTGATCGATCGCTTAGTTGATTCTACCGCAGTTGTGAAATGTTAAGTTTTTAGATGCATATTCGATACCACCAGATCAATATGTGTCTAGACGATGAAGAAAAGACCGCATTTATTACACCATTTGGTATATTTTGCTATGTCAAAATGCCATTTGGTCTAAAAATGCCGGTGCTTCTTTTCAACGCTTGATGCAATCGACTTTTTCATCTCAACTAGGCCGAAATCTGGAAGCCTATGTTGATGATCTAGTCGTTAAAAGCATGAAGAGACTTAATCATATCAATGACCTACAAGAAACATTCGACAACCTCAGAAAAAATAGCTTAAAACTCAATCCTGAGAAGTGTGTGTTCGGAATCTCTTCAGAAAAATTGCTTGGATTCCTAGTATCTATACGAGGAATCGAAGCAAATCCTAAAAAGATAAAGGCCATTCTCCAAATGCGCCCTCCAACCACAAGGAAAGAAGTCCAGAAACTCACGGGGTGCATGGCGGCTTTAAGTCATTTCATCGCACGACTAGGAGAAAAGGGACTACCTTTCTTTAAACTTCTAAGGAAACACGAAGGTTTTGAGTGGTCGAAAGAGGCAAACGTTGCCTTTGAGGATGTCAAGAGGTACCTTACGAGTGCTCCTATTCTGGTCTCTCCGAGGCCAGAAGAAACGCTCGTAATTTACCTAGCTACCACGCCACAGCAAGAAGCAAAGATTAGTCGAGAACGTGAAAACGCATAACGACGGGTTTACTACGTAAGTGAAGTTTACACGGCCTAAGGAGCGTTATCCTTAGGTCCAAAAGCTTCTATATGCCCTCCTCATGTCTTCGAGGAAACTACGGCATTATTTTCAGCGCACAAAATAGTCAGGTTGCCCGAGTTTCCCTTTGGGAGCGACCCTCCGTAATAGGGAAACAATGGGGCGCATGGCAAATGGTCACGAACTTGGGGAGTTCGACATCCATTTCGTGTCCCGAACGGCCGTTAAATCCCAAATCTTGGCAGACTTTGTCGCCGAATGGACAAATCCTGAACCTGTTCAGGATCCCCAGTACGATTCCCACGACCAATGGACGATGTACTTTGACGGTCGCCATTTTAAGTGGCTCGGGTCAGGGTGGTCCGGTATCTCCTACCGGAGATACCTTAAAGTATGCCATACAATTAAACTTTCGTGCCACTAACAACGTGGCGAGAATATGAAGGTTTGCTAGGCGGCATACGAGCAATGAAAGCGCTCGATTCGCCGACTACTCGTGAGAGGAGACTCTCAACTAGTCGTGAATCAAGTTAGGAAAGAGTACCAAGGTTTCTAACCCGACAATGTCTCGGTATTTATCGGAAGTCGTAAGCTAGAAAAGCATTTTTAGGTTTCGAGGCACAATTCATCCTCGAAGGGTAATTTCTCACGACCCGACTTGCTCGAATAGCTTCTCCCGATCCGTAGTACCAAAAGGAGTCTTCTTGAACAACTCCGAAGTCGCCATCGGTCGACGAACCAGAGACACCTCCTATTGAGACGGCCTCTCTAGAATACGAGGATACATGGATGGCGCTCATCCATGAGTATCTTCAGAAGGGTTCTTTACCCGAAGATGATCTCGAGGCAGATCGCTTATCCCGAAAGGCCAAAATGTATACTTTGGTTGAAGGAGTCCTTTATAAACGAGGTACTCAAAGGGTACTCATGCAATGCATTTCGCAGAGCGAAGGATTAACACTCCTTCACGACATACATGGTGGCATCTGTGGAAATCATGCTTCCTACAGAACGCTGGTCGGTAAGGCCTTTCGACAAGGTTTTTACTGGCCAACAGCCCTTTACGATGCTAGAGAGTTGGTTAAAAAGTGTGTCCAATGCCAATTTCATAGCAGGCAAATACACCAACCAGCTCAGGCATTACAAACGATACCTCTATCTTGGCCTTTTGCAACTTGGGGTCTCGATATCCTAGGACCGTTCCCCAAAGCTCCAGGAGGTTTCGAGTTCCTTTTTGTGGCTATTGATACGTTCACAAAATGGATTGAAGCCGAACTCGGATCGATAACAACGAAGCGGCAAAACGGTTTATGATGAGATGCGAATTACTCAATTTGGAGTACCGAGTCGAATAATTAAAGATAATGGTAAGCAATTTTCAAGCGCAAAATTTCAGGAATTTTGCGACGAGTTGGGCATCAAGTTGTGTTATGCTTCTGTGGCCCATCCCCAAAGTAATGGGGCAGTCGAACGTGCAAATGGCCAAATAATGAGAGGAATTAAGACCCGAGTCTTCGACCAGCTCATCAAACGCTCGGGGGCTTGGGTACAAGAATTACCAACAGTATTATGGGCAGTTCGTACGACTACCACCAAGCACAGTGAAACACCATTTTTTCTGGTCTTCGGAGCTGAAGCCATGCTTCCTCCGGAACTGAAGATACGATCAACACGAGTCGAAACTTTCAAAGACTCCAACCAGGAACAACTTCGAGCAGATGATATTAATCTACTCAAAGAAAGGAGAAACCAGGCCTTAATCCGTTCAGCAGTCTACCAACAAGCCTTGTGTAGATACTACGATCATAAGGTCCAACCTCGCAGCCTTGCTATAGGTGACTTGGTATTGAGGCTCTGCCAATCTAAGTCTAATCGGAACAAACTTTCTTCCAAGTGGGAAGGTCCTTACACAAGGGTCGGGTTACTCGCCGTGGTCAAGACGATTGGCAATGGAAGACGGCTAGGTTCTCTCAATTCTTGGAACATCGACCCGCCACGCAAGTTTTATGTGTAACTAACCGCTCGCATAATAAAGACTCGTGTTCTCTCTACCTCTATTGTTTTACTTTTGAGTAGTGCTTTCATAATCTTTCGACTATATTCCAAACACCCGCTTTTTTTACACCGGTCGAAAAGGCGTGTAACATCACTTGGTCGAAGCCTCTCCTCTCTGCATGTGGTCCTGCCCACTAGAAGGAGCTTCCCAATGTCGACTCGTTACTCACTTTTGTTACCAATACAAAGAGCTCGGGTTCTATTTGGTCGAAATATTCTAAAAGCCGACTTTTTCTGCCTTAGTTTATTTCTTCAGTTCTTTTGAAAAGTATTCTAAGCAGAGTGCACTTTTTTAGATTTATTCAACTGACTTTGGTGTATTCGATTCGTCTCAACTAAGTCGGAGGAAGAAACACATCTAGTCGAAGTCTCTCCTCTCTGCACGTGGTCTTGCCCACTAGAAGGAACTTCCTAGCATTGTTCAGTTTCCTACTCTTACTACCAGGACAGACTTATCGAGTCTTCCAAATAAGGGCGAATGAATTTTTTTAAAGTCCTCTGGATGTTTGCTTAACTCAAGTTGCTGTTCTCGATTAAAATAATCTAGTCGGAGATGGTAACAACACCTAGTCAAAGACTTTCCTCTCTGCACGTGGTCTTGCCCACTAGAAGGAACTTCCTAGTGTCGATTCGTTCCCACTTTTTCGACCAGTGCATGATAGTCATGACCAAAAACTACAAGTTAACCAAACATCTCTGTTTTCAGAAACCCTTTTTAATACTATTTACTTAGTTTGTCTAAACAAACTAAGCAAATAGTCGGGGGCTAGGATAAACTTATTAATTTGACTTCAATTCTTAGTCTTTCATTCATTAATTATCTTTTGAGTTACTAACTACTCGACAAGATGATTTGCAGGAAACAAGATGGATTATATAATACATCAACAAAAGCTTGTTTTTCACAGGTTTGTTACAAACTATTCTGAAGAGGGAGAGTCCAGTCGCATCTCCTCCGAAACCTTCCAGCCAACTGATTGCATTTCTTCCATCAGACGACTTGCTTCTGCCTCAGGGCAGTCAAAGTCGGCTTTGATGGGTTGCACATTAAGGCTGGGGTCATGAGCTTTAAGTTTTGCCAATGCATAACTTACTGCAGATTCGACCGCCTCCTTTATCGACTCAGCTTGGTTGGCCTTCAGAGTGGTCACCAGTTCTTGCAAAGTCCCGACTTGTTCTCCAATAGTACTTATGTGAGCAAATTATTGTATCATCTTGAGGAGCTTTTCCTCAAGACGTAGCTCACTAAGTACATTGTTCAGAGCGTGATATTGCCTTGAAGATTAATCTTCATCGCCTCCATCTCCTGTTGGGTACGAGTCGAAGCCTCATGAGTTGTTTGTTTTCACCACTTGCTCTGAAAAGAATAAGACTGGTCAAGCAAAAATAAACTTCTAGAGGAAGAGAAAACAAAAAATAATCACAGGTAAAAGAATTTCTTACCCACTAGTCGAGAATCCAACTTCTTGATTTCTTCATCATGGGAAGCAATGGTCTCAGCATGCCTCTTCTCCCATGATTTGATTTCCTCCGCATTTGCCTTAGCAATGCGGACAATCTCGTTATAGATCAAGGTTTTGTTCCTAACTTCAGTTTCGAGCCTTCCCAGTTCAAGGTCCATTTCTAGAAAAGAAATGGGAGTAAGAAAAGGGAAAGAACTCGTAAGGGAAAGAACTCGTAAAGGACTGCAGGTAAAGAATTGCTTACCTGATAGTTGGGATTTTAGCCTCGTAATTTCTTAATCTTTATCTTTGGAGATACGAGAAATCTTGTGAATAACCACAGTTTTATCTTTGACTTCATTCTGGAGTATCCTCATATCATCTTCTTTTTCTAAAAAGAAGCAACAATCAGGTGAAGATCAACAACATAAGCAGTCTTAAGTTCAGCACTTCCTGTTTATCCTTTCCTGCACTTTTTCAGTTGCAGAGTTGGCTTCTTTAAGCTTCCTCAAAAGGAATTCTACTTTTTCCCATAGCTTTCTCGACTCCTCTTTTTCATAATCGAGCGAGTCGGCCAGGGTCTTTTCGTCGCTATTTAACCTGTAAGGTTAAAAGTGGACATGAACGTTATTAATTGGTCATAAGTTCTTCTACAACCATTGATCCAGTCGTAAGTTCTTCTACGACCATGGATCTAGTCGTAAGTTCTCCTACGACAAAGCATCTGGTCGTAAGCCTTTTACGACTAGTACCTAGTCGTGAGTTTTTCCACGACAAACACCGTAAGCACTATATAAGTAGTCAAGTCGAAAACGACTACGAAAAATAGTGACTTACCACCTCTCTGCATGTTTGCAGAGTTCCTCTTTTTCCTGTCGTAGCTCTAAAAGTTGTTGGTGATATTCACCAACAACGACAATTTGTTCTAGAGCTTTCTGCAAAAAGAAAGACAGTAAGAAATAAGGGAAGACCACATGTGTAAGTATCATCAAATACTTACACTCATGGTTGATCGAGCAAATATCGAGTAAACCAGCTCTAGATTCTTCAGCTTGTCCACCAAACCTTCTCAAGGCGCTCATTGTCAAAAGTTTTCCTTCTATTGGGAATGTCTTTGGGATGAGGGACTCGATGGCGAGATCTAAAAGCGTAAGACCCCACTATGGAAGCAGGTTAAAGAAATCGTAATGGTTGAAGTATTCTCATCTTCGATTCTCGAAATTGCGCTTTCATTAGATACCAGGAAGGAGGTCTGCAACAACTTCCTTTCCCGCACGGTGGTCAGGTACATCACCACCTTGGGCAGAGGCTTCTGCGACTACCTCTGCTGGTTCCACGACCATTTCAAGTCGAGTCAGAACCTCGGAGTAGTGGTCGCTACCTTAGTAGTTGTAGTCACTACCTCAAAGGGTCAGAAGCACGACCTCGGGTTGTGGTAACCACTTCAGAGCCACGACTTCTTCCACAACCCGCCAGGATGATCCTTCGACCACTTCTGCTGACACCTCTCCAATTGTTAAAGAGGCGGCGATGGGCTTCGACAGAAGCCTCCTGGGTCAAGGAGTCGCTAAAACCAACAAAAGGAAAGCAAGTCAAATTGTGAAAAGCAAAAGGTAAATGTCGTTTACACTTTAGCTCATTTCACATACCTCTGATCTCGGACTTGATCGAAACTTATGAGCTATCTTCCGATGGAAGATTTCTTCGACTTCTTTTCTATGATCACGTCTGGTCGTAGCTCAAGTTGGAGAATAGGCTTGGCCACGACCACGCCTCGTCGTAGTATCTTGAACAGGACCATCTCTCCGTCTCTCGACTTTCCGGAGGGCCGAGATCGGCCTCGACCACTCCAAGAGCAGCGCCACCCTCAACGGTAGGCTCTACCGATCAACGTTGTCCTTCACAAAAGATATAAACTCCTTCCGCCTCCTTTTCTAGTTGCTTGACAAAACTAGGAGTGGCGGAAATCTGAAAGTTTTCTTGTCATAATAAAAGGTACCTTGGCCTTGTGGGCTTTACGCCTAAGAGGTTCTTTGACCTCCTCACCTCCTTAGCTTCAATCTGCTTGACCTTTCGCCAGCTTTGTCCTGGCCTTATGCGGGCCTTGCACCTCAGAGGTTCTTCACCTCCTCAACTTCAGCTTGTTTCAACCTCGGCTTCATAAACCGCAAGCCGCAGACTTTGCCGAGGACTCGGTCGAAATGAAGGAACTTGAGCTTGGTCCTCCCTTGTCGGTGACTTTTGTAAGTCGACGCTTTTTAGTCGGAGGAGATGAGCCCTTATCCTTTGTCATCCTCAGGCCGATGGTTATCGGCTCGACCTCTTCGTCAGTCTCCGACGATTTTCCATACCTACCTTCTGTAAAGAAAAAGAAGAAGAAGAATCACTGACTAGTCGTAAGATTTTCTATGACCAGTAACCAGTCGTAAGCTTTTCTACAACATCTCCTTGATTGTAAGATTTTCTACGATCACTACCTAGTCGTAAGTTTTTTCTACGACTATGAAGTCCTAAGAAAAAATCAACTTTCGACACCTTTATGTGCTCCATCTTTTCCTCTCTCGCGGATAAAACCGCAAGAATTTGAGGAACCGCAACTCCAAGTGGCGGAGACCTCTCACAAATGAGTTTGACTCAACATCAATGTCCTCACAAAGATCTAGGTAAACAAATAAAGATATTCATTAGATAATTTTTGAAGAAGACCAAACCGAGAGTTAAGTCGTGAAACTACTTACCCTCCTCATAGTCCCCGGTCGGGTCCTTGGTCCCGTACCTCCACATAGGAGGTACTCGCTTTCTTCAAAGGGCTAATTTGACGGTGATGAAATCCTTCACCACATGCCATCCAGCTTAAACCCCTCTTTCAAATCCTTGATGGCTTGAATGTATGGGGCAATTGGCCGATATCCCGGGAGTCGAATCCCACGAAGGCTTTTTTTCGACTGACCTTCCCCTCGAAAGTAAGGTCGTCTTCCGAGGTGACTTTCCAAAGAAACCACCTCTTTCTCCATCACGGCCACGAAGACCGAGTAAACATCTCAATCTATTCCTTTGACTTCCGTCATGGAGCTTCGCATCACAACTTCCAAAGAATCCCAGCTTTGTCGAGCCATCCCATAGAAGTATTGAAAGAGCTCAAGGTCCGCTGAATTCCTGTATGCCTCACACAAATACATCGAATACACTTAGCATTGTGATGGAATTGGGGGACCAAGATTCACCAATTCCACCCCAAAGCACTCAAGTATAAGTGTGAGAAAGGGGTGAGCAGGCAATCGAAGGCCACACTCATAATACGCCTGGAAGACGGGGATTTGTTCATTCTCCCCCGACGGCCAATGCTGCTTATACGCCGCGAACCACTTCACGAGGATCTTCTCTGGAATCTTCCCGACGTCAACTAGGGCTTGAATCTTCACCGCATCCATCTTCGACTCGGCCCACTCAGAGACACACCCGGCCATTTCTCTTAGAAAAGGGAGATTTTTGTTTGAGTTGGTGGCGGAGAAGACAAGAACTCGACGAACAGTGGAACGATTTGGGGAAAAGTATGAACCTAAGTCTTACCCCCGGTAAGTATTTATAACCGTGTACCTTGGGCTGAAGGTGTGGCATTCCAAAGGTTGCCCCCGCTTCGGGAACCGCTCCAACGGATAGACTAACGGGAGTCATTTGCAATTCCCTAACTTGTCCGTTCAAGAAAATCAGGTTCGTTTTTACACCTCGTTTAAATTACTTCCTTGGTCGATCTTTTGACCAAAGGAAATGTTAATCGGAAAGGTTTTTCTTCCGATCACTATACTACGACCACCTCGTGATCGTAGGAGTGTTCTACGACTATTTGATAGTCGTAAGCAATCTTCTTGACCAAGCATATTTCTGGTCAAAGTAGTACACAAATATCGAAGAGTTTTTCCTTCGACTATCTTTCTACGACCCTCTCGTGGCCGTAAGACCATCTATAACTCCTTTACCAAGTAAGTTGCTTTCACTTGAAGTCATTAGATGACGAGGATCTAATAATCCTCATTTTATCTTTTATCTATAATTCTTATTATTGATAAAAATGACGTCATATGGTCCCTGAGTATACCCCTTAATTTTATAAGGGAGGAGCCTACTAGGTGGTCGTAAGTTATTCTACGACCACCCCCATAGTCGTAAGTCATGCTACGACTACCCCATAGTCGTAAGTCTTGCTACGACTACCGTATGGTCGTAAGTCCTTCTAGGACTAGGTTAGCCACGACCACCTTATGATCAATTAAACCTACAGACGAGTGGGTCCAATTGATTAAGGAATTCAAGCAGTCATCATACGCCGTTATTCTGCGAAGTAATAGCACGTAATGCTCCATTATCTCTGATATATAGTCACAAGCGGCGTGGAGGAGTTAATACACGGTGATTCTCGCCAACATCCGCCTCTGAGATGTGATGAGGCGCCACTTCACCCAGAGAAACGGCCACTCCTTCACGGACTATATAAAGGCGGCAATCAGAGAAGGAAAGGACGATCGAATCAAGGCGTAGACACACGCCAATCAAGGGCCATAAGGAAGACAAGCACTATCATCTGTAATAGTCTTAGTTTTTCTCCTGATTGTTCAGAATACACTCAATACCATACATACACACAGGAGTAGGGTTGTTATTCTCTCCGAGAAGGCCCGAACTCAGATAAAAATTCCGTGTTAATCTCTCTGCGTGATTCCATTCTAGGAGACCCCCCGAATCAAACAATCTTTACGTAAGATCGGTTCTAAAACACCGACATGCCCTTTTGCTGATTTTTTTAAAAATAATATTATTTTAAAAGATAATTACAAAAATAAATAGTCACCACAAAAAATTACAAAAATGGCTCTCTGTCGCTAGTTGAACTGGCCATAGATACCTATCACCATTTGAACTGAAGACAGGATGCCATCTATAAAATCCCCAAAAAAATTCCTCCAAAACTCATTTTAATTCAAAAAAAAAATAAAAGAGAGGAAGAGAAAAAAGATAGCGAAGCTCTACTAGTTCGTCGTGGAGGAGAGAGATTGACAAAGCATTAGATCTGGTCGGCCGACCATCTTGCAGGTACCTTTTTTTTGCAACTTTGTATATTATGCCAAATTATATAAAATTAGGTACATCATTTGAGCTATAGCGAGTAGAATAAAGTAGAATAGCAAGTAAAATTAAGTACATAGAATTCAATAGAATAAAGACATAGAATTAAGTAGAAAAGTGACATAGAATTAAGTAGATTAGATAATTGTAGTCAAATTATGTACTACATTATTTGAGCTGTTTATAGTGTAGTTCGTCGTACACATATTATAAATGTTACAGCAGTCGAACAATTTAGGATAAATCAGCAGAAATAGGAAGACGCCTATTAGAAATATATAAAAAATAATCTCAGTATTATTTAGTTTCCCAATTATGAGTGGTAATTATATTGTTAATGTCGAAAACTAATTTTAAACTACAAAAATAGGAAGAACTTTGTTTATTGTTTATACTTACACTTGGAAAATATTTAAAAATATCATTTAAATTGGAAGACCCTATTACAAATCTGTTTAAATTGCTGAGTAGCATAAATTAGGTTTTTGTGTGGTAATTATTCTGTTAATACCGAAAATTATTTTTAAAGTAGGAATTTTGGTTTTTGTACATGTTTCGTAGTCTTTACAATGCATGCACTTAATTTGTAGGTATAGCGGACGCACGCCGCTACGAGTTGCTTAACCCGGTGATTGACACGCATCACCGTAACTGCCTCAGTACCATACAGACGCAGTGGCAGGAGGGTGCCTTTGGTGCACAGGCACCCCCAAAATATAATGCAAAAACATGGTACCGCGTGCATACTATTGTTGAGACAAGCAAAGCTAGCAGCAGCAGCAGCCTCCCTGATCTCAAGAGCCGTGTATGTCCGCATCTCTATCCGTACGTGTCGCCCAACGGAGTCCTAGCTGTTGGTGACTAGGCCTGACCCACACATCAGTGGATCACCTCACACTGTATTCGCTGTTCATGCATGCTCATCTCTTCTTTCATATTATTATACTCCGTTTGCTTGTGTCTGGCCTCTAGCTAGCTTCTCATATATAGCTAGATTTGGGCGTAAACAGTTGCATAAAAATTGCATGTAGCGACCAAATTAAGAGTAACAAATTAAACCATCAGCTGAAATTATTCCAGAGGACAAAGAAAAGGTAGAGAATGCTAGAATTTTTTACTTCTAATGAATAAATTCCTGACTTCATTGGGTGATATGTAGTTTGAACTAATTGTACCCGATGTTGCTTTGTGTGTGCACCCTCAACACAAAATTTTTGGCTCCTGGTACCATGCTCCCCCGGAGGGCGAGGTGCCGATTGAGCTTTGCGCGTTGCGGCTGCGCACGTCCATCAGGGCATGGAGGCTGCACCTAGACTAGGTTTCGAGGTACGTGTAGTTCTGACCTTTATGCACTCAATCGCGGTCTGACTACTTTGCGTGCAGTCACGTTTGTTCTTAATCATTTTAACGCAGGTTGAGAGCAGCCGGCCTCTTTCAACTAGCGAGGATGATAGAAGCAACGTGGGATCCTACTCGTACGTCTATATATTTTCTATACGATCGGGCCCTAATGATGATCGTGAAGTTGCTCAGCCCCATGTGGTAGCGGAGCTCCTCCTCGGACCCGGCGTAGAGGATGTCGATTTTGTTCCCCAAGATCAGGAGGGGGACGTTGGCCAGGGAATCGTCCGAGAGGAGGGCGTCGAGCTCCTTCTTGGATTCAGCAAACCGCTCTTTGTCGTAGGCGTCCACGAGGTTCACCGCTGCATCAACCTGCTGATCAAAGGAAAATTGGAAGGTACATCAAACAGATGTAGGACACAAATACTTCTTGGTGCACCAGTATTCATAATCACACATAAGTACTTTACAATGTCAGAATCGGATCATCAGCAATAATAGAAGTCATCATGCATGTATGCAGCAGGAGCATATGCATGACGCACCAAACTAAATGCTTAGAGCCTTGGACCTTCTCGGGCTGCTGTGCTCTAGGCATTTTTGACATAGTTTATGCTGAAGAAACAGTTTGTTTCACCCAAGGCAATAGGTGACAGGAGCAACTGAAGTGGACGAAAGGTAGAGGCAATCATGGATGTGAGACCTTGATGATCCCTATGGCGCCGGCCAGTCCCATGTACCGTCCCTGTCTGTCGATTCTGGATGAAATAGGTGTGAGAGTCAAAACCAACCCTACAGCCAAAATCGGTGAGCTGACCCACCGAGAGAAGTTGCATGGTAAGTTAGAGAACATGGAAAACAATTGGAACAGAAAAGTCAGTAGACAAAAGAGTGCCCTAACAGCTAATAGACAGAGGAGTACCGTCAGCTGTCTGAACAGAGATAGACAAAACAGGAGGTCCTACTGTGCTGAGAGATGTGGAGTCAGGTGTCATGTGAAAAGAGGCACCAAAATCCAGAACCCAAGAAGTACCTGGAGGAGATGTATGAGCTAGATCTGCTAGGATCGGCGTAACTCGCCGAGCCGTGAGAGAGCTGTCAAGTAGATACCGCGTAATTGCTGAACAGAGTCACCTCGCTGAGAAGGTCTTAGCGTGCTGGTTTGTCCTCTCGTCGACGAAGGGTCTCCCTACCCCCCTGGATCGTCCAACGCCACACACCTTGTTCTCGCCAGATCCGCACAACGCCGATAGTCGTGCCCGAGTTCTTGCAATAATTGCATCGAACCCCGCCAGGTGCAAAAACAGGAGCAGAAATAGACACCTGAGGAGGGACTATAGTGGAAGCAGAAATCGTCGGTGTAGTCGAAGAAGAAGGGGTAGCAAGCACACCGAAACAAATCGGTCGCTAACTCAAGGGCGGCTCTCAAAGATGAAGCATCGAAGAGACTTCGGATCGTTGGTCGCGATGAACGGCTCAGCAGCTGAGCCCTAATAGGCTCAAACTCTGGGTGAAGACATCAGAGAAAGTCATAAAGGCGAAGGTGATCACGATCTGCCTTTTGCACTTGACGACATTCCTGGAAGAGCGGAGAAACCAGCTCGTCCAACTGGCGCCAGAGACTGGTTAGAGCTCGGAAGAAGTCGTCGACTGAGGAGTCCTCCTAACAAAGCGTCTCTGACTCATGCTGAAGCGAAAAGAACTAAGCATCGCTGCTCGGCTAGTATCGCTTGCGCAAGTACTCCCAGATCTGACGAGTGACACGCAGACCAACAATGTCTAGTTGGATGGAGTCGTCGACACTGACCACCAGGATGGCTCGAACACAGGTCTCATCAGCACACTAGCGCTCAAAAGCGTCAATGACATACTAAAAAGCCTCATTAGCAGCATCAGCAGCAGCAATAGCGGACTCTGCCTCCTTTTTGGCAGCCTCATCTTCTGCGGGAGGTGTAGAAGTAGGCTGTCTGGGAGAAGGCTAAACCGGCGATGGCGGACAAGGTCGAGCACCAGTGACATGTCCCCAGAGGCAAAGACCATCGAGCGTGATCTCCATAAGTGAAAACCACAACATGTAGTTCGTCCCATTAAGCTTGGTTCCCGAGAATAAGATCACAGCTGATGGAACGAAAGCCATCAGTAGACGGTGATGGACGGCGCGGCGACCAAGGCAACGAAGTCTAACAAGCGGCTGGACGGCGCGACGATTAGATTGATGTTTTTTTTGGCTGAGCCGATCACACTAGAAAACGGCCCGTGCGGGGAAAACACAAACCAGAGACACACGCGGGGGAACTAGGGTTCCCCCGCAAAAGGCGGCGTGGCTGTGGCGGCCCGAGAGAGGTCGCCGGAAGTGGCAGCGGCCCGTGCAAGGTGGACTCCGGTGGCGATGACCCGAGCAGCGGTGGTGACTTCAAGTTGGGCAGCACCACAGTGGCGTCAGGTCGGGTCCTCGGCGGCAATGACCCGAGCAGCGGTGGCGACTTCAAGTCGGGCAGCACCGCAGTGGCGTCGGCTCCAAGTGACGGCGTCGGGTCAGAGGCGGCGTCATCCTCGACGGTAGTGCGGCTTCAAGCGGCAACGGCAATGGGCAGCCAGCGACGAGCGGCTCGCTTCTTCTCGATGGAGGACCGAGCGGCAATGGCAGGTTGTTGCAGTGACAGCTTCCTCGATGGGAGAAGAAGGTGATGATGGTCGTCGGGCCAGATGCGATGCGACGAAGGCCCGAGTTGGGCGACGGCGCGTGTGTTGGCGTTGGGAATGAATAGCGTCGGGCGATGGCAGCGGAAAGCTAGGTTAGAGCCCGATGCTCTGATACCATGTTATGAATAATGTGTGTATATTCAAGAGGGCCCAATGGGCAATATATATAGAAAAAAAGTCCATTTTACACCCTTGAACTTTGCACCGAGTCCAAAATACCCCCTGAACTCCAAAATCGTCTGATTTGCACCCTCGAACTCATAATACCCTGTGAATCAACCCCCTCGGGTAGAAAACAGGTGGTTTTGGGCCACGCTAGCAACCATGTTGGACGGTTTCGCCGTGTCAGCATCCACGTTTGACGTTTTCGCAATGTCAGCGCCCAGTTAAGTCACCGCGTCGCTTGTGCATCGAATCCCCACGCCAAAAAACAAAGAGCTCCCAAATCGTAGAACCCTAGCGGCGACGACCCCTCGACGGCGACCCCGCGGCAACGCGTGAGGACCACTCGAAGGCGACCTTGCGGCGGCGCCAAGAACTTCCACTCTGGCGGCGACTTCACAAGCGGCAAGACGACGACCACTCCGCAGCAACTTCCACGGATGTTTGGCTCACGGCAAAGGCGCCGGAGTCTTCGCTGGTCAGAGACCGGTTGGTGGCGAGGAGGGTTGTCGTCGTCACCCTTACCGCATCATGAAGCCCGTTGGAGTATTCGCCCGCAATGATGTGCCACTGCGGACGGAAGGCCGCGCGGTGGATTTCGTGGAGTGATTCAATCCCAGGAAAGAGGTACATAACTTGTATGAGGGCGCGGGTGAGTAATGTGATGCTATAAATTGGTATTTGATTCATTGAATTGGTTTTCTTCACTGCAATTGTTTTGTACTGTTGTCAATTTGGTAGGCTGGAGGTTGCAATTTTTTGGTTTGGGCAGACAAAGAGATGACTCCCTTTGTGAAGGAGGTTATGCTAGATCTGCGAGACACTGTGAGGTCTCTAAGGAGGCAGAACAAAGCTCTGAGAGCTTCTGAAATTGATTCAAGGGCTAAACTGGAGGGTATGATGGATACGCATAAATCAGAAGTGGCTTCTCTGAGAGGAATGTTGATTGCGAAGGATGCAGCACTGGATGAAAAGAAAACTAGAGTTGTGAAGTCTGAGAAAGAAAGAACATGGTGTTTTGCAGTAGTGGTGTCATGTGTTTTGCTTGTAGTTGCTCTCTTATGTAACTAGTAACTGAGATTTTTGGTTTTAATTGATAATTGCCATCTTTGTGTAAGCATGTGTTGTCAAGTATGTGAAAAAAAGGAACATTTTGTGAAGTATCACAGTTGCCATGTTTGGTTGATTAATGGGAATGGGAATGGTAATGGTGTATGAAAAAGTACTAGTAGAACAATCAACTTGTAATGTCATGCCAGTATACCAGGTCTATGCATCTGGTAATGTCATGCAAACAAGGCCAGGTCAATTCTTCCTAGTTTATGAGAATACAACAAGTTTCACAGATCTATGCATCTGGTAATGTCATGCCAGTATGAAATCAGAAAAGATTTAACAAACCATACATAATTGAAAATCATTACTAGTAACAACAGAGAAAATAACCTTGAGAGAATCATACAAACTTGTGCATCAACTTATAGCCGAGGATATGTTGGCCAGGAATCTATGCATCTGGTAAGACCAACTTGTTGATCTGGTAAGACCAACTTGTTCATGCATACACTGAACTCCAGGAGTATCAACTCGCCTAACAATCTATGTATCTGGTAAGACACCACAGATTGATAGAGTACCAACTTATTCATGCATACACTCAACACCATAGATTGACAGATTAGAAGCAGTTCATGCATACACTCAACACCACAGATCGATAGATTAGAAGCAGTTCATGCATACACTCAACACCACAGATTGACAGATTAGAAGGACATCACAATTCATTAAAGTACTTTCATAAATACGTAGGCCTGGCACATTACATCCAACTTCTACAAAGTCTGGCAAAATACATGCATAAGTCTATCACATTACAACCCTTAGTCAAGTCTGGCACATTACAATCACTTGGAAGGCATCTGTTTCTTGCCCCTAGTGAAGACTTTCTTCTTGACCTTGCATGAAGGTTCTGTGCTCATGAGCTCTTGCACTCGAGTTCGATTGATGTTTACCGTCGAGCTAGCTCAGGAGCTCGAACATGAGCCCAAGGTTCATAGTAGTGACCCCCTTTGGTTGTTATCACATTGGCCTTAGCCGATGTCTTGATTAACTCCCTAACAGCATACCTGCATCGCAATATGGAAAAGGAGACATGGCCGCTTATGTGCATGTTGTAATCAAAGTGGGAATATGTTAGTGCAGTCACTTACATCTTGGATTGTTATTCTTGTATGTTGTGAGTGCAGATGTCCTGAACCACTTATCCTCTTATGGCTATAAGCTGATGATGCAGTCACTGCCTTCCTCTTCCTTAGTACACTCTCCTGGCTTCCTGGTGGTAATAATACCTGAGAGAAATTTACCATTAGCAGAAAATAGCATCCATATTATGTAAACACAAGAAGGTGACAATGCACATTACCATTGCATCTAGTGGTGGCATAGGAGCATTTGTAGTAGCTTCCCCTCTTCTCTTCATGCAGGACCCCCCCTATTGTGGCCAATGCCTTTGCAAAGTCTGCACCTGATGATGGTGCCAACTCTAGATACTCTTGTGCTCTTGGGTTTCTCATTCGGTTCTCTTCTCCTCTCCTTCCTTGGCCTTCCTGGCATCTTGACATACGCAGGAGCTCTTGGTTTTGGTCTTTCAGAGGTGGGCCGTGAAGTAATACCCTCCACTGGTTGCAAACAGTGCTCATAGGTCTTGTTGAATTCTTCAATTGAATAGCACTTTGCAATAAATTCATTAATGTCCCTTGAGCTGTAGTAGATGCAAGATACAACATGGCAGCATGGCAGACCAGAAAATTGCCAATACCTGCAGGAGTAGGTTTTGTTCTCTAGATTAACAGTGAACCTCTTGTTATGGTGTTTAACTCATAACCATCTTTCCCATTCGACAAAGCATGACAAAAACAAGATTCAGTTATGTAAGACTTTGATTTCTTGAATATGTTTGGGCATACTTGTCCCTACCATCTTAGAGCCTTAGTTCTTTGTTCTTGAATCCTCACCATAACTTTGCATCTAATCACCTCAAGCATGCTAATAATAGGTAGAAACCTAGCTGAAATGATCCAATTATTGAAAGACTCACACATGTTATTGTCGACTAAATCACAGTTGGAGTCCAACTTGAACCAGGCCCTGCTCCAGTGATGTGGGTCAGTCTTCATCATAGCTTTTGCTCCTTCTAGTGTCTTCTGTGCCAATTGAGCTTTGTAGAAGTTAAACATCATCATGCAGGGTGCTTTAGCGCACCTCCAGAACCTCTTCTGAAAGTCCTTGTCCTTGTAATTCTTCTTCCAGTTGGCATAAATATGCCTAGCACACATTCTGTGCTTACATTAGGTGCCCAATTGACAATAGCATTAATGAGGCTCTACAAGAATAGATGTTAGTTTCCAAGCCAAACTACAATTCTACAAGTACAAGTTAGTGTGGATATGCATACCTTCTATTGGTCAGATATGATCATCCAACCATCACCATCACCAATTTGAACATCTTTGAACAACAATGCACAAAACCAATCCCAAGAATCATTTGTCTCTTTCTCAACCACTGCCCTGGCAATTGGGTACATCTGGTTGTTGGCATCCCTGCCAATAGCACATAGCAGCTCACCATATGTTGCTCCTTTGAAGAAGCAACCATCAAGTCCTATGACTTTCCTATAACCAGCAAGGAGACCTCTCTTACAAGCATCAAGGCAAACAAAATCTCTGGAATACTAGGTCTTCATAGTCATGGTCTAGGAGGACCACAACAGTACTTCCTGGGTTGCTCCTCAAGAGTTCTAGCTAGTAATCAAATACCTTGGAGTACTCACCCTTGGTGGAATCTAACAATCTTTGCATGACAATAGACTTTGCTCTCTTGCACTTGAAGAGGCTAACATATGCTTGCATTTCCTCCTAGACAGTGCCCTTCAAGCTTTCCATGCTCCAAGTGGGATTTGCTTTGATCATCTTCTCATACTTGTCTGCAATTCTTTTGGTAGTCACATCACTACTACAAAAAGGCCTTCACAGACGGTTCAAAAACGTCATCACAGACGGTTTCTTGAGCCGTCTGAGTTTATGGGTCAGTGATGCATGAGGTCATCACAGACGGTTTTCAAACCGTCTGTGATGCATACTACCATAGATGGTTTCAGCCACAAACCGTCTGTGATATCTATATATCACAGACGGTTTCAGCCACAAACCGTCTGTGATATCTATATATCACAGACGGTTTCAGCCACCAACCATCTGTGATATCTATATATCACAGACGGTTTGTGGCTGAAACCGTCTGTGATGACTCTTCTCTATAAAGTCTCCAAGCAGTGACTGCTTGTGCCTTTAAAACCGGCATCATATATATATATATATTATATTTCTATTGTTCCTAGTCCCTTAGCCACTTTAGAAATGCGTCCACGCATGACATGAGGAAGAGACTTGCAACCGAGGGCAACCTCATTGAGCCTATGCAAATTTAAGAAATATGGCTGCCTCGTATTCGCGACATCCAATTACTTGTCCCGACGCTAATACAAGATGCCACTTCGGTCGCGCTCACTGAGGTTGCACATCACTTTCTTATTCCTCATGTCACAGGACGCCAATTTCAAAAGTGGCCGAAAGACTCAATCAATATATATATATATATATATATATATATATATATATATATATATATATATATATATATATATATATATATATATATATATGCCGCTTTAAAGGCACAAATGCCACCGCTTGGAGACTTTATAGAGAAGAGATTAGGAATGGAATGGTAGGGCGACGTGCCTAGGGCGCAAGATAGAGAACTTGACCTACATGAACACAGTTACAGACAAATGTGAAATGAATGGCGAGAAGCAACAGATGACATCTTGACAAAATGACAAATCGACAAATAAGTCATAACATACATATCACATATTTTATACATCTATTTTTGCAAATCATCAATCATACATATCAACAGCCCATGGTTCACCAAGCAAGTTTCCACTATCAATAGCAGACAACACTTGACACTTCTGAATAAGTCATAAGTCATAACAATATAACATATCAACAGCTCATACATATCAACAACCCAATAAGTCATAACATATCAAGCCCCATCCGAACCCACAGCATGAACTAAGCAAGATGCATAGAATGCACATACACCAATAGCCCTCAGTTTACATCACGAGCAAGGGACTATTAATATGAACTAATTATCAATTCAATTTCAGATAAGACTATTAACATTACATCACGAGCAAGGGACTATTAATATGAAATAATTATCACTTCAATTTCAGCATAAGACTATTAACATCATTACATCACGAGCAAGGGACTATTAATATGAACTAATTATTAATTCAATTTCAGCATAAGACTATTAACATCATTGAAGCGGTTCAACGACAAGACAACAAGACCAAGGGTGTCCAAACCCGCCACCACACGAGCACTAGCCATTTTCATCACAGAGCAAGCGGGTAGAGACAGATCGGAGGGAGTAAGGTAGGGTGATACCTCGAGACTGGTAAACCATGGTGGCGACCCCACCACCAAAGACAACCTCATCCATCTCCTTCACCTTGCATAAATCACACAAACATCGAGGACACAACTTAAGGCTCAAGCATAAAAATCAAACTCAACACAAGACATTAAGCTAACAGATCTAGAGGAGAATAGAGGGAGGATGGGGAAAGCAAAAACCGGCCAGGGCCCGAGCGCAGGAGGTCGAGCAGGAGAACCAAGCCATGGCGGCGCAAGCGACACGCGAGGCCAAGCCCGCCGATGGCTTGGTTGCGGCGTCACCGTGGTTGTGTACGACCACCGACACTACTGAAGACACTACTATCGTCACGAGTGTTTACTGCGGTCGCAGTGGTGTCACAACCGACGCGATAGCGACGAAATTTGGCGGCGACGGTGACGGTCGGCGGTGGCGTCGAGGTGGGGAGAGCGGAGTAAATGCGCTAGACGGTGGATTTGTTAGGGCGGCGCAAACCCTAAGCGGGCCGAGAGTGACGAGAGTTAGGCGGCGCAAACCCTAGCGGCGGGGCTCGTATATTAAAGAGACTTATCACAGACGGTTCTATTATCGAACCTTCAATGATAATTATCACGGACGGTTCCATAATGGAACTGTCAAGTGATATGTCCCATATCACGGACGGTCCCATTATGGAACCGTCCGTGATATGGTTTTTTCTCAAGTATATTTATCTTGTATATACACTTACATGACATGAAGAAATTACATGTTTATATGTCAATTTTGTCATTTAAATATTGCTAAAATTTGCTTTAACTATATATACATATACATATACATACATACATACATACATATATATATATATATATATATATATATATATATATATATATATATATATATATATATCAGATCGTATATATATATATAATTAATTAATTTGTTCCACTAAACCGTCTACGATATAATTAATATTAATTGTAACTTCACCTCCAAACTAGATTTTGTTTTTCCACAAAACCGTCTACGATATATATATATATATATATATATATATATATATATATATATATATATATATATATATATATATATATATAGTAACTTCACCTCCAAACTTTTTTTTCATTTTGGAATTTTCATATATATATATGGCCAAGCAGTATGGCGATAAACATAAAAGATTAAAAAAGTAGAAACCTATAAATAAATAAAGTTTTTCTAGTGGCGGAGGTAGGTCGCTATCTCCGTCTTCAATACTTCATAAGCGGCAGGCGTCGGCATCGGACGGTTCGATCATCGGCGAATGAAGCTGAAATCGTCCACTGGCGACGCTCGTACAAGTGTCTCTCAAGACCCTCGATTTGTTGAACCAAGAAGAATTGAGCCCATAGGCTCTCTTCCCTTGCTTGAGGGGTCTCGGCCGTCGACTCGGTTGCTCGCCGCCGATTCTGTGCTTCAAGTGATGGCAAGCCTCTTGGAGACGTGCAACGTCGTTTTGGAGGACTACGTCGATGACGCGGTAAACTCTCCGAAAGTGGGAGATCACCTGGAAGACACGGCGGAGAAGGATGTCAAGATGGTGGAAGGTGGCCGTCACCTGCTCCGGCAAATTCTCCGCTGGTAGAGGAGTGAAGACACTGTTGATCAAACAGTGTTCTTCCGCGAAGACAGTTCAACGTGCACCGGCGAGGTGGTTGTGCAAAGTCGCGGCGAAGGCCATCAATCTTGGTGACAAGGAAGAGGCAGCCATTTCATTTTTTTAAATATGTGGGGATGATCATCTTGGATGGCGGATGATCCTTTTATAAAACAAGGAATAAATTCGAGTGTGAGATTTAAGAGACGATCGGGAGCCGAAGCGGATCGATGCGACGAAGAGACGATCGAGGGAGCCGGCGGATGGCGGCGAAACGACGCGCGGCGGCGAAGAAACTCACCGTGGAGTCAGAGCGATATTATCACGAGCGGTTATAACAAAAACCGCGTGATATATGGTAATATCACGAGCGGTTATTGTTAAGAACCGTGCGTCAGGATGTTTCCTGAGCGGTTCTTGTTGAAAACCGCTCGTGATATGTAGTATTATCACAAACGGTTATTAACAAGAACCGCCTCGTGAAGTATCCTGAGACGGTTTTCAACATGAACCGCTCGTGATATTAACTCTTCACGACGGTTTTTAGCTCAGCTAGTAACACGAGCGGTCTCTAAACCAAAACCGTCGTGATTGAATATATCTGAGCGGTTTTGGTCAACCGTCTGTGATGAGGCGTCCAGTATTAGCCTTTTTGTAGTAGTGCATATTTATTGTCTCTTTTAGGTGGACATGTGTGCTCATTGACAAAAGATGCAACCTGCCAACTCTCTGTCCTACTGTTAGTGGATATGAGTACAACCCAAGGGCAGTTGACCCAATCACACTAAGCTCTAACCTTGGTGGCCTCATCCTTCACAAAATTAATCACCTTCCATTCTGCTAGCCCATAGTTGACAACAGCTTCCTTAAACCGTTGCTTGCCTGCAAACTTCATACCCAATGCAAATGTTGGGACAATAGCACAGCGATCAAACCTAGGATACTTGGACTTCTTCCTAATCAGCTCATCACCATCCTCTTCAAAAGAACCTTCATCATCAGTACTGTCATAGTACTCAGTCTCATTCTCATCATCAACAATGGCTTCATTAAATGCATCAACAGATCAGGATGAGATCCTCAAAGAAGATGGCATCGAGATTCAATGTCTCTCCTGTCTGAAGCTTCTTCTTGAACTCCTTCAACTTTTCCTTGATCTCTAAAGCCTCCTCCTCATCCTCTGAACTCTTACAATCACCTCGGAGGTAATCACTACTACTGCTACATGTGTCCTCCATAGCTACAATAGTTTGCTTCTTCTTATCCACCTTGCTCTTTTCACTGCTACATGACCCATATAACTGCCTTAATGAAGCTAGTTCCTTCTGCCTATCCTTAGGAGTAGATGGAACAATGACCACTTGCTTGCTTCCAGAAGTTACAAATTTTATGGTACCACTCTTATTACCCACATCTTGGGTAGCAATCTTCTTGCCAATGTCTTCATCATCCTCTGCCTGCATTTCTACAGCCTCCTCATCTTGCATCTCTTCCTCAAAGTCACTTCCTTCCTCATGGTCGTCATCTCCATCAGTTTCTTGTTCAGCCGAGTCGACATATATGTTAGCAACGCCACCATCAGTAATGCAATCCCTCATTAGTATGCAACTCCAGAACTAGTAATGACATGCCCGAGATATGCCACAGAAGAAGTGCCAAACAAACACTTGGATTTCTTAAGAAAAAATTGATGTGCCCGAAGTACCTAAAAGACTCTCTGAAGATGGAGAAGGTGTTCAGACCACGAGACACTATAGATGAGGATGTCATCAAATAAATGCGTGTACAAAACGTCGTAGATAGTCATGAAGGACTTTATTCATCAATGCTTGAACTGTGGCAGGGCATTCGTGAGCCCAAAGGGCATTACCAGAAACTCAAAGAGTCCCTAATGCGTTCAGAAAGCTGTCTTCTCAATATCAGAAGGATGCATCCGTACTTGATGATAACCCGATCGTAAATTCAGTTTGGTAAAAAATTTGGCATGTTTGAGTTCATCAAGAAGCTCTTCAACCACAGGAATCGGGACTTTATCCTTGATTATTTTATCATTTAATGCCCTATAATCCACACAGAATCGCCACGAGCCATCTTGTTTTTTTTACCAATATCTTTGCCGAGAAGGTCAAGAACTTCGAGCGAATAGTGCCCTTCTCAAGCATATCCTTGCACCGCTTCTCAAGTTCATCTTTCGGGCATGAGCATATCGTCTGATCATTGCGGTTGGAGGGTGTCCAGCAGAAGGTGAATGCGATGGTCTAATGACTGTTGTGGTGGCAAGCACTGAGGTTCGGTGAATAGGATATTGAATTCCTCCAACAAATCTTGCAGAAGATCTAGTTCAGCTGGCTGTAACGCCATGAGAAAACGCCCAGATGACAGTATTCCATGCCAAGTGAGTTGTCGGTCATGGCGCCAAAAAGACAGAGTTAACTTTTGGAAATCCCAGAGAACCGGTCCCAATGTGCTCAACCATTATACTCCTAAGACCATATCAAAGCCGGCTAACGAAAGTGAATAACAATCCAAGGAATAGATCTCCTGCTCAATGCGTACTGGCAAATTGGGACAGAGTCCTGTACTGGTAATGCTATCGCCATTTGCCACTGCAACATGCAGACCTTGCTGTGACTACAAACGCAGTCCCGCACGCTGGGCAGCGTCAGCTCCGATGAAGTTATGAGTAGAACCGGAGTCCAATAAAGCAACTAACTGAGTTGATCCAACCACCACAGATAATTTCATTGTTTGCATCGAGCGAGGTTGATTACCTGATAGTGCGTGTAAAGATATTGCTGGAGCTGGTTCCTCTGAACCGATGTCTGTCAATGGATCGTCAGAATCATCCAGCCGGACATCAAGAAGGAATAAGCGCTTACAGCGATGACCAGGAACGAATTTATCCTCACAATTGAAGCAAAGACCTTGCCGACAACGTTCGGCCATTTGCGCTGCAGTCAATTGTTTGCGGCGAAAGACCGTGGAAGTAATGACCGTGGAGTTATCGATGCACGCATCGTAGCCGGAAGGCTCACTGTGAAAACGTACCCGTCTGTGTTGGTGCAGGCTGCGGAGGTCTTGTGGTGATTGAAGTAACTTGTTTGCCACTCGATCGATGGCTAGTAGATGTCATTAGGTGTCGTTTCTCATACACACGAGCCAATGCCGTAGTCATCTGTAGACTGCCTGGATTCTGGAGTTCCACATCGGTGCGGACGGGTTCCATTAAACCGGAAGTAAATAACCGAATCTGCTATGCTGATGTAAGTGAATAAGCTCGGCACAGGAGACCCAAGATCTTTTCCTGATAATCGTCAACAGTACTGACTGCCTGTAGTTTAGCAAGTCCCCCCCAAAAAATTGTTGCGAATTGGTGGACCGAATCGGAGATTACAATACTCTTTGAACACTCTCCAGGATGGTTCGCCCTCATCACGCTCTACTGAAAATACCACTGTTGCACGGAACCGAGCAAATAATAAGCGGCAAGCCATACCTTGTCCCGTTCGGGTGTCTGTTGGCCTCGGAAGAATTGCTCACACCTATTTAGCCAACCCAAGGGATCATCTTTGCCGTCAAAGGTGGGAAAGGACAATTTGTGACTCTGTACGCTTTGACTGCCACCGAATCATGAATTTTGCTGATAATAGGCCAGGAGGGTGGGCAGCACCTCGGCTGGCGGGGGCAGCAGACCATCGCCAGATTGCATCGGCCTTTTTTCCAATGTCCCAACACGATCTTTGATGCATGCAACCTCCCTTTTGATTTTTGTTTTGAGCTCCTCCAATTTGAACGTCATGGTTGCCATGAAGTCAGCAATTTGTTGTGTCAACGCCAACATCTCAGATGATCCAGCCATGGGCTCTGATACCAAAATGTCACAGGCTTGGTTTCGTGATCGCAGGTTGTAGCTGTGTGCGACCGGCGGACGCCCGGAGCGATCGACGTGGTCAACTTGTCGATCCATCGCGAAGTTCAAAGAAGAAGAATCGTGGGAAGAAGAGTACTGGAAGCAGGATAACAGAATAAAAGATAGAAGAATTGAGTTTGAAGACGTATTTTTTGTATATCCCTTGAAGTACAATGTATATCTCTTATATAGTCTTACTAGCTAATCTATTTCCGGAAACAAAAAGAAACAAGGCAATCATATAATCTATCCTATTACAATTTGTATTCAGTCATGCTTCGGACGCCGTTGTTGTATTGATGCAGGTCGCTGAAACCGCAACTTGTTCTGAAACCGAAACTCGTTCTGCAGTCTGTCCGTTTGCTACTCCAGCGATGCCATCCAATCCTGTTGTAGTAGTCTTCAATCTGTTACGCCTTGTAAGTAGGTACGCCCCCACATGACATTCAGACTCTATGCTCAGATTAGAACTGCAGCCCAACTGAGCATTTCTACTGTGGCATTTATTCATCAACTCTTCTGCCTCGCTGAATCAACCCATTTTAGTAAGTACACCAACAATTGGGCAATATGAGTGATTATTGGTCGTTTCTACGCCCATCGACTCCATTGCAAGCGAATTTCTTTTGCCTCATCAATTCTTCTTTCATCACATAGAGCTTTTATCGCTGTATTGTATGTGTAGCTATCCGGAGCGCACGAGATCTCACCATGACATTAAAAATATTTGAGCTTTATCTACCTTTTTCATCCTGCAGAAACCGTAATGGGAGCATTGGAGGAATATGCATCGTGTAATGCCATCTATTTTCATCTTATTAAGAAGATCAATGGCCTTATTAACATGCCTGCTTGAACAAAGTGCACGCATTATTACATTGTAAGTATGAGCATTGGTCTAACACCCCACTCGACATCTCATTGAAGCAATCAAAAGCATCATCCAGTTGATGGGTTTGACATAGCCCGTCAATGAGGGAGGTAAAAGTAATGATATCCGGAATGAACCCATGTTCCATAAGCATCTTAAGAACAGCCTTAGCATTATATATGTACATTCCCTAATTTTGAGTATCCGCTTATCGATTGTGTTAAAGGTGACAAGGTTAGGAAGGAAACCTTTCTCCGCATCTCTTTGACAAGAGATCTCCACGCCCTTTATATCCACTCGCACTGCCTTGATGAGGCAATCTATCACCATGTTGTAAGATGTCACACTAGACAAAAATCGGAACTTTTTTCCCCTCTGATGTGTTCTTGTGTTGTATAGGGTGAGGGTTTTGGGGGTTTGTCTTTGGGGATTGGGCCAAATTGCGCTTATTATTCAGACCTAAACAACGGGATGCAATGTTGATTGGGCGAATTTTTTGATGCAAAAGTGCTAAATCACATGCACTAGAGGTTGATCAAATGTAGTAGTACATGTTGGAAATGTGAATAACATTTTAATTCCAGATTTTATTATGAGGCAAAGATTACAAATAACTAGTGATGCATAAATCGATACTAACAGCAGGCTACTCATTACACTTCTAAATATACTCAATAAAAGATTTATAACAGAAAAGTCTAGTCATAAGACCAACTTACAGTCGAGCTTGATGAAGAACAGAAGCAACGAGACTCGATCGATTCGGATCGTGAGACGTCGCGAAGGCAATGGCGGTCATGCAGATCGCCGCCCAAAACCTTATTACGCCCGTGCGCGTGAACTCGCGACAATGGTTCGAGATATACGCTCACCCTCCTTCCCAAAGGCACGCCGAGGAGAAGGGACGACTTGGTTCAAAACAAAGACAACCCTCCAAAGACAAGAGAACAGAGAGGAAGAAGCGGAATAATTGGAATGGAAAAAGATCTCTTTTGGCCTGGACCTCTCGAAAATCTTTTTGAGGGTCGAGTCAATTACTCTCTAGTAACTGCTCAATAAAGCACACATTAGAACACTGATAACTACTAATTAAAAACCAATTAATGGTAATTAAGCAGAATTTATCATATCCTGATTACACGTTGGTCTTCAGCTTTGACCACTGGTTTATAGCTGTGGCCACGTTCTCCAAGAGAGGTCCAAGAGGATCTCCCGAAGAGGTCCAAGAGAAACCTCTAAGGGAGGTCCCAGAGGATCTCCCGAAGAGGTCCAATGGGACCACAGTTTTCCAACCACACTCTCTTGGAGTGATCCAAGGGAGGTCCAAAAGATCTCTTAGAGGTCCAAGAGGATCTCCACACTCCAAGAGTGATTCAAGAGGATCTCTTAGAGGTCCAAGAGAAATCTTCAAGGAATGTCCAAAAGGACGTCCTGGAGGTCCAAGAGAAATCTTCAAAGGGAGGTCCAAGAGGATCTCCTGGAGGTCCAAGAGAAATCTACAAGGGAGGTCCAAGAGAAATCTCCGGTCCAAGAGGACGTCCTGGAGATCCAAGAAAAACTCTCCCTGGTCATATGGGACACTTGATTTGAGAGAGAGAAATGCACTGTCAGCAAAAGAAATGTGGATTTGGTTCACAACAAGCCACAAGTAACAAGTCACGCGATTTCCACGCGAATAAACGCGCGCGCGCGTACGTGCGTGTGTGTGCCTTTAGCTATAGTCCTCCTCATGTCACCCCATGACATGTATCACATGTATCAAGGGGTGGCAAGGACGTCACCTTATAAATTGCTATCCCACTACTTGGCTAGGTAGTATGAGACTAAACCATGCATGCTTTAGAATTTAGGAATGAATGGATTTTTACAAATAAGGGCAATAAGGGCCCAATTCTAATAGGACAAGGATTGGGGTCGAGTGAGTGATCCCAATGCTTTTTCTAGTCTACTAAGTATGAAGAAATACATGCCCATAGTGTCCCCCTAAATGAAGTTACTTATGGCTAGTTTTCACCCCACGGTCACCTTAATGAAAATGTTCGTACATCCGCACCTTTACATATCGTCCTGTTCCTATAATGAAAAAGGCACGGCCCAACTCCCAGATCTAGCGCCTTTCGTGATTCTGCTCTTGACCGTCTTGCTCTCTCTGCGCTGAAATGCTGCAATATTCATCCGATGGTCACGCATGTGTGTGCGTGTTTAGTCTATTGTGCAAACTAGGCGCGCAATGGATTTTGCCTTAAATAAATCCACTTATAACTATCCCAACTAGGCATTGCTGATGCAAAATAAATGATCCTAGCTTGGATCTGTTCTCCATGACTTCAAGTTCCAGATACTACCTATCCTCTGTAACCTCTGTACCCGTTTGAATACCTAAAGATCCTAACACGTGGGCACGTTGAATTTTTACAGTGCATTGTAAGTTTATTTTAATATTTAAGAATAAATAACAGCGTATTTTAAAGGCTTAAAAACATTATATTTTACAAACATAACAAAGGGTGTTGCAATCATTTGCTATACTGCTGCCTATGAGAAGAACTACAGCTACATAGTCTTTGGCTGAATTGACACGTTGTTTATTTGTAATAGTAAAAGTAGCTCCGCTCACACAAAATTAAAAAAATGGCACCGCGGTAGGGGTTAGGAAGGCCGTGTACCGTGCTCCCAGTCTATGGAAACCCACGTACCGCGGAAGGAATATACTGGCTGCGGTCTGGAACCGCAGAAAACGGATTTGTTCAATAGTGCTAAACAATATTTTCACTCTTCAGGCACTGTTGCTACAATGCTGGATAGTAGAATCGCCACTCCGGTCACTATTTCTACAGTGGTCCGTCCGAACATGCTACGGGCTGAAACTGGGCCATGTCTCCTTGCAGCGCTCCCACCTTCCTTTTGCGTCGGGGTGGAAACGAGCCGAGCCGAGCCAGGCTCGTTTGGGCTTAGGTGAACAGTAGGCTCGGCTCGGCTCCTCTCATTTTGGAAACGAGCCACAAGGGAGGCTTGGCTCAGCTCGAGCGGGCTCGCGAGCCAAGCGACAGCGATGAAAGGCGTTGCGCTACAGAAAGTTGGTGTTGCAGACATGCTTTGAGCTTGTGCTTTGGAATTTACCGTAGACTAGGAGAAATGTCTACCGTATGCCGAGTTTGCATACTACAACAATTTTCAGTCAAGTCTGAAAATGTCCTCGTTTGAAGCACTCTATAGAAGAAAATGCAGAACTCCTCTACATTGGTCAAAATCAGGAGAATGTTATGTCTTTGGACCAGATACTCTCAAGCAAGCCGAAGAGAAAGTTCAACTGATCAGAGATCGACTTCAAGCAGCTCAGTCCAGACAAAAGCATTATGCCAACAACCGTCGAAGGGAATTAACTTTTAAAGTCAGAGATGAAGTGTATCTCAAAGTATCACCGCTTCATGGAACTCGAAGATTCAAAATGAAAGGTAAGCTTGTACCAAGATATATCGGTCTGTTCCCGATCTCCGCCAAGCATGGAGAAGTAGCCTACCAACTCGAGTTACCGAAAGATTTGTTAGACATTCACAACGTGTTCCACATCTCTCAGCTCAAGAAGTGTCTCTGAGTACCTGAAGAGCATACTCCAGTTGAAGCCATCGCATTGTAGGACGATCTGACCTATCCAGAGCATCCAATCAAGATTCTCGACGTCATGGACAAGCAAACCTGATGCCAGATCATCCGCCTCTATAAATTTCAATGGAGCAACCACTCGGCAAGAGAAGCCACCTGGAAGCATGAAGACCAGCTGAAGTTGGAGTTCCTGTCCCTATTCTCGGAGCTGCTCGAATCTCGGGGTCGAGATTCCGTTTAAGGTAGGTAGGTCTGTAACATCCCGTTTTTGGGTGTTTTATAGTATCTTTCTATTTGTCTTCTGGGTTTTCAAAACCTATTTCAAATTATAGTGTCATTGCAAAATTCTCTAGTTTCTGCCTTATTTCAAATTTCCGGTTTCGAGTTTCAGCTTGAATCTCGGTTTCATTTCGAATCCTCTCCATTGAGCCCGACCCATCTAGCCCTTCTCCTTCAACTACCCCTTTTTGTTTTCTTTCGATCAAGCTTTTGACCACATGCTCGTTTTGTCGCGTCCTGTGCACCTTGTCCCCGCTCCTTGAAGCAATCCCCTCACTCTCTTTCAGTTGTGTTTCATAGGAGCCGCTGCATTTCCTCTTCTCCTTCGGTCCTAACTGACCCCTTCACCGTCGTCCTCCTTCACCTTCGACCGCGATCTTCCCCGCCGCCGTTCGCCGTCCGCTAACCCCCTCTGGCCTCTTTCTCGGTCATGGTGAGTTTCTTGTGCCCTATTTTCTATCGTGTTCTTTAGGCCGAGTTGAGCAGTCGAGTCCTTCTTTCGAGTTCTTCTTTTCTTTCGATCACATTGAGCAGTCGAGTCCTTCTTTTCTTTCGACTACGTCGAGCAGTCGAGTCTTTCTTTCGAGACCTTCTTTTCTTTCAACTGCGTCGAGCAGTTAAGTCTTTCTTTTGAGTCCTCCTTGTTCTTTCGACCACGTGGAGCAGTCGAGTCTTTCTTTTTCGACCACATCGTAGTCGAGACCCCTTTTCGACCACGTTGAGTAGTCAAAACCTCCTTCCGACCATATGGTCGAAATCTTCTTTCTACCAAGGAGTCGAATCCTTCTTTTTCTTCGACCACGCTGAGTAGTCGAATCCTTCTTTTTCTTCGACCACACTGAGTAGTCAAATCCCTCTTTTCAACCATGTCCTATAGTCAAAACCTCTTTTTGACCATGCCCTGTAGTTGAAACCCCTTTTCGACCACTCGTGTAGTCGAACCCCTTCCGACCACGTGAAGTCAATGATCAGTACTCGAAACCAAAAGTTTGAGGACTCTATTCTCCTCTGTTATTGTGAGGACCTCTCTCGGGTATACAGGGAAAATGCTCCCAGGGGAGTACTTTGAGGTCCGGAAGGACCATAATAATTTTTTTTGGCAACCGGTACTACCGCAAGGATGTCCGGTAGTACCGCACGGCATACCCTGAGAGGTCCAAAGACCTCCTGGAGGTCCGGCCTCTGTGTACTGAGCCAGTCCTAGGAGAACCGATGCTAGCTCACACAGAACACTTAGGTATAATCACAAGCACAAGGCCAAACAATAGATGAAGTAGACAAATTAAACCTTGCATTAAACAAGACCTTATGGTCAAAGCTTGCTTACAGGAGTTTGCCAACTTGGGCTTACAAAACCGACAAAAGGAGAACCTTTACAGCAGAAAGACAAAACGCTTCCAAGCCATCCGGCAAGCCCACAAGCAGTCGAGTGGACGACGTCCTAGGCAGCCGGGTCGTCAAAGAACTCCTCCTCGAAGAGGTCTGAGCATCCCTACACTTGTTCATCTTCGACCACTACTTTAACACAGGGCTTAAAGCTATGAGTACTTTGAATGTACTCAGCAAATCGCAGGGAACAATTATGCAAATAATATTCATGCATGGGCTTAACAATGAGAGCTGTAGGGTTAGTTGCAAAAAGCAAAGTTTAACAGTAAATAACATGTATAGATTGAAGAGCTCAATTGAAACATTAATACATAAGCACAAATGTTTGAAAAGAGGGGGAGTGAGCACCAACTCGCTCCCAGGCCACATGGGGGAGGTTTGGATGCACCCACGATCAGGACCTCTCCCAAGACCACTCTAGGGTACCCACTCCAGAGCTCCCAAGACCACTTGGGGGAGGTCTGGTCGCACCCACGACCAGGACCTCTCCCAAGACCTCTCTGGAGCACCAACTACAGAGTTCTCAAGACCTCCACGACCAACCGAGGACATCACAAGCACTTGGTGCCACCCAGAGTACTTGCAGACGTGCCAAGCCAGCCATGGAACACAAATTTTGGGAAGTCTACCCCTTGCACCATTTTCACCGGGCATGTCCATGACCAAGGACTTGGCTATTCAAATAGATTGATACTCTGTAGAGGTGTACAGCTTTACCCACAATTCACGACCTCTCTAGCGGGGTGGGTTCCTGTCGGAACCCTTGCTCACTTCCGAAGGTGAGCAGTCTAGAGAGCGCGACAAGGCCTTTACAAAGCTTTGATCTACCTCGGAGCTGCTCGCTAAGGTTTCGCTTTCGGTTGGGCTGCAACCCCCACCGGATTTGTGCCCCCTCTTGCGCCAGCGAATCAACACGCTCCACCACAACAGAACCAAGCCATCTCAATGCTAATTATTTGGCCCAGACCACCCCCATAAAGTGAACTTGTGGTTGCACTAAAAGGCCCAGATCAACAGAACACAAAGTTAAGTCCTTAATTGCTGCTCAGGCAAGGCTTCCACATCCTAGTGTGCGAAGAGCACCCCCTTTATTGCACGATCACTTGCCCGAGCAAGAAAACATTTTGGGTTCACCTGGCCAAAGACCACCCTGGTCTTGGCACACAAGATTTTAACAAAGCAGCCTCGCACCACAAACAACACAACTGTGGCATCCCACCACAGTTGCTCATTAGTGGCACCAACCACAGGTTCTATAGTTCCATTAGTCAAGTTATTAAAGATGAAGCATGATTCTCAAGACCCACGGTTCTAAGGTAGGGCTAAGCATAAACATACGGTCTCATGTTGGCAATACCAAACAATGCCAAATAAAATACCCCTTCTAAGGCGTCCAAGAGGATCATGTCAACATGTTGAGTACAATAGTCAAGCAGGTGTAAGGTCAAGAGGGATGTAGCTACTGCCCAAACCATTCCTTATAAAAATAGCCATGCATGATTAAGTAAAGCAAAATACATTTGAAAAGCTAGACTCAATATGATCAAAGGTCTACGACTTGCCTTCGCTGAGCAGTGGTGAGCCTTCGATAGAAACTGCTGGGTCCAAGTACTCCTCAAACTCGAGATCTACACGTTCACCAAAGAACCAAATAAGCAAACTAGCTCCAAGCAAAGAACTTAAAAGAAGACTTAAAAAGAGCTTAAACCAACTCAAACAAATGCCAAGAAGCAAGAGGTCCTAGCTGAGAGGGGACGTCCAACCCATAAGAGGGTGGTCCTTGCAAAGGGATCCGCAGGAACCAAAAGAGAGGCCTTCTTGGCGATGAAGAGGTGATGGATTAGCTTCAAAGAACTCCTTGGTGAGGTCTTTAGCAAGGAGAACACCAGACGGGAGCAGGGAAGTTGGAAATGAGCAAAAAGGTGACAAAGGGAGGCATGCCTAGGCTATTTATAGCCAGAGCAGGTGGAGAAACAATAAGGGGCTTGAGCAAAACGTGTCAATGATCGGTGGTAGCTAGGACAAGGTTAGGACAGGGTGTGTCATTTAATGTGATCCGACAGCCATTGAATGCGTACAAATCTTTGAGGTGGGAGAATTGGAAAAAAAGTGAGCAAGGCTGACAAGTGGGGCCAGTCAAACTCAAGAGAATAGATCAGTCAAAGGGTTGATCTCAGCCGCCAGGGAGGTCTTCACAAAAGACCAGGGGTCCTGACCTCTAAGGGAGGTCCTGACCACAAGGAGGTCTTGAGGGCGGGAGGTCCAAAAGACCTGCTCACAGTTCACAAGAGGTCCAAGGGTCAAGATCTGTCGAGGGATGTCCTAATGGTCAGACCTACAAGGGGAGGTCCTAACAGTCGGATCAAAGGCGAGGGGAGGTCCTGACAGTCAGATCCACCAGGGGAGGTCCTGATGGTCGGATCAAAAGCGAGGGGAGATCCTGACAGTCGGATCAAAAGCGAGGGGGGGGGGTCTGAATGGTTAAGATCTCCAAAGGGGAGGTTCTAACGGTTAGATCTAACAAAGGGGAGGTCTGAACGGTTAGGATCTCCAAAGGGGAGGTCCTAACGATCAGATCTAACAAAGGGGAGGTCTTGCACGAGGGGAGGTCCTAGAGGACACAGGGATCACCCGAATTTGGATTTCAAGATCCAAAGACCTTTTGAAACACAAACCCGAGTTGGTCTAAGACCCAGAGGGGAGGTCCTAGACCTACAAAGGAGGTTTGAACACGAACCCGAGTAGAGAACCACTTAGGGCGGTTGTGACCCAAAGAGGGAGGTCAGAACCAAAGGTAGATTCAAACAGAGAGGGGGGTCTAAACCTTAAAGAGATTCAAACCAACAAAGGAAATCTAGATTTAAAGAGAAGGATAGATCCAAGCTCAGAGGAGGTCCAAAGAATCTCCAAGGAGCTCCTATGAACACAGAGGAGGAGGTCCTATGAACACAGAGGAGGAGGTCTAGAAAGAGGGCTACAATGAAGGGCACGCAGAGCACACAAAGAAAAGAGAGCTAAAACCAGAGAGCACCGGCGAACCTCAAAAGGACAAAGAACACAAACCAAGAGACTTAGTTGAGGTTTGGTTAGGTCAAGTTAAACTCCCAAATTTCCAAAATCCCAAGTTAAGCTTGAGCAGGCGAATAAATCGAATGGTTCCTTTTTAGCTTTGAAAACGGCAAGAATTCTTAGGAAAAACGGGACGTTACAAACCCTCACCCCTTAAGGGAATCTCGACCCCGAGATTCATGTTAGCCAGAGAATAGGTGTGGGAACTCCTTCTTGAGGTCCTCTTCGCGCTCCCAAGTTGCTTCGGCTTCAGTGTGGTTGGTCCATTGCACTTTGCAAAGCTTGATGGTCTTGTTTCTTGTGACTCTCTCGGACACATCCAAGATCTTGATGGGTTGCTCCTTGTAGCTGAGGTCTTCTTAGAGGTCCACAGCTTCCAAGGGCATTTGCTCTTCTGGCACTCTTAAGCACTTCTTCAACTAAGAGACATGAAATACATTGTGCACTCTAGCAAGCTGAGGGGGAAGGTCGATCTTATAGGCCACTTCACCTCTTCGGGCAAGAATGGGAAATGGTCTAATAAATCTTGGAGCAAGCTTCCCACTGATCCTGAAACGTCGCATTCCTTTAAGAGGTGACACTTTGAGGTATACTTGATCTCCGGGAGCAAAGGCTAGATCTCGACGCCTATTATCTGCATAGCTCTTTTATCTGGTCTGCGCAGTCTTCAACTTCTCCCTTATTGACTTTACTTGGTCTTCAGCTTCTTTCAATAGGTCTGGTCCAAGAACTTGTCCTTCACCAGTCTCTGTCCAGTACAAGGGTCTGCTACACTTTCTTCCATAAAGAGCTTCAAAAGGAGACATTTGGAGGCTTGTTTGGTAGCTGTTATTGTATGAGAACTCAGCATAGGGTAACATTCGGTCCCAACTTCCTCGCTTTTCTAGAGCACATGCTCTTAGCATGTCTTCAAGAACTTGGTTAACTCTTTCGGTTTAGCCATCGACCAGGGTGATAAGTCAGTCTTTGAAATTGAGGTCTGTGCCCATAACATCATGTAGCTTTTGCCAAAATTTGGAGGTGAACTGAGATCCTCTATCTAACACTATCTTCTTTGGCACACCATGTAGACACACAACCTTTGCCATGTAGATTTCTGCTAACTTGTCTCCAGAATAGGTGGTCTTCATAGGGATAAAATGAGCCACTTTGGTTAGGCGATCTACAATGACCCATATAGAGTCAAAACCAGCTTGAGTTCGGGGTAGGCCAATTATAAAGTCCATCCCGATCTCTTCCCATTTCCACTCGGGTATGGGTAAAGGTACCAAAAGACCTCCAGGTCATTGGTGTATGGCCTTAACTTTTTGACAAGTATCACATTTGGCTACAAACTCTGCAATTTCTCTCTTCATACTAGGCCACCAGTACATCTCCTTGATGTCTTGATACATCTTTGTAACTCCAGGGTGAATAGAATACAATGCTTCATGGGCTTCTTTTAGTAAAATCTTCTTGAGTTCTATGTTATTTAGCACACATAGCCTCTTGTCAAACCATACAGTCCCTTGGTCATCTTCTGAAAACCTCAAAAATTTCCCTTTTCTCATGTTGGCCTTGATTTCTTGGATGACTGCATCTTCAACTTGAGCTTCCCTAATCTGTCTTTGCAAGGTGGGATGTACTTCCAAAGTTGTCAAAAACCCTTCTTCAACTATCTCAAGTCTGAGTTTCCGAAATTCTTTATACAAAATAGGCTGACTTTCTTTGACCATCAATGTACTACTATAAACCTTTTTACTTAGAGCATCAGCTACCACGTTGGCCTTGCCGGGGTGATAATGAATTCCCAGATTGTAGTCTTTAATTAGCTCTAACCACCTTCTCTACCTCATGTTCAAATCAGCTTGAGTAAATATATACTTTAAACTCTTGTGATCTGTGTAGACTTCACATCTGTTTCCGATAAAATAATGACGCCAAATCTTCAACGCATGCACCACGGCAGCTAGCTCTAGGTCATGAGTAGGGTAATTTGCTTCATGAGGTTTCAGTTGTCGTGAGGCATAAGCTACCACTCTTCTTTTTTGCATCAAGACACAACCATGACCTTGTTTTGATGCATCACAATAGACTTCAAAGTCTTTTCGGACATCTGGTAATATCAAAACTGGTGCAGAGGTCAACCTTCACTTGAGCTCTTGAAAGCTTTGTTCACATTTAAAGATCCATGAGAACTTCTTTTCCTTCTTCAATAACTGAGTAAGAGGTCTTGCTATTTGAGAAAAACCTTCAATAAACCTTTTGTAATATCTTGCCATACCAAGGAAGCTTCGAACTTGAGGTACTGACTTAGGAGGTTCCCAATTGAGTACATCTTGGACCTTACTGGGGTTGATAGAGACCCCTTTTTTGGACAGCACATGACCTAAAAAGACCACTTCCTTCAACCAGAACTCACACTTACTAAATTTTGCAAAGAGTTGGTGAGCTCTAAGCTTCTCTAAAACCGAAAAGAGGTGCTCTGTATGCTCTTCTTCACTTTTTGAATACACAAGGATGTCATCAATGAAGATAATGACAAACTTGTCAAGATACTCCATAAACACTCTATTCATCAAGTTCATAAAATAGGTAGGGGCATTGGTCAGCCCAAAAGACATAACAGTGAACTCAAGCAGCCCATACCTAGTTGAAAAAGATGTCTTGGGGATGTCTTCTTGGCGGATCTTAAGCTGGTGGTACCCTGACCTCAAATCTATCTTTGAAAACACTGCAGCTCCCTTCAACTGATCAAACAAATCATCAATTCTTGGCAGGGAATGCTTGTTCTTGATGGTGACTTCATTGAGAGCTCGGTAGTCCACACACATTCTTTAAGTACCATCCTTCTTGGCCACAAATATCACCGGAGCTCCCCAAGGCGAGGAGCTAGGTCTAATGAAACCTTTGCTCAACATGTCTTCAATCTGTTGCTTCAACTCTACTTGGTCATCAACATGCAGCCTATAAGGTCTTTTGGAGATGGGCGAAGTCCCTAGAACAAGGTTAATTACAAACTCAAGATCTTTATCTGGTGGCATTCCTGGGAGCTCATCAGGGAATACATCTGCAAAATCTTGGACTACAGGGACATCTTTCAAAGCTAGAACTTGGGCACTACAAGCTAGAGCTCCTTTAAGCTTCTCTGAGGAGGCTTCAAACTTCACTGTGACACCACTAGGGCTGGTCAAAGAGATGCTCTTACCACTACAATCCAACATTGCATGGTGGTCTGCAAGCCAATCCATACCCAAGATCACATCTAAAGACTTAGTGTCCAAAAGGATAAGGTTGGCAAAGAATTCTACTCCCTCTATGACCAATTTAACTTGTGGACAACCCTGGTTCGTGCTTAACTCCAAACCAGGGGATTGAACCAACAAGGTAGTCTTAAGAGCAACAACTTTAAACTAGTGCTTGGCAACAAAACTCTAAGAAACAAACGAAAGTGAAGCTCCAGAATCAAACAAAACTGCAGCTGGCACTGAATTTACTAGGAACATACCTAGTACAACATCCGGGGCGGTCTGGGCTTCCTCCACTGCTACATGGTTCACACGGCCCCTTCCAAAGGATTGAGAGGTCCTCACTTGAGGAGGTCCAACGGCTGCTTGAGAGGTCCTGGCTGGGGGAGGTCCTGAAGAGGAGGTCCCAACGGCTTGCTATGTCCTTTGTGGGCATTGACTGGCATAATGCCTCACTTGGTGGCACTTGAACCAAGTGATTCCTGCTGCAGTGGAGGTCTTTGAAGGCTGATTACTGCTGCTAGCGATGCGGCGTTGACTTGGGACAGCTGGACGGGAGGTCTTGGTAGGGGTCCTGGAAGGTCCAGGAGGTCCTTGGCGCTTGTGTTGGTGCTGCACAAAGGTTCTAGCACGCTAAGGAGGTCCTTGTTGAGCACTGGAGGGTGGCATCTTCCTCTTGAAAGACTCAGAAAGCTCCCTGCGGGATTCTTCAATAAGCAAAGCTTTGTTTACCATGTCTTTGTCAAAATCGTGATAGTCGCTACAACAACTTGAACTTTCAAACTGTGATGGAGACCTCGCTGAAGCGCTTAGGCGCAGCATCATCGATGGCAACGTCTTCACCGGTATAACGAGATAGCTGTGTAAACTTGGTGAGGTACTCACTCATAGTCATATTCCCTTGCTTGAGGTCCCGAAACTCATTTTTCTTCATCTCAACTTTTCCATCAGGGACATGGGAATGGTGAGAAGCTGCTGCAAACTCAGCCCATGTAATCCTCTGGGAATCAACATGAGAGGCACAAAAAGTGTCCCACCACTCGGCTGCGGCACCTTCTAGTTGATGTGATGCAAACAAGACCTTTTCTCTATCTTCACAGTGGGCAATATCCAGCTTCTTCTCGTTGATCTCAGTGAATCATCCGCATCCAGAGGCTCTGGGGAGCTTGAAAAGGTGGTTGGGCAAGTTTTCATAAACTCTGACAACCTTGATTAAGGATGAACCAAGTGTGGAGGTGGTGGCACAACCGCTGCTTGACTGTTTTGGCTCATCATGGCAAGCAATGCAGTGGTGGTCTGACTTTGCTGGACCATCATTTGATTCATGTTTTGCATCATGGAACTCATCATTTGAGCTTGTGCTGCCATAAACTGCCCCAAACCTGGGTCTGCCACTGTCACTAGAGGAGGAGGTGGTGGAGGCAACTGCTCTGAGGGCTCATCCTAACTTGCTGAATGACGGGTTTGAACCATCTGCACAAAACCTCTCTAGTTTAAGAGATAAGAAAGAAAGCATAATAGATAAGAGGGAATAGCACAAAGATAAGTTAGAGCAAGAGAGAAAGATGGATTAGCCTATTAGGGGTGACTTGGTTAAACCTGAAAGCAAAAGGCCAGAAGGCCAAAAGAGGCAACAAGACCTAGGCAAAAGGTCCTATTGACCCAAACTAAGCGATGCTACAACTCAAAGGGACCACTACCAACCTAGCCTTAGGAAAACGGCCCTATTAGAGGTTATAGTGATAAGAAGGTCAGGTTAAAACTTGAAAACAAGGTTCCAGAGGGGGGTAAGACAACAGAAACAAAGAAAAAGATAAGAATGAAGTAGGATAAGATGAGAAAAGATTTAAGACAGGATAAGAACAGCATAGAACAAAATAAGAAAGAACCACCAAACAAGTTATAAAGTTGGTTTGATTTAGAAAATAGCTTTTGAGACTTAACTAAAATGACCCTTCTATCTAAGGCCACGTCCTCCAGTCGACCAGGGCTCTGAAAGTAGCTTCGTGAGGACCTCTCTCGGGTATACAGGGAAAATGCTCCCAGGGGAGCACTTTGAGGTCCGGAAGGACCATAATAATTTTTTTTGGCAACCGGTACTACCACAAGGATGTCCGGTAGTACCGCGCGGCATACCCTGAGAGGAGGTCCGCCAAGACCTCCCAGGAGATGCAAAGACCTCCTGGAGGTCCAGCCTCTATGTACTGAGCCAGTCCCAGGAGAACCGATGCTAGCTCACACAGAACACTTAGGTATAATCACAAGCATAAGGCCAAACAATAGATGAAGCAGACAAATTAAACCTTGCATTAAACAAGACCTTATGGTCAAAGCTTGCTTACAGGAGTTTGCCAACTTGGGCTTACAAAACCGACAAAAGGAGAACCTTTACAGTAGAAACACAAAACGCTTCCAAGCCATCCAGCAAGCCCACAGGCTGTCGAGTGGAGGACGTCCTAGGCAGTCGGGTCGTCAAAGAACTCCTCCTCGAAGAGGTCTGAGCATCCCTACACTTGTTCATCTTCGACCAATGCTTTAACACAGGGCTTAAAGCCATGAGTACTTTGAATGTACTCAGCAAATCGCAGGGAACAATTATGCAAATAATATTCATGCATGGGCTTAACAATGAGAGCTGTAGGGTTAGTTGCAAAAGCAAAGTTTAACAAAGAAATAACATGTATAGATTGAAGAGCTCAATTGAAACATTAATACATAAGAACAAATGTTTGAAAAGAGGGGGAGTGAGCACCAACTCGCTCCCCAAGCCACTTGGGGGAGGTCTGGTCGCACCCACGACCAGGACCTCTCCCAAGACCTCTCTGGAGCACCAACTCCAAAGTTCTCAAGACCTCCACGACCAACCAGGGACATCACAAGCACTCCTGAGCCACCAGTACTTGCAGGGCGCCCCAAGCCACCATGGAACACAAATTTTGGGAAGTCTACCCTTGCACCATTTTCACGTGCATGTCCATGACCAAGGACTTGGCTATTGAATAGATTGATACTCTCAGAGGTGTACAACTTTACCCACAATTCACGACCTCTCTAGAGGGGTGGGTTCCGTCGGAACCCTTGCTCACTTCGAAGGTGAGCAGTCTAGAGAACGCGACAAGGCCTTTACAAAGCTTTGATCTGGCTCGGAGCTGCCTGCTAAGGTTTCGCTAACGGGATCTACACGTTCGCCAAAGAACCAAATAAGCAAACCAGCTCCAAGCAAAGAACTTAAAAGAAGACTTAAAAAGAGCTTAAACCAACTCAAACAAAAGCCAAGAAGCAAGAGGTCCTGGCTGAGGGGGTAGGTCCAACCCGTAAGAGGGTGGTCCTTGCAAAGGGATCCGCAGGAACCAACATAGAGGCCTTCTTGGCGACGAAGAGGTGATGGATTAGCTTCAAAGAACTCCTTGGTGAGGTCTTTAGCAAGGAGAACATCAGACGGGAGCAGGGAAGTTGGAAATAATTAAAAAGGTGACAAAGGGAGGCATGCCTAGGCTATTTATAGCCAGAGCTGGTGGAGAAACAACATGGGGCTTGAGCAAAACGTGTCAATGATCGGTGGTAGCTAGGACAAGGTTAGGACAGGGTGTGCCCTAAAAGAATTTAACAAGGTACCTCGGATGTGACCACATTTAATGTGATCCGACAGCCATTGAATGCGCACAAAGTGAGCAAGGCTGACAAGTGGGGCCAGTCAAACTCAAGAGAACAGATCAGTCAAAGGGTTGATCTCAGCCGCCAGGGAGGTCTTCGCAAAAGACCAAGGGTCCTGACCTCTAAGGGAGGTCCTGACCACAAGGAGGTCTTGAGAGCGGGAGGTCCAAAAGACCTGCTCATAGTTCACAAGAGGTCCGAGGGTCAAGATCTTTCGAGGGAGGTCCTAACGGTCAGATCTATAAGGGGAGGTCCTGACAGTCAGATCAAAAGCGAGGGGAGGTCCTGACGGTCGGATCAAAAGCGAGGGGAGGTCCTGATGGTCAGATCCACCAGGGGAGGTCCTGACGATCGGATCAAAAGCGAGGGTAGGTCTGAATGGTTAAGATCTTCAAAGGGAAGGTCCTAACGGTCAGATCTAACAAAGGAGAGGTCTGAACGGTTAGGACCTCCAAAGGGGAGGTCCTAACGGTCAGATCTAACAAAGGGGAGGTCTGAACGGTTAGGACCTCCAAAGGGGAGGTGCTAACAGTCATATCTAACAAAGGGGAGGTCTCAACAGTTAGGATCTCCAAAGGGGAGGTCCTAACGGTCAGATATAACAAAGGGGAGGTATAAACGTAAGGGGAGATCCTAACGGTCAGATCTAACAAATGGGAGGTCTGAACGGTTAGGATCTCCAAAGAGGAGGTCCTAACAATCAGATCTAACAAAGGGGAGGTCTGAACGGTTAGGATCTCCAAAGGAGAGGTCCTAACAGTCAGATCTAACAATGGGGAGGTCTGAACGGTTAGGATCTCCTAAGGGGAGGTCCTAAGAGTCAGATCTAACAAAGGGGAGGTCTGAATGGTTAGGATCTCCAAAGGAGAGGTCCTAACGATTAGATATAACAATGGGGAGGTCTTGCACGAGGGGAGGTCCTAGAGGACACAGGGATCACCCGAATTTGGATTTCAAGATCCAAAGACCTTTTAAAACACAAACCCGAGTTGGTCTAAGACCCCAGAGGGGAGGTCCTAGACCTACAAAGGAGGTTTGAACACGAACTCGAGCAGAGAACCACTCAGGGTAGTTGTGACCCAAAGAGGGAGGTCGGAACCAAAGGTAGATTCAAATAGAGAGGGAGGTCTAAACCTTAAAGAGATTCAAACCAGCAAAGAAAATCTAGATTAAAAGAGAAGGAAATATCCAAGCTCAGAGGAGGTCCAAAGAATCTCCAAGGAGGTCCTATGAACACAGAGGAGGAGGTCCAGAAAGAGGGCTACAATGAAGGGAACGCAGAGCACACAAAGGAAGGAGAGCTAAAACCAGAGAGCACTGGCGAACCTCAAAAGGACAAAGAACACAAACCAAAAGACTTAGTTGAGGTTTGGTTAGGTCAAGTTAAACTCCCAAATTTCAAAAATCCCAAGTTAAGCTTGAGCAGGCGAATAAACCGAATGGTTC
Source organism: Phyllostachys edulis (assembly GCA_036346405.1). Lineage (NCBI taxonomy): Eukaryota > Viridiplantae > Streptophyta > Magnoliopsida > Poales > Poaceae > Phyllostachys > Phyllostachys edulis. The sequence goes on along the minus strand of JAYEVD010000861.1, from coordinate 147,157 downwards.
CTTTTTAGCCTTGAAAACAGCAAGAATTCTTAGGAAAAACGGGACGTTATAGTTATAACTCCGATTTCAATGTTCTTTGTTTCTAAATTTGTCTAAATTCAAGATCTTGCTTTTTCCAGTGGTCTTATTTAATTTGGAGTTCATTTGTTATTTCTCGTGTATTTATTTGTTCTCTTTGTTTGTTGATCTTTTCCAGTACATTCGTCCGAGTAGAGTTCGAGGAAGCAGGAGACCTCCATTTCGATCAAGCACAAGACATCCAAGACTCTCTTACCTTTAATCTAAGCGAGTCAATACTTTGATCATTTTGAGCCTATAGTTTATGCAAATTATATTCCTTTAAATTACCAAATTGCATGCTTTAATTCTTTAAGAAAATGTATGTTAACTCTTCAGGTAGTTAAACACCCATTTGTCGGTTAATTAATTATCACCCAATCCTTTGGCAATTGAATCCAGTGTTCGATATCACCCTAGTATATATGTGGTAATTACTAGTTATAGGTTGTATTTAAGCGACATGCTAGTCTTGCTTAAGTACCGGGGCATTAATATGCCCTGACCATCATCTCTTAAAACATGAAAATGATTTGGGGCAGTCATGGGTGGTACATGACTACAGTATTTGAGATAAATTGGTTTTCCTCCTCAAAACCCCAAGCTGCTATACCACATCTAGGCGTATGATATGTTGGTGGGTGCGGATGTAGCATGAGAATAGCGGGGATGTGGAATGAACCGCCCAGATGGCATTAAGGACATAATCCGGTGATGATCTCCCATCATAAAACATGTGCAACCACAAGTCTACAAAGTGCAACTTGGCTTAGTAAGGTTATCGAACCCTAGAAGTCATCTCGCTGGAGAGGATCGAGGTAGTGCAAGCGACGGATGTGTTCCCGCTTGAATGGGACACCGAGGTAAGGTGAAGTTGGCAGTTGCGCTAGTCGTTGTGGTGAGTGGAGGCCAGCTGCGCTAGTCATTGTGGTGAATATCCCGCATAACGTATGGGCGTAATCCCATATGGGTGAGATGACGAAAGGGGCGAGATGATTTGAAAAGTTACTGTGATGGTCTCTCAACCACATGACTAAGGAATCGTCTGGGGCTACGAGTTGATTATCTCTTGTGGGTACAGTGTACAAACCTCTACAGGGTATAAACTATTTAAACAGCCATGCCTATGGTCAAAGGTAGACATGGGAACTTGCTAGAGTTAGTTCTATTTCAAAAACCTCTGTAGGTGGGATAAAAACTTGTCGGGTGGTTGTAACCCTGACTTGGTATTGTTCCTGGGTGGTCGTACCCAGTGTGGTCCCTAGGTGGTCGTACTCAGTGTTGTTTCCAGGTGGTCATACCCAGTGTTGTTAATAGTGGTCGTAGCCACATTTCAAATAAGCATAGATGGAGGTAACCTCTGCTGTTATAAATATTGCATAATTACTCTCTTTTATAAAATGCAATTTGGTCAAAATGCTAAGTGATAGGAATTTCTTTGGAGGCTTCGGGAATGCCTTCGGGGCCTTGGGCCCCTCCGAAGGTCGTCTTCGGTGCTGCATTCGGAGCCTCCAGAAGCATCTTCGGGAACCTCGGGGCCCCTTCGGAGGCCGCCGGTCGCCGAGGCCCCTCGGCAATCGTCGGGTCCTTCCGGACCCTTAGTGCGTTACATCTTTGTGGGGCGGTGGGCGCCTCACGACAAGCTCCTCATGATCGAGGTTACGCCGCCATGGTGAAGCCGCCCATTCTCCGAAGGTTTCAAGCACACCATCCCCTCTAGCTTGGCGAAGCGTGTCTTAGAAGGGCTGGCGAAGGTGGTCTGTTGGTGGAGTTTGCTGGCTCCTGGGTTACCATGTGCCATTGGGTGGCGCGCGGCACGGGTTGTTGTGTGCCATAATGGTGTCGTTGTGCGTCTGCTGGGGTTCTATGCGCCGACCATTGGGCTGTGTGTGGCTTAAATGGTTGCCAGGCTTGCTGTAGAATGAGTGCATGTGGCGCGCGCGGAGTGGTCCGTGGCACCTCGTCTCCATCTCACGAGTTCCACCAGCCTATAAATATGCGGCATCCCCCCTATTGCTGTCCACTTCCACTTTCTTCCACTTCCACTTTCTTAGTTTCCAATATGTTTGCGTTTTGTTCCTGCTGCGGTGCTTCGCTTTCCTTGCGAGGGTCCGCATTGTTGCTTCGAGCATGTCGAGGTGGGCTAAGGAGAACGCTGGGGAGACGATGTACACGAGCGAGTTGGGGAAGTCCACCGTGACCGATCTTGTCCTTGGCACTCTTGTCGACGAGGGCAAGTTGGAGAGTCTTGAGAAGGTCCGCGCCCCTGGGAAGGAGACCACCCCGGCCCCTCGTCCGAATGAGGCGGTGGTCTTCATCTCTTTCTTTGACACTGGCCTCTGTTTGCCATACATCACTTTGGTTAAGGATGCGCTCCAGCTGTACGGGGTGGAGTTGGCGCAACTGACACCGAATTCCATCGTGAAGCTAGGGGGTCTTCGAATGGATACTGCGAGCGGCCGAAGCCAGTGGCGAAGGGCGTCTATTTGCCCACCTTCACGATGGGCATTGCCAGCCGAAGAAGAAGAAGAACACCGGCGAGACGCTAAACTTCGGCAGTGTAAACTTGCAGCCGAGGAACTGGTGCCAGATGTACCTACCTACCCCGGCGACGCAGAACCGCTGGAACACGGACTAGACTCGACGGTGGTTCTACCACAAGTCGCTGCCGGAGGATGGTCTGCAATCTCGGGGCAGGCCGATACGACTCATAGCCAGCGCTGAGATTGATCCCAGTGCTAGGGAGGAGGCCCTCCTCCAGCTTTTACTGGATGTAACGAAGCGCCTCTCCACCCGGGACCTGGTGGAAGAGTTTTGCACCTTCGAGATATGGCCGTTGGCCCAGGATTGGAGCGTGGAGATCGGGGCTTCGAAGGTCGGGTGCCTGGTCCTGACTGTGAAGGGGCGTGAGGGTACGGATCTTGGCGTCTCCTTTTTTTCTTTGTTTGTTCTTGGCTTCTAACCGTTGTGTTGGTGGTGCCTCTGCAGTTGTACCCATCACCAAGGCAACTCGCGCTGTGGAGGTGCTGCTAGGCCCGTACATGGGCGAAGAGCATTCGAAGCGCGTCACAGTTATGCGGGAGAGTTAGCTTAACCAGGCGTACGCTCCGTCGATTGGCCTTTCCAAGCGTCCGAACCCAGACGTTGGGAAGAGGAAACGTGCTCGCGCCGCCGAGGTCAGTGGGCCAAAGCCAATTGCAGTGGTGCCTCTGCACACCGCTGGTCCTCGTGATGCGTGCAGCCTTGCCGAAGTTGCGGAGGATGTGGACCGGCCCGCCAAGAGGTTGGCGGGGGCCGTGGAATGGGTGGAGTTTTCTGGTTCCAGCAGCTCTTTGTCAGATGAGCGCGCTGATTCGGCCGACGAAGATGTTTCAGGGGACACCACGAGGCACCCCGCAGCGGAGGTAGCCGAGGCGACGAGCGCGTTCGGCCTGATGGGCGTTGTCACTGGCGAGTCCTCTGGTGAAGACACTTCATTGCGTGTTTATGGCACGGATGCCGAGGTTGTCCTAGGCACCCTACCTTCTCCAGGGCATGTTGACGTCGCCGCGGACGACCCTCCTGATCTACGGTCGCCCCAGGGTATGATCGTTAGTCCACCTGTGCGACTTTATTTGCGTGTCTGATACTTGCTCGCCCGTGCAGAGGTGGGCGACGAGGAGCCCGGATGTGATGGGGGTGCTGCGGCCGAGAATGCCGCAGCTGGCTCCGCGGGGTCTGGGGTTCCGCGCCCCCCGACGACTGCTGCAACTTTTGTAAGCCCCGTGAACATGCTCCCCATGTGCAACAAGGACTTCATGGTCAGCCCCGGCGCCGCTATGGTTTGCGGGGTGGTTGGGGACTTCATTCATTCACCTCTTCTCCCGGAGTTCTTCAAGAAGATGGGTCTGAAGGACATGCTCTGGAGCTTGGAGGCGAATGCTATGAAGGTTTGTGGGTGTCCTGCGACCACCCCCTTTGTTATGTTTGCCCGTTGCTGAGGTGTCTTTGTTGCGCAGACGATGATGCTTTCGTGGGCGCTAGATATCGATATCCAAATGCTTTGGCCAGATCTAGAGCCAGCTGGACGCCTCACAGAAAGTGCGGGCGCTTGCTGAGGAGGAGGTTGAGGCAGAGCGCGAGCTGTCGAACACCATGGGGCTCACTGCTTTTGAGGCTCTGGTGACTCTTGAGGATGCTGTGACGCAGCTCAGTGCGGTGCCTCCTGTGAGGACTCACTGACCTGCGGAGATGGATATCACCTTCAAAAGGCTCAAAAATGTTGGGAAGGTGTGTGTGCCGGCGGCGCGCATGTATGAAGATCATTGTGCAAAAGTGGCCTGGTGCACGACATTAGCTTCGCTTGACAAGGCGGCATGTGCACATATAGATGCTCTCGCCAGCCATATGATTGCCATGGCTACTGCCGAGGAGTCGGCGAATGTGGAGTGCCGAACACGCAAGGCCAGCAAGGTCCTGCTGGAGGACTACTGGGTGCGGTGCGGCCACAAAGATGCGACCGAGTCTTTCCGGGTGGTACAGGCGAAGCAGGCCAAAGGGAAGGCGCTGGTGGCGGCCTCGGTCGAAGTCCCAGAAGGGGGCAAGCGGGGGTCCACTCATGGAGACAAGGTGTGACCCTCCGCTTGCCAGAAGCGGCTCAAACTTTTAGAGTAGTCTAGGGCTTTGCTTTGTACTTTTCTTGCTCTGTTAGGGGCTCCGAGGAGGAAAACCCTTTTTTGTGTAATGACCTCCTGGTGTTAAATGAAATACTTTTGGTTTGTTAGGGTGTTTTGTCCATCTTCAATTGCTATTTGAAGTCGTACCTCGTGGTCTGTATAGGGAGAATGTTGCCTATTCAAGCGTGCCGCACGGAGGGGTGCTCGGCCACCTATGGGGCAGAGGTCCAAGACCACTGTCGCAACGCGGGCATTGAAGGATGAGCGTGAGGTTCTGTTGAAGTGGCCTATGAGGATTTTCTATCGTGGCATCATTTGTCACAGCGCGAAATGGCAGTGATGGAAGAAAGCTAACCTGACCGGTTCTATGAAAACGTTCTTCCGTGTCCCCGTACGGGAGGCCACGAGGGTGTGGTAGGATATGCGGGCTTTTTGGGAGCGCCGAGGAGTTGTCGGTGTGTCCGAGGGACCCCTACTGCCCCCCGCATCGTTGGAAGCTTCGACAAGCTCGTCCGACACACCCGAGGATGTGGTCATGCAAAGGGAGTACGCGGAGTTGGTGGCTGCCAGAGCGTTGGACGAGGAACTGCTGGAGTGGGCAATGCGTAGGGAGGAGTGGGACTTCATCCCGAAGGTGCACAGTGACTGATGTGGTGTACCGTGGTGGAAGTGTAATTTGTACCTATTATTTTTCAGATTTGTTGTTCGTGTTGAGGCGTAGTAAGATGTGTAAGTTGTGCTGAGCTCAATAAAAATGGTGTGATTGTATGTTGTAGACGACCTGCCTGAGCCGTTCCGCCAGATAGGGCTCCGTGGAGCCCAAACTCCCCTTCTTCCTTTTTTTACGAGGGGGAAGCGAAGCTTCGCGCCATCCCCCATACTTTTTTAGATAGGGCTTCGGGGAGCCCTAACTTTTTTTGCGAAGGGGAGGCGAAGCCTCACGCCATCCTCCATACTTTTTTAGATAGGGCTGCGGGGAGCCCTAACTTTTTTTGCGAGGGGGAGGCGAAGCCTCACACCATCCCCCATACATTTTTAGATAGGGCTCCGGGGAGCCCTAACTTTTCTTTGCGAGGGGAGGTGAAGCCTCGCGTCGTTTTTAGATAGGGCTCCGGGGAGCCCTAACTTTTGGGGGGGGGGGCGAAGATTGACGCCGTCCCCCTGGCGCGGCTCGTTCTTGGGGACGCTTCGCGTCGGGGTTTGCTTCACGCGTCGTCTTTGCTTAGTTGCTCATTTATACACTCATGCCTGCGGGGGGCATCGGTGTGCATCGGGGCCGACGGCCTTGCGCGGTGGCTATTATTTATACACTCATGCCTACGGGGGGCATCGGTGTGCACCGGGGCCGAAGGCCATGCGCAGTGGCTTTTGTTTATATACTCGTTCCTGCGGGGGGCATCGGTGTGCATCGGGGCCGAAGGCCATGCACGGTGGCTTTTGTTTATACACTCGTGCCTGCGGGGGGCGTCGATGTGCACTAGGGCCGAAGGCCATGCGCAATGGCTTTTTTGTTGTGTTTGTAGGGTGTTGCATGCTTCGGTCATTATTGGGGGACAAAACACCTAAAAGTACACATGTTTGTACATGCTCGCCCCGCGGTCTGGCTGGCGGGGGGGGGCATTGCCCAGGCACAGCCGGGTTTCCCTACGAAATACAAAAAACCTTCTAGGGGTAGAACTTGCGGAGGCTCTTGGTATTCCATGTATGGCCAAGCTGTTGCCCCTCTGGGGTGGCGATGTAGTGTGTTCCGGCCCTCGTGCTTCGGGTGATGATGTAGGGCCCCTCCTATTTGGACTCGAGCTTGCCTACTATGGAGGGATTAGCGACTCGCTTGAGGACCATGTCACCAGGTGCTAGGAGGCGGGGTCTTACTTTCTTGTTGTACACTCTCACGACTCCGTCCGAGTACTTTGCCATGGTTGAGATGGCTTCTACACGGTTTTCCTCGACCAGGTCGAGGGAAATTTCCCAGCTGGCGAGGTTGATATCTTGGGTTGCTCGAAGGGACCTTGCTGTGAGCTTGCCCGGGGTCATCGCTGCATCTTTGAATAGGAGCTTGAATGGGGAGAAGCCTGTAGCCTGAGTTGGTGTGGTGCGGAGTGCCCATAGGGCCTTCTGAAGTTCTTCCGGCCAGAGCCCCCTTCGCAATCCCACCAGCTGTTTGGTGAGACCTGCTAGCAAGTTGACATTGGCTCTTTCGACTGCCCCGTTGGACTCGGGGTGGCCCACCGACACAAAGCATACGGTGATCCCGAGGTCTTGGCAAAATGCTTTGAAAGCGGCGGAGTCAAACTGAGTGCCATTGTTGGTGATAACGTCCCGGGGCACCCCGTATCTGCAAATGACGTTCCTCCATGTGAACCACTGGGCCACTGCAGCTGTGATCTTGGTGACGGGCTTAGCCTCCACCCACCTAGAAAAGTACTCAATGGCAACAAAGGCGAAACGGAGGCCGCCTCTGGCTACCGGAAAAGGGCCGATGATGTCGAGCCCCCACCGTGCGAAAGGCTAGACAAGAGGTAGCGGCTGCAGGGGGACTGCTGGTGCCTTGGGGTTGTGGCTGGTCCACTGGCAGCCCTAACAACGCTGGACGAGGTCCTGGGCGTCCCTGAGCGTGGTTGGCCAGTAGAGGCCTTGGCGGAAGGCCCTTGCTACGATGCTCCGGGGGGCCTGATGCGCTCCACAGTCCCCTTTGTGGATCTCTCTGAGCAGGTCTTGGCCCTCCTAGCGAGATATACATCGGAGGAAGGGGGTGCACACGCCCCCTTTGTACAATTCACCATTGATGATGCGGTAATTTCAGGAGGGGTGTCGAAGCCTCTTTGCTTCAGTTGGGTCTTCGGGTTCTCCACCTGCGAGGTAGCTGGTGATCGGCTCTCGCCAGTCTGCCTCACCAATGAGCAGTATGGGGCACGCAGCCCCTTTTCCTTTGGCCACATTGTCAGTTATTTCGGGCTCAGCCCCTTGTGCTTCGAGCAGAGCCCCTTGTTCCTCCGGCGTGACCGAGGGAGCGTGAAGCACCTTGTAGAAAACTTCTTGTTGTGGTTGGCCACCGGAGCTTGCTACTTTTGCGAGTTTGTCCGCTGCCTCGTTGTCGCTCCTTGGGATGGCTTGCACAGTGATGCCGAGGAAGTTCCTTGCAGCGGCCCGTACCGCCGCTAAGTATCGGGCCATCTCGCGGTCTCTGGTCACGAAGTTTTTGTCAAAGTGCCTCGCCATGAGGCGGGAGTCACTCTTGACTACGAGGCGCTTGGCGCTCAGGATTTTTGCTTTGCGGAGGCCCAGCAGTAAGGCCTCGTACTCTGAGGCGTTGTTTGTTGTAGGAAAATCGAGATGTGTAGCGTACGACAGGCTTCGGCCGTCCGGGGCAACCAAGATGGGAGCTGCACTTGCCCCCGTTGCCACCAGGACCCATCAGTGTGGATAGTCCACGGCGCCTCAGCGGGAGCTGGAGGTTGACCTGCGGCATGAGGAGTCCACTCGGCAACGAAGTTGGCCAGGGACTGCGATGTGATGGTGGTGCGCGCTGTGAAGGTAATGTCGAAGGGTGCGAGCTCCGCCGCCCACTTTCCGATGCGTCCTGACGCATCCTTGTTACGAAGCATGAGCACCAGGGGGTAGGATGTCGGTACTGCAATGGCGTGCGCCAGGAAGCAGTGCCGGAGCTTGCGTGAGGCCATCAGCAGGGCGTAGGCCAGTTTTTCCAGTTTCGTGTATCGGACCTTGGGCCCCTGGAGGGCCTCCGAGACGTAGTATATGGGGCGCTGGCCGCCATCCTCCTGGACAAGGACTGCACTGACTACCGCTGAGGAGGCGGCAAGGTACAGGAGGAGCTGGGCTTCGGGCTGGTCAAGCTTGGGAGCTGGTTTAGATACTTCTTGAGATCCTGAAAGGCCTTCTGGCAGTCTTCGGTCCAGCGAAATGGCTCTGCGCCCTAGAGGGTTTTGAAGAAGGGTAGGGCTTGTTCAGCTGACCGAGACAAGAATCGGCTAAGGGCGGCGAGGCGACCCGTCAGCCTTTGCACTTCGCGCGTGATGTGGGGTGGTTCCATTTCTTGGATGGCTCGAATTTTTTTGGGGTTGGCTTCAATGCCCCTCTCTAAGACGAGGAATCCCATCAGCTTGCCCACTTTGATGCCGAAGGTGCACTTGTCTGGATTTAGCTTGATTCCCTCCCTCCGGAGGTTGGCGAAGGTCTCCTGGAGGTCCTCCGCGTGCGAAGTGGCAATCTTGCTCTTGACCACTAAATCATCGGCATAGGCTTCGACATTGCGTCCCAGCTGTTCCGCAAGCACCTTGGTGATGAGACAGGTGAACGTTGCTCTAGCATTTTTGAGGCCAAAGGGCATGCGGCGGAAGCAGTATGTCCTGATGGGGGTGATGAAAGCGGTCTTCGCCTCATCCTCCTTGGCCATGAATATCTGATGATACCCAGAGTAGGCATCGAGGAAACTCATCAGCTCACAGCCGGAAGTGGCGTCTACCAACTGGTGGATGAGAGGTAGAGGGAAGTCGTCTTTGGGAGATGCCTTGTTGAGGTTGGTGAAGTCAACACACATGCACCATTTGCCTGTGCTCTTCTGGACCAGGATTTGGTTGGCCAGCCACTCCGAGTGCTTGACTTCTCGAACGACCCCTGCCTTTAGAAGTTTGGCTATTTCCACCTTTGCTGCTTCTAGATGCTCCGGGGTCATGCGGCGCAGCTTCTGCTTTTTGGGGATTGCGTCGCTTCGGAGGGAGAGGCGATGTTCGATCGTCTTGCGAGCCACACCTGGTATGTCCTCTGGGCTCCATGCGAAGATATCGGAATTGTAACGAAGCACCTTAAGGATGGCCCTATGCTCTTCTGTTGAAAGTTCCGCCCCCAGGGCGATTGTCTTCTCTGGGGATGAATCCCTCAAGGGAATCCTCCGCAATTGCCCCTCCGGTCTAGACCTCGGGGCCCATTTGCCAGAGGGTTCCTTTGGCGGGGCGACTGGATTGGCTTCGACTGTGTGAACATGCTGGGTGGGAGGATTAGCCCCTAGCTCGGTCTGCCGAGCCAGAACCTGGTCGCCCCGCACAGTGATGACACCCTCCGGTGCGGGGATCTTCATGCATATATAGTTGTGATGCCGACCGCGCCGAAGGCATTTAATGTGGCTCGGCCTAGGATGGCGTTGTACTGGTATGGCATGTGAACCACATCGAAGGTGACGGTTTCCGTACGGGATGCGGAGCCGTTGCTGAATGTAACGGCCAGGTCGATCTGACCCAAGGCCGTCACTGGTCTTCCCCCGAAGCCTATGAGGGGTATGCCTGGGGGTGACAGGCGGTCTCTTGGGATCATCATTTTGTCGAAGACGTCCGCAAACAGGAGGTCTGCGGAGCTTCCACCATCCACGAGGATGCGCCTAACCTCGAAATCTGCAATGGTGGCAGAGATGATGAGGGGGTCTTGGTGAGGGAAGTGGATGCCCGTGGCATCCTTGGGGCTAAAGGTGATAGGCACCTCAGCGTACCGGGGCGGTCTGCATGCAGGCCATGCCGCAATGTGGTGGATTTGCCGGGCGTAGGCGCGCCACTGTCTCTTGGATGTTAAGCCGAGCGAAGATCCGCCCGTGATCATATTTATGATCCGTTGACGTGGTTCGTCGTGGCCCCCCTCGATGCGCGGCCTGGGTGGTGGGGCGGTCTGTTGGTTGCCGACGCCCCTAGTGTCTTCGCGCTCGGCTGGCTGCTGGCGGCGATTCATGTAGTCATGCATGGCCGCGATGGTGCGGTAGTCCGTGGTTGTGGGCAACCAATCGCCGTGGAGGTCGTAGTACGACGTGATGCTTTCTACGCCATTGCGGGTGTCTGGCTGGCACCCTCCATGGTGTCCGCGGCCTCTGCCGCGGCCGTGGCTTGCTCGGCCACCACGCTTTGTTCCTTCGGGATTCTGGCCTGCGTCTATATGGTAGACGCCGCTGCCTTTTTGGCGAAAGTTGTTGCGCGATTTGGGGTTGGTTGCTGCGGCGAGGGTCGCCGCGGCGGGGGGTGTGGCCTACTCCGGCCTGCTCGATGGCTTGGCGGGTGTAGTGGTGAATGCCCCTTCCGCTCTTCGGTTGCTATCTTCCTCCTCTTGGGCGTACTCTTCTATCTTATCGAAGAGTTCTACGACGGTGGAGACGGGCTTGCGGGCTAGCTTTTTCGATAGCTGGCCCTTTTGCAGCCCGTAGGTCGCCACGTTGATGATTGTTATCTCGTTGACGCCCTTGACCTGGCACTTGACCTCCGTGAATTTCTTAAAGAAACTACGGAGGGATTCGCCTAGGGCCTGCTTGATTGCAAATAGGTGCCCCGCGTCCTTTGGCTCGATGTAGTTCCCCTGAAAATTGTTAAGTATCAGGTCCCGCAGCTGTTCCCATGCGTAGACGGACCGGGGGAGTGGTGAAAAACCACGTGAGGGCAACACCTTTGAGGGCAAGCGAGATGCTCTTTGCCTTCACCGTATCGTCCCCCCCCCCACCCCCCCCCCCCGGCGGCCTCTATTGCTATTTCGTAGACACGGAGGAACTCCGTGAGGTCGGTGTAACCTTTGAAGGGTGTGACATCTGCCATTTTGAAATCTTTTGGCTAGCACGCTGCCTCGAGCCCCGTGCTCAATAGGGAATTGGGGTCTCCCTGGAGCAAGGGGGTTGATTGTGGGTTGGCGACAGCCACCGGAGGATCCGATGGTGGTGTTGGGATTGTGAGGCTGCCTCCGACAGGCTATCGCAGGCTGAGCACCTCCCGGCGGAGGTCAGCCAGCTCTCGTTGGAGGGCCTCATAGGCCCCCTGGGTTACGCCTATGGTTCCCGGGGGCGGGCCCGAAGGTTGGTGATTGGGGAGGGATGCTTCGGTGGGCGGAGCATCACCCCTAACAATGCCACCGTGGGTGGAGTTGTTTGCTTCTTCTTCTGCGACACGCGCGGCGGCTGCCGCCGCCGCGGACGTCTTACTCCGCTTGGCCCTTATAGTGCTGGGGGGCGCAGCCACTGCCGCCGCTTCGGTCGTCGAAACTTTGGGTGTGGCCCTTCGGGGGGCCATCTGATGCTTCGTGTCTGTGACTTTCCTGCTGAACCCCACGGACAGCGCCAACTGTCGTAGTAAAAAGACCAGACAATAAATTAAGAGGGACCCTGGCGTCGAAGCGAGGGGCCGAAGGGTCCCAGCAGAGGGGTTCCAGCTAGAAGTATACTTGTATTAATTGCTGGAAATTTTGTATCTTGTTTTACATGATAGGGGAAGGAGGCTATTTATAGCCTATCCAACCGGGTACATGAAGTTATACACACACCCCTACAAAGGTACAACTACCATAGGGGTGACAGGGGTTTTTCCTAGCCTAAGTGTAGCCCTCAGCGCATGGTAGACTCTCCTGGACCTGGTCCACCCGGGTAGTGAGCCTGGTCCACCTTTATTGCTCCTTTGCTGATGGTTGCGAGGCCCTCCTTCGGGGGGGGGGGGCTACAGAGCCCCCTCTTTGGAACCAGCTTTGGGGCCCTCAGGTCCCCTTCGGAGGCTTCGGGAATGCCTTCGGGCCCCTCCAAGGTCGCCTTGATCTTGCCTTGAGCCTCCGTACATCTTCGAACCTCGAGGATCGTCGAACCCGGAGCGAAGGATCCCGAATTCTCTGTGTTCATACACTAGTCCAGATTTCTAGTGTACACAGTTAAACAAAAGTGATAATCAAAACATATCACGATTTTACTAATAATTATTCGAGTTTATTACAATCGGCCTGAGGCCAAATAAAGTGAAACACAATGAAATAAAATAGTAGTAGTAGACCCAACGATTCGCCACAGCAATCGTCTGGGAAGCGTGGCCTAAGCATCGATGTCCTCACCGCCTTGATAGAAGTCTTCTCTAATAAAGATTATTCAAAGAAGAGTAAGCACTACCACTGCTTGCAAGTTACACCAGTAAAGTAATGATTGAATGCATGCATAAAGTGAGCAAAGGGTAATGGCAGGGTTTATTTGCATAAGATAGCATTTTCAGTTTAAATACACTTAGTAATTTCCAAGGCCATTTTAGAATTTAAGAAGATCAAAATCATGTTTCAATTTCTCAATGTCAAGTGTAGGATGAACCTCCATACACAAATGGTGAAGGACTACCCCCTTACACTGAGCTTCGCCTAATCCCTTTTCATAAACCAGTGACAAGTCTTTTAAACAAAACCAGAGACTAACTTTGAGTGGCTTCATTACATGTCCATGACCGTGGACACGGCTATTCAATAGATTAATACTCTACAGAGTTGGTACAGCTTTACCCACAAGAGATAGTTTGCTTATTATGTCGGCCAATACACGCTTCCGTAGGCGTGCGACTAAGCAGCTATCACGAGGCCTTTACCCTACACTATTTCAACATAATTATGCCCGCTAAGGTTTCGTAATCGAAGGCTTCGCACCAACGACTACCCCCTCTTGCGCCATGTGGGTATACTCAATAAGTCTTCACGACTCCCACATCTTTCCAAGACATAAACATGGTGAAATGATATAGATTATTTGGCCAAGTCTGTCCCATTCCAGACTTGTGGTGGTACGAGTTTGGCTTAACATCCATGCCCGCAGACCGGTCCTTACATGACTGGCGACTTCCAAAACAAACCACAGGTCTCAAATTTATTCATTTGATTGAGCCTGCATGAACTTGCACCCACCAACAATCCAATTCACCCAAGTCTAAACCAATTTCATTTATTTTTCTTTGGTAAAACGTTTTCCAAACATCTATGGTAAAAGCAATACCATAGATTCATTTTCAAAACAACTTTGTATTTTGGCAAAATTCCCCAAATCATCTTTTGGTCTAAGCAATGACTAAGCATAAATATCTTAATTATTTTACTAAGGTGACAAGGGCATGGCATTCCAAGCATCAAGATTGGCCATACAAGGAATTGGCATAACTAAGAAGTAAAACAGGGATTTAAAATAACTTGAATAAAACTATGCATGCAATAATAACTTTAAAAACAGAATTAATTAACTTTAAAATACTGGGATCAAAATGGTCAAGAATGTAACTTGCCTTCGTTGAAGTCTTGAGATTCTAAACCCTCTGGAAGATCTACCTCTCCGGAATCGTCAAACTCTATACGCGAAAATACGACAAATTCAAATGAAATTCAAATAAATCCAAAAAATACAGATCAAACTAACTCCAAATGAAATAATTTTATTTTATTTAGTTAGATAATAATTTTCTAAGATTTTAGCAATTTGAATCACTCAATTTGAAGTTGTGGTTCAAAAGATATGAATTTTACAAGTTTTAACCTAAATTTGATATTTAAAAGAATTTCTAAATTTAAATACAGATTCAAAATAGCTTTAAATTAAATAATTTTGGTTTAGTTAGCTAGATAATGACTTTACATGAATTTAGAAATTTGGAACACCCAATTTGGAGATTGGATGCAAAATTTATGAATTTTAGAAGTTTAAACCTAAATCTGAAATTTAAATGAATTCCTTGATTTATTTTTCTGAAGAAAAATCCCTTTAATGCGCAAGGCTGACGTCAGCCCTGAGAATTTCGGGATTAAGGAATTAAAATAATTCCCTGACATGTGGACCCTACGTGTCATAGACACGGCTTACATGGACCAAGTCCATGTGGTGATTGGTTTGGGGAGTTGGTGCTGACGCGGCTGATGTGGCCGCCACATGGGCTCCACGTCAGACCTGAGGGTGAGGTGGCGCTGGAGTGGCGCCGACGTGGACTAGCCACGCCAGCCCGACACCGGCGGCGATGCGGCGACGAGCCCGCCGGCGTTATACGCCACAGCGAGGTGAGGGGATGTGCGCAAAAGAGAGAGGGTGAGATACTGAACGTGATGCTCACCGGAATTGCACGAATGCGCGGCGGTAAGGTGGTCGGCGACGAGGTCGAGCGGCGGCGTTCTTCGGTTGACGGCGAAGTGGGGGCTCCGGGGATCCTCCGGCGATGCGGTTGCGCGCACCAGGTTCGCAGCGACGCGGTGATGCTGATGGTGGTGGAGGCGAGGACGCGGTGTCAACGGAACGCCGGAATCGGAGAAGAAGCGGAACTTGGCCGCCGTCGAAGATCCTTGAAATTGAGGCGCTAAGGGGGAGGAGGTGAGCTGTGGGTGGCGGCGTTGTGGTGTGGGGAGGAAGGCGCACCCAGGGCTCCTATTTATAGGGCCCGGGCGTGGCCGGAGCTTCGTGCGGCACACGGTGACCGTGCGGCGATGGCGGCGGTGATTGAGGGATTTGCGACGAGGGAAAGGAAAGAGAGGGTCGTGTCGGGGGCGGAGGGAATCAAGAAATTAAAAACGCGCGCAATCGGAGGAGATGTGACCGGATTCGTGCGCGTATGGAAGGTCTTCAAATTGCTTCAATGGCGGCCGCGTGCGCGAAGAAGGAAAGCGGCGAGGAGGAAGAAGGAAAGGGAGAAGATGACGCGGGCGCGTTAGATTTTAAACGAACGGCTGCGATGCAAAGCGTATCAGCCGCTAGATCGTAATCCAACGGTGGCGATATAACGAGGCGGTACGCTCTAACTTGAAAGGGTATGGGTGCTTGTGGGCCGTCGGATTTAGATCTGATGGTTCACAGTCTTGGAGAGTAAAACATGCGTTGAGAGATGGCCGTTGGATTTAAATCCAACGATCGGGCGATCGAGCCGATGGAAGCGAGCTCTTGTGCTGGGTTTTGGGCCGCCAAATTCGCCCCAGACATCATTTAGGGTTTTTTTGATTTTCTAATTGATTTAATTCAGAAAATTCAAAGAGGCTTTAGAAAATAGCAAATAAATTCCAAAAATTCTAGAAAAATTCACGAAGTTCCTAGAATGATTTTGGACTTAAATAAAATAATTTCAACTTAAACTTGTTAATAGTTTTTGTATTTAACTTTGTTTTAGCTTTAAGGTTAATAATAAGAGCTTTAGAAAATTTCAGAAAATCCACCAAAATAAATAAGTTTTTAAATTTTCTCAGAATTTGAATTTTTGGGCTGTTACAAGGACCCTTCGGAGGGCGCCTCCGGGGTCGCATTTGGAACCCCCCTGAAGCACTGTCGGGTCTTTCGGGGACCCCTTAGTGTGTTGCCTGTGCCGTGGGGCCGGTGGACTGCCCCTACGACAGTAAGTATGAGCATTCGGTCTAACACCCCACTCTGACATCTCATTGAAGCAATCAAAAGCATCATCCAGTTGATGGGTTTGACATAACCCGTCAATGAGGGAGGTAACAGTAATGATATCTGGAATGAATCCATGTTCCATAAGCATCTTAAGAACAGCCTTAGCATTATATATGTACATTCCCTAATTTTGAGTATCCACTTATCAGTGTGTTAAAGGTGACAAGGTTAGGAAGGAAACCTTTCTCCCGCATCTCTTTGACAAGAGATCTCCACTGCCCTATCCACTGCACCTGCCTTGATGAGGCAATCTATCACCAGGTTGTAAGATGTCACACTAGACAAAAATCGGAACTTTTTTCCCCTCTGATGTGTTCTTGTGTTGTATAGGGGTGAGGGTTTTGGGGGGTTTGTCTTTGGGGATTGGGCCAAATTGCGCTTATTATTTAGACCTAAACAACGGGGATGCAACGTTGGATTGGGCAGAGTTTTTTTGATGCAAAAGTGCTAAATCACATGCGCTAGAGGTTGATCAAATGTAGTAGTACAAGGATTGGGATCGAGTGAGTGACCCCAATGCATTTTCTAGTCTACTAAGTATGAAGAAATAGATGCCCATATTGTCCCCCTAAATGATGTTACTTATGGCTAGTTTTCACCCCACGGTCACCTTAATGAAAATGTCCGTAGATCCGCACCTTTACATATCATCCTGTTCATATAATGAAAAAGGCACGGCCCAACTCCCAGGTCTAGCGCCTTTCGTAATTCTGCTCTTAACCATCTCACTCTCTGCGCTGAGATGCTGCAATATTCATCCGATGGTCGCGCATAGTCTATTGTGCAAACTAGGCGCGCAAAGGATTTTGCCTTAAATAAATCCACTTATAACTATCCCAACTAGGCATTGCTAATGCAAAATAAATGATACTAGCTTGGATCTGTTCTCCATGACTTCAAGTTCCAGATACTACCGATCCTCTCTAACCTCTGTACCCATTTGAATACCTAAAGATCCTAACACGTGGGCTTTGTAAGTTTATTTTAATATTTAAGAATAAATAACAGGTATTTTGAAGGCTTAAAATCATTACATTTTACAAACATAACGAAGGGTGTTGCAACCATTTGCTATACTGCTGCCTGTGAGAAGAACTACAGCTATATAGTCTTTGGCTGAATTGACACGTTGTTTATTTGTAATAGTAAAAGTAGCTCTGCTCACACGAAATTGAAAAAATGGCACCGCGGCAAGGGTTAGGAAGGCCGCGTACCATGCTCCCAGTCTGTGGAAACCCACGTACCGTGGAAGGAATATACTGGCTGCGGTCTGGAACCGCGGAAAACGGATTCGTTCAACAGAGCTAAACAATATTTTCACTCTTCAGGCACTGGTGCTACAGTGCTATACAGTAGAATCACCACTCCGGTCACTGTTTCTACAGTGGTCCGTCCGAACATGCTACAGGCTAAAACTGGGGCATGTCTCCTTGCAGTGCTCCCACCTTCCTTCCGCGTAGGAGCGGAAACGAGCCGAGCCGAGCCAAGCTCGTTTGGGCTCGGGTGAACAGTAGGCTTAGCTCGGCTCGTTTTGGAAATGAGTCACAAGGGAGGCTTGGCTCAGCTCGAGCGGGCTTGCGAGCCAAGCGACGGCGATGAAGGGCGTTGTGCTACAGAAAGTTGGCATTGCAGGCTTGCAGCCTTGCAGGATCATCCAGGCGTCGACAAACCCACGCCGGCCTCATGTAGCATCGCCGAAATGGTCGATGGCATAGCCGCATAGTCCACAATCTGCTCCTCGAGCGCGACGACGTCGCACATCCGGTGCATTGCGAACAGCGCCTTGTCGAGCTCGCTGATGGCTAGTCGCAGTGACTGGACCAGGCAGAGGCGCCTTACGAGGATGCGAGCCTGGACAGTGGTGCGGTAGGCGACAGACTTCGGCGGCTCACACAGCTTTCGCTTGTCTCCAAGGTCTGCTCGAAGCTCGAGGCCCACCTCAGCGTCAACGACCGCGTCCTTGCCGAGTTCGTCGTCAACCTCGGCCGCACCTCTACCTCCATCGCTGACTTCGGCGCCAAGCTCTAGACAAGGAGGAGGAGAGGATCGGGGATCCCGAGTGCACTGTGTGCTGCGGAGGGTCACCCGTGGTGGACACCAGTCCGTGTGCTTCGTCGCCTCGATGATGCAAGACGGCATGAGTGGCTTGTCCACATCTCCCATATCCCCGGTCGTGGTCCTGCTGATGCGGCGCGATGGGGAGGATGGCAGTGCGGAGGAGGGACCTGCCGATGCGACGCGACAAGAGACACGGGGAGGGACCTCCTGTGGTCCTACCGATGCGGCATGGTGGGGAGGATGGCAGCATGGAGGACCGGGGGGAGGACAGAGCGGCAGCTGGCAGCGTGAAGGACCGGAGGGGGGAGGTCGGGGGTGGGCGGGGGAGGGGGGGTGCGGAGGTGGCAGATTTGGGGGAAGAAGGTGAAAGGATTTTGGGGGAAGGAGCCAAGCAGGTGAAAGGATTTGGCCATTTGGGGGTACAGTCTCGAGACTCGGGCGACAGAGGGAGGTAACGAGCCAAACGAGCCGCTCGAGCTCTACTAAAAAAAATTGTGAGCCAGGAGCTAGGCTTAGCTTGGCTTGAATATTCACGAGCCCGAGCCGAGCCGACTCAAGCTTGATTTGAGCCGAGCTAGGTTGCGAGCCTCGAGCTATTTTTCCAGCCCTACTTCCGCGGTACCAGATAGGGGGAGTAACTATTAATTACTATTTAGTATATTTTCCTTATTCATGTTCTATTGTGTGATCTATCTCATCCTCTGCGCTAAGCTCTTGTCAGTCTTGGTGGTTGCTGCCAAGATGGCTTAAAGGCATGAGAACTTGTGATCTCTTCAAGAAGAATGTGAAGAGGCCCGGTGGCTTTGTGATGTCAGAGCTCACCTTCTCGGGGAGGACAAAAGTTATCACTAGTGATTTGAGGTGTGTGCTCGTGTGGAGCTGGTCCAATTATCGTTTCGAACTCAAGAAAGAGTAGGGGGGGACTGGCAAGTCTCCAAGATCATAGAAAAGTCTTCTCTCTGTATGGTTTATGTTTTTTGCTCTTTACTTTTTGGCTTTACGTTCCTGGAGATTGAATCACTTTAGGTTTGTAAAACTTGACTAGACATAGGTTGTTGATGCACTTAGTGAGCCTAGTGAATATATGCCGTAAATTGCAAACCATTCTAGTTAAATTCCACGTAAAACTCGGTTTTAGTCTAAAGTTTTTAAAACTGTCTATTCACCCCCTCCAGTCGGCTATATATCCTCGATCCTACAACATTTGATAGGTTTTTTTACTCCGGTTAAGATGCTCTAATTGAGTGGTTTGGACACAATCCAGACATTGAAAATATCTCCTTTGTTTGGGCGGGTTATACATGTCTTGAATTAAATAAGGAAGCATCGAATACTTTTAAATCATGGACACGGTACACCATTTTTTACTATTATTTTTTCTATTTATATGATAATAGAAACTGCAAAAATATACTATCATGGATATATTTTTATGACAAAACTAAAACCACTTCTATGGACAAATCTTAATATCTTTGTGTGTAATAAGTTTCAAAGTTTTTAATGTTTGATTGGATGTATTTTAAAATGACACGTGTAATTCTTTTAACAGGAGAAACACAACCAAAGAAGACCTCGTTTTCTTGAATTTCATAAAACGAGACTTTAAAGTCATACAATAAAATAAACAACTTGTATCCTTCTAGTCCATTAATAGTAACACAAAACTAAGCACACTTGTATTATTTCATTGTTGCTTTCTTTGACCGGGCAGTCTTCTTTATTAATTACCAAGAAATGAAAGTATTTGGGCGCCACGACTCACGATTCCGTCTGACTTTGCTCGTTTGCAAGGATAGCGCAACGGACCAAGATACTACGATAGGTAATTGGCAGTGCTTTCCTTTATGGGACATATAGACAAGTCTTCTGAAACTTGGAATGTAGGCACCTGCACACGCGCAGATACTACAAAGTACTAGATTCGGAACGCGACGGTTTTACAGGTTCAAGATGCTTCGACGAACCATCCGAAAGATGCAAGTCCCAGCAGCGGAGCTTGACCAAACGAGCCTCCGCCCATCCGAAAGAGACCTGAGCAAATTAATTAATTAATATTGATTATCCTGTCCAGTTTGACTCTAAGGTGGCGTCTCTATGGAACTGGGCTCCTCTTCCTAACAACTAGGTGGGCAGGCGCGCAATGCCTCGATTGTTGGCATCGATGTTGTTCTAATGTACCTAAAGGCTATTTTGCACAAACAGATTTCCAGTCTATATATATATTTACGCTCAATTAAAAGGATGGTCTTAAATATGGTTCACATATACATTCTCTACTTTTAGGTTATAGATAGTTTGAGAGGGATTAACTTTCAATAATATGTAAAAAATTATTACTAAATAAAAAAATGATGCCTCTAGCCACCTGTCGCCCCTAGCGCATCGTAATATCTGATGAACCACGGAGGTCCTATTCTGGCCCAATCTTACGATGAGAAGATAAAATCGGTAGTAGTCGCTCAACTCTCATGATCCTGACTACGTATTCGCAAGGCTCGAAACCATGCAATCGCTGAACTGCTCGACAAGTCGTTATCAACCGTGCACGAATACCTGGTTGACCTGACCACGAAGGTCGATTCCTGCATACACCGAAGAAGCACGCAAGAACGAGATAAAACGCAATATGAAATTGCAAATAGGAATTGAAATATTTAATAAGGTGGGATTCCGAAGCGGTATTCAAGGTTGGTCTAGTCAACACAAACCAATACACGAAGTTGCAATGTAGCTAACTTTTAACTTCACAAAATCTAGGAAAACTAGAGGGGTGAGGCCTCCCTAAATAGGGGAGGAGGAGCCACACATCTAATAGAACTAAGGGGTGGTACTATTCACGTGGTACTGTTACGCGAACAGTACCACGGTGAATAGTGTGGCTCAAAGTGGTTAGCCCATATGGGCCAAGTTATGCACGTTTAAAGTTGGTGCTGTCTTCGGAGGCCGAATTGGATTCTAAAACGGGTCCAGCTCGAACTCTTGCTTGTCTTGGACCAAAAGTGACGTGGTGCTGCACAAATATATATTTTCATCATTAGGTAGCATCATATAGTTCATATAATATAAAGGTATTCCTAAAAACGAGCTCACCTGATAATTTAAGTGAAGCGTACGAGCTCTTGAACTTGGAACAGCAAGCATAACAAATATGGTAGTATCCATAGGGGTCATGTCCTCATCAATATCACTTACCTTTCTACTTACAACTCATTACTATCTCAATCGTCCTCACAAAATTTTACAGAAATTTAGCGCACTACAACAATATACGACGATCACAAAATATTATCGCGAGTCCGACAAATTTCGTACCCTTGATGTTCTACAAAAATAACAAACAGACCAACCAACCTTATCACGACACTTTTATTTTCAAAAAATAACATCTTACAATAAGATTAGCTAATGTAATACCTACAAAATGTAATATTAATTATAACACAATTAAACAAGAATTAAATAATAAAAACCAGCCCACAGCCTCACATCGCGAACCGCTGGGCGGCGTGGATTCGGCGCCTAGTGGTTAGGCGACAAAATGTCGCCTAACCAGATGTGGTCGCCTAACCAAGACAGCTAGTATATCTTTATCGCTTGTCCGTTGGGCGACTGGGATCAGTCGCCCAACCGTTAGGCGATAGACGAATAATTCTGGAAAAAAAAAGATCACAGGAACAATTTTGTAATTTCCAATAAAAAACAGATTATTTTAAAAAAAAATCGTCTGTTTGCTACTCCAGCGACGCCATCCAATCCTGTTGTAGTAGTCTTCAATCTGTTACGTCTTCGTACGTACTTACGCCGCCACATGACACTCAGACTCTATGCTCATATTAGAACTGCAGCCCAACTGACCATTTCTGCTGTGGCATTTTATTCATCAACTCTCCTACCTCATTGAATCAACCCATTTTAGTAAGTACACCAACGACAATAATATGAGTGATTATTGGTCGCACCGCACCATCGACTCCATTGCAAGTAGAATTTCTTTGGCCTCATCAATTCTTCTTTCATCACATAGAGCTTTTATCGATTGTATTGTATGTGTACCCTTAATCGCACTGATCTCAACATGACATTAAAAATATTCCGAGCTTTATCTACCTTTCTCATCCCGCAGAAATTGTGAATGGGAGCATTCAAGGAATATGCATCGTGTAATGCCATCTATTTTCATCTTATTAAGAAGATCAATGGCCTTATTAACATGCCCTCACGAACAAAGTGCACGCACTATTACATTGTAAGTATGAGCATTCTGGCCTAACACCCCACTCTGACATCTCATTGAAGCAATCAAAAGCATCATCCAGTTGATGGGTTTGACATAGCCCGTCAATGAGGGAGTTAAAAGTAATGATATCTGGAATGAACCCATGTTCCATAAGCATCTTAAGAACAGCCTTAGCATTATGTACATTCCCTAATTTTGAGTATCCACTTATCAGTGTGTTAAAGGTGACAAGGTTAGGAGGGAAACCTTTCTCCCGCTAGACCTGTTCACGGACAACCCGGCCCGTCGGCCCGGCCTGAGCCCGACCATGTCCGGGCCGGGTTTGGGACTGCAAGTCCGACCCAAAAGAAGCCCAGCCCGAAATTCCAAAAAAACAATTAAATAAATGGAAATCTATTATTTTAATCCTGAAAATGAATTAAATAATACCTTTTTATTCCGAAAAAGGTTAAAATAATACATTTTAATAGGAAAATTAAATTTTCGGGCCGGGCCGGGCCGGGCAAATTTCGATCGGGCTTTTCAAGCCCAGCCCGGCCCGGCATTTGAACAGCTAATCCCGCATCTCTTTGACAATCTCCACTGCCCTATCCCATTGCACCTGCCTTGATGAGGCAATCTATCACCATGTTGTAAGATGTCACACTAGACAGGAGCCCATCCAAATTCCAAAACCATGTGCTTTAAATAGTGATCTGCCTTTGAAAAACTCTTGCAGTTCAGTAAGGATTTGATGATCATAATATAGACATCAAATCCTGGATGGCAACCTTTCTTAATGAACTCATCCAGCAACTCACACAAATCACTCAACTCGAGGCATTTCACGGCACAAGAGATCACAATGCCAAATGTCACATTGTCAAGGGGATAACCCCTAGTACTGTTCATCTTCTTCACAAGCTCGACTGCCTCTTTGGCCATGTCGTTCTTCGATAAGCAATACAGCACAGCATGCCACGCACTTGGGTGTAAAGCCGGCTCACGCACTAGCCACTCACTCAACATCTCGTACGCCCGTCCCTCCCCCAAGCACCAAAACGCACCATGAACCAGCGTCCTGTACGTGGCCTCGCTCGGTGCCACACCTTTCTTCATCTTATCCAACACACCGACCGCATCCTCCACCCTGCCGGCCTTACAGAACCCGTCGACTAGCATCATGTACGTGTACACATTCGGCCTGTTCCCCGCACCCTCCATCTGCCTCACCAGGCGGAGCGCCTTGTGAGAACCGGAAAATCATATTAATCTAAAACAGTGTTAATCGTCATTTAGTAGTAAATTAAAATTTTCTAAACACAAACAAAGCATAACTTCATATTAATATTAATCGTTTTGCCAAATAAATTTCCTATTAAATAATATTATCCAGAGTTCATCAACAAATTTCGCGATATAATTTTTTCCCACATGAATAAATCATCCTTTTGATCTCAAAGTCTCTTTTACAATAACAAGCCAAACAGTAAAATCAAACCTAAAGTTAAATTATGATAATTCTTTACATCGAATCGACATACGAGATTGTCATTGTAAGCAAAAAGTAAAGTAATACAAACTCAGGATTAATTACATAAGTTCATTACATTAAAGAATAAATGACGTTTACAAGGAAGAGTAGAGTATTCGTGAACACTCAAAATTAACTTACAAGAGTTCATTCTTTAAGTGAGCCTACGACATTAATTAAAATCAGAATGTATTACAAAAATCTGTTGCAAGCAAAAGGTAGCATTAATTTAATCTCAGGCTTGATTTCACTAATCAATTAAGTCAGAAACAACATGCAAGAATTATTTGCAAAACAAAAATAATATTTTACAAAATCGTCATTTAGTACAAGATTAATTTACAACAGATCAAAATATAACTTACAACACTTAATTAAATTACAATATAAATTCTTGCATTGCTTTCCGCCGAAGCCCTCCTTGTACCTTTGTCCACCTATCACCAGCCATTGAACCCATCCTTCAGACAATCCGCAACCCGACCCACCGTTCTATCGCCCACCACTGACAACACACAAGTAGAGAACCAAACGCGTTAGAATAGAATTAGAATAAAGAAGATTGCCGTCAGATTCCACGAAGTCCACAGAGGATACCAGACCAACCTAAGTTAGTCGGCACCGTGCATTTCCGTAGGTTTTCATCACCCGGCGTTTATTCGAATCCGACACTTACGTAATATTGACTCCTCTCAACCGCATAAAATCGCTCGTATAGTGATTTGTTAACAAATAGACCAAAAGATCCTTAGCCCAAATAGTATCACAGGAGAGCAAAAGGGATAAGGGCAAGGGCATAGTAATCTTTAGCATGGCAAGGGAATGGAGCCAGCTGAAAGCCCCCTTCCTTAAAGCCGCATCTCACACTGGCCTTCTCATTTCTCCCCTCATGCTCAAGTTGCAGCCAAAGCAAAACCCACTGCTAAGCACAAGTCTCACCAAGCCACAAGCTAGCACAAGCCAACAAGCAAACCTCCCACTAGAAGCAAGCCAAGCTCACCGCCCAACTCAAGCAAAGAAAACCAAGCACCATCTGCCACACCCCAAAACCCACAGAGAAAGAGTGACAAAGGAGGAAGGGAGCAAAGGTGAAGAGCAAGACCAAGGGGAGCTGAACAGCGTCATCGACGGCTTGAACTGCAAGAACAACAGGACCGAAGTGACCAAAGGAGCACCGAAAGCACGACGACCACCATCCACTACCGCTTCATACCCAACCCAAGCCAAATGAAGGTAATCCCATTCATGCCCACTTTGATTACTTTGCCCAAATAGAACCACCCATGGAAACCAACCCCTTGTACAGAAGGCACATCCCACATTCACCATTTTTCCCTACCATCAGTTTTACCCAAGTCTAACCTCACCTCATGAACTCAAACATCTCACAGAAAGTGCACACTCAACACTAACAGTAGCATCTCATGGACATCTCAGAGCAAGGGAGGAAAAGGGATTAGAGAGGAAGGAAGTAGTATTACCACGACCATCGCCATCGACACCGCCATTGCCACTTCCATCCCAACCCGACCCACAAGGTAAGCCAGCCTATCCTCGCGCCCACCTGTATTCTGGCCCAAACCAAATCACCCATGTGAGCTAAGCCTTTCACAGAAGCAACATTTCACAACATACCCACGGAGAGCCATCCATAGCATATTCACTACTCCATCCATCACAGGCAAAGATGGTAAAGGAGTAGAGGGTACCTCATTGCGAGGCAAAACCAATGCAACATCACCGCAGCACAACCCACTACATCATCTTTATGCATGCATAAACCTTAAGCAATAGGAATCAAGAAAGCATCAACCATCCAAAGAACAAAAGCAATCCAACACCACCAAGAGTTACCCCTTTATCCTCTCCATGCTTGAACCATAAGCGCAACATCGATTAGTAAAATCAAATCGAACCGAAAACCAAAGTAGAGAGAGAGAGGAGAGGGGTCTGAAGAGAAGGGAGAGAAGGGGCTGGCCGGCTGAGCCAGCAAGCGGCCGGACACGTGGACCCGGCCAGAGCTAGACGGCTCGAGAGCTATGGGGCGGGCGAGGGAGCTGGCAGCAGGAGGAGAGCACACCACGGCGGCACACGCAGCAGAGCCGACGAGAACGAGCGCAGCTGCAAGTGGGCGGGCAGGGCGAACGCGCACGGGAGCACCCCAAGCGAGTGGAGGCAAGCAGCGGCCCTGGGAGCGAGGAGGCGCAGGGGGAGGCACGGCAGCAAGGCAAGCAGAGACGCAATGGGAGGCGCCATGGAGGAAGAAGCAAGGAGCCACCAGATAAATAGAAAAGGGCAAGGGAAAGAAAGAATGGGGAGTGGAGTGAGGATTGAGGAAGAAGAAGATAGGTGCAACCAAGGGATATTTTCGCTATGGAGTTAGTTGGAGAGAGAGAGTAAAGAGATTTGGTGGTAAAGTAAGATTAGGGGTTGAGAAAAAGGGTAGAAAATCGAATTTAGTTAAGAGGGTAAAAGGTAAAATTCAATGGAGGTTTAATAATAGTAGTTTTAGCAATAAAATTTAGCCATAATAATATTAAGTATCAAGACGGAGAGTTTGGAGCAAATAGATTTATAAAACCCCGCATGTATAAGTAATCAGAGATCGCCGATAGAACATAAAAATGGAAAAATGCGTAAAACTAATTTAGGAATGTATATCGAAGTTAATCATCGATAAAAATCACTAGATTAGATTAATAATATGATGCATTAGAAGATAATTTAATCTTGATAGATTAGTTAAATTACTTAACACCGAGTTTATTTAGACGAGTAAATAGATTCGTAGTGTGCCCGAGTAAAATCGATCAGGCCATTTTGCATGAATAAATTTAAATGGACATAGTTGCATAAGAGTACACTTAGTATGTTATGTTCATGCGATTAAATGCTAGTACCGGTAACTTCAATCCTAAAGCCGGTAGATCATAGAACGATCGCAGTTGGGGAGTGCTAACTTAACAGGGGATTCGAAAAATGTATAAAATTAAAATCCACAAACGAAAAGAATCATCTGACTAATATACACCTAGTCACACATAATTGCCGCTAAGTATTTACTTATTTATTTATTATTCGCATCGTCGTATAAATTGCAGCAGACGAACCAACGCAGGCAGGATCATCTGATCCGTTATCCGTCGATGATGATCTTTCCTACGATTCCAAAGGCAAGCTATCCTCTTGAACATGAATATAGTTATATTAAATGTAAACCGTATATTGCCATATTATATGTTTATTACATCAAAACTATGTCTCAAAATTAAATCGGGTTAATATGAAAATGGGAAGATAAGAAATGAGAAGAGTTGAGAAAAGAGAATTACTAGGTTGGTAAAAGGGGGCCCTGGCAGGGGAACACGACGACAATGATGAGGTAAGAGGTGGGGCCTCTTTCACGTATGGTTAATATATAAGGATCAACAAAACTCTTACTCAGATTTGAGGCTGTAAATTCAGTACCAACTATTTTCCCGTTTCAATGGGCAGAAAATGTTACATGTTACGTAATTATACTCTTCACATCGGGTAAGTAATACAGGGAGGAACCCAGAAAATAGGGGACCCAGGGCGATATACTATCGCGCAATAGAGTGTTGGGACCGGAGGGCCGGCCAACCAACATTACTGGAACTCAGTGGATGACGAGGTTAACATTGTGACTAAATCAGCACCGACGGAAAGTAGTGGGTGGAGAATTAATCACGTAACTTGGAAACGTTCTGTATTCTGAACTCGAACTAGCAACAAACGAAATGCAGGGGACCTAATTCAAAGAGAGCTCAGAAAAGCTATGGGTAAAGTGATATAAGCCTACGCAGTGCTATACAAAATCATGAATTCATACCAGTCTCCTGCATTGGACTCTACGGGAACCGCTAGAGGTCTATCTTCTCTCTGAGTAACTAGTAGTTTTTTCAGAATTAAAATTTGCCATCTAATGTTTTAATGAAGTATTTTCAGAAAAAAGATGAATTAGAAAATATAATGACAACAGAGATGAGACATCCAATGCATTTTTGCTATTAATGATTGCTGAGTATATTTGTACTCAACCTTGCTAGTATTCTCCTTTGTTAGATCCTAGTCCGGCCGAAAATTATCCCGAGTGGGATGAGGGACACGTAGGTACCGATGAGACCGCAGGAGACGAGAGTGCTTACCACGAGGAGCAAGGCAAGGTGGGCCCCAAACTCAGTGCAGGGGACGAATAGAAGACCGATGGAGCAAGGAAGGCAAACGAAGAGACTTAGTCCCATTTCGCAGTTGTAAATTACTATGTAAGAACCATAGCTTTGCGTGACTAACTGGAATAAAAATATAGTTTCTATCTTATTGTTCTACTGCGTTAACCCTCTTAAAGACTTACTATTCGTTTGAGCAGTGTTCTACCGAGCAAACGAATAGTAATCCGAATGTCTAAGTGTGATTACTCATGGGGTAATAACATGAGGCCTCGCACGCCTCGTCGATGATCCCGCGCAGGCAGACACCGTGGACGAGCGCGTTATACGTGAAGCGATCGCCGCACCCGCCGGCGGGCATCTCTGAACTCGAGGTACGCGGTGGATTTGCGGCCCTCACCGAGGCCGCGATCACAGCGTTAGTACACCACGGTGCTGGGCTCTCGGCCATGCAGCGGCATTGCATCGAACACCGGTGGGCGACGTCGCGAGGCCCACCGCCTACCGGCGATCACAGAGAGAGCTCCTCGGAGACCTCGCACCAAGACGCCGCGACCTCCGCCACCAGCCGAGGACAAGACCACCACCGCGACTCCACAAAGACGTCGCCGAGTGCCCGCCGCACCGAGCCGTCCCGCAAGTGGCGCCGGACAATGACGCCAGACGAGAGGCGACGCAGAGGAGGGGTTCGCGAGACGCGGCGGCGGCAGCGAAGCGGACGACGGCGCTGGCCCAGCGCCGCAGGCGGCGGCGAACTCCACGTTGAGCCGAGGGAACCAGTCCCTCTCGGCCAAGATCGACGCCGCGCGGGCCGGGTCGGCGGGGCTCCGGCCGGATTCGGTGTCATGATCTGAAGAAGAAGCGCGCAAAGAAGAAATTAGATGAAGAAAACGGTTCAGAAATTATGATGATCCAACGGCTAGAAGCATGGTCCGATCGGCACAAGGGATATCCAACGGCGGTTAACCTGGTCCGATCGGCACAAGGAGATCCAACGGCAAGAAATGCATCCGGTCCTTTACTGTGCTGATTGCATCTAAACGCTACAGCTGTCTTTCCTTTTCACTTTCTTGTAAGAGCTATATAAGGCTCAGAGTGCGTGATTCTTTGGCATCGCGAATATTACTCTTTATTTAGCTTCTAGATAAAGTACTTTAGCCCTGTAAGAATACTTTCCCCTCCCTCAATCAGAGTTTTGAGATCTGGAGCTATTTTTGGTGATTTCATCCGTAGTTCTTGTATGAATCTCTGAAGATCTTGTCATTCGGTCGGAACACCACCAGATTTGGTGGAAAGGTGGGATCTTTGCGGGATTTGGGCGGAGAAATTGGTCTCCGGGAGTGGAGCGCGATGGGAATCATTGGATTCGGGATTGGGGCAGAAGCGGCGGAGGAGATTGGGAAAAATCGATGACAAAAATCGAAACTTTTTTTCCTCTCATGTTGTATAGGGGTGAGGAGGGTGGGCGTCTTTGGGGAGATTGAGCTAGGGATGAAAACGGATCGGATAGTTTCCGACCGATCCGGACGAAAACGGATTCGGATTGTCTCGGATCGGATTTTTCTCGGGCGCAACTTCCGGTCAGACGTCCGATTTGAACGATCGCTCCGTACGGTCGGCCATGTTACGTCTCTCCCTAATCTTTTTCTTCTGCTGCATGTATGCATCAAAGTGTAGCCCATGCATGCACTTCTTCTTTCTTCTGTTACGGAAATAAATACCTTGCCGTTCCTTTCCCACAACCAGCGCCATTCTTTTGTTGTGTCGTTGGCCATGGCACACGAGTATTTGAGGCAAGCTTTGTTCTTTTTAATGTCATGCTGGTATTTGGAGCCATATCACATGTTGTTCTAAAATTGATTCAAATGCTAGTATGGTTAAAACATGTGATCCATTGCTCATTGTTGAAAAGGAAGAGACTCAGAGTCGTGTCTCTCCGTACGCCCGGCCATGTTGGAGGCCTTGATTATTGGTTGGGTTTCACGGCGGGGTATCCACTCGATAGCTTTGTGCCATATGCTGTTTTGTAATTGCTATACGCTTCTTTCATGGCGTCTGATTTTTTTTTCCTGTCTGGACGCACAGCCCACAACGTTTCCCATTCTAAAATTACGCCGCTGCATGCAACATCCCCCGGATACGGTTGCAACATCTCCGGACAACAGTTCCAACATCATAGGACAATGATTGCAACATCCCCGGACAATGGTTGCAACATCCTAGGACAATAGTTGCAACCATTTTTTTTTATATAGATGCAACATTTTTTTCTACATATGCAACATTATTTTTCTATATATGCAACATTTTTTTCTACATATGCAACATTTTTCTTCTACATATGCAACATTTTTTTCTACAAATACAACATTCCAAAAAACGGTTGCAACATCCCCGGACAACGGTTGCAACATCACAAATCAAAACAAAGCATCTGAAAAAAAAAACGCATTGGAAAAAATTGCAATATCGCCGTGAACCGTATGCAACCATTTTTTCTATAGATGCAACATTTTTTTCTACATATGCAACATTTTTTTCTACAGATGCAACATTGTTTTCTACAAATACAACATTCCAAAAAACGGTTGCAACATTTTAGGACAACGGTTGCAACATCTTCAAACAATGGTTGCAACATCCCCGGAAATCAAAACAAAGCATCTGGAGAAAAAAAAATCGGTGTCTCCATGTTCTTGATCTACATTGTTATTTGTCTATCGATTTCTAACAGGAGCAGAGGAGGACAAAAAAGAGGCGCTGCTACGGATGTGAGCTTGCATTATGACCTATTGCTGAAAAAGAATGATTCGCGTCCAGAAAATATACGATGTACATATGAGCTATTTGTTTGCTAAGAGAGTTGGATTGAGTGTCCGATACGAAGCGTCCTAATCGGACACAAGATCCATAGCATTACCCTTTCTACCTTTCCCTAAGAAAAAAAAGGAATTAACCAAGGAGATATTGTCGTCAGCAAGTGTGGCAAAGACTGAAGAGGATTGGCGCCGGGGCAATCGTATTCGTTAGATTTGAAATTATCTCAAATCATCTAGTGATCAGATGGAGATGTTGACGACCCAGGTGTCACAAGAGCATTTCATCATCACTCAAATCATTTATTGGGGTGAGAGAGCCTCGAACTCTCGACCTCAGGATTACTCATGTTTAGCTATGAGACCTACGTGCTAGCCATTGTTTGTTAATTGCCTCGTCTTCTCTTTCCATTGTTTGTTAATCATTTGTTTGTCCATATGAGTGGAGCGTCCGATATAAATTGTGCCGATCGGACGTCTGCCTCGTAACGTTTCCCATTTTTCTCGGATAATTTTCGGATCGAAAACGAATTCGGATTTTTTTGTCGGAAACGGAAACGAATACGGTAGGCATGCTATCCGGCGGATACGAATACGAATACGGATTATCCGGATAATACCAAGTCCGAATATCCAGATTTCAGCCCAAAAGAGAAACTGAGATTTTAATTGATTTTCGAATTTCAGAAAATGCAACAAATCAAATAGCCTTTTAGAAAATAGCAAAAGGAGTTCAAAAATTCTAGAAAAAATCACAAAAAATCCTTGAACTATTTTGAACTTAATAAAATTAATTCCAAGTTAAAGTTGGTTTTTATTTTTGCACATAAATTATTTTTAGTTCCTGAAAAATAGGAAAAACCTTTTTAAAATCCAGAAAATTCAAGAAAGTAATTATTTTTCCTTTTTCACTTTAAATCCAATAAAATCCCAGAAATCTCAATAAATTTTATTTTTGACATTAAAAACTAGGAAATTAAATAATTGACTTTATTTTATTATTATTATTAACCAAGAAAACTCTTTTAAATATCGTAAAATCCAATAAAATAATAACTTTATTACCTTTATTTTTGGTAACATACTTTGGGATGATGTTTAACTGGTTAATTTCTATCTCTTAAATTAGTTGTAGTTTCTAGTTATACACATGGGGGTACATGTGAGGGTAGGGGTGCCTAACACTGCCGATGTCGGTCCCAAACCCGGAAAAAAGTGGAGGGGGCATGAACTGTTTGTAATAATTATTTATGTAATAATTATTTATTGTAATAATTGTTATTAAATACGCTAATCCTTGATTCACATGGTGGAGAAATTCGTGCAACATGTTACAATTCGGTGTTTGATCAGTTTTATGAC
Source organism: Phyllostachys edulis (assembly GCA_036346405.1). Taxonomy (NCBI): domain Eukaryota; kingdom Viridiplantae; phylum Streptophyta; class Magnoliopsida; order Poales; family Poaceae; genus Phyllostachys; species Phyllostachys edulis. The sequence continues at coordinate 115,078 of JAYEVD010000861.1, read as the reverse complement.
CTAATTGAGGTTGATAAGGTGTACTTGATATCTAGAGGAACTTACTCAGAAGTAGTTTACAAGGACTATGTAGTAACTCTGGATGCTGAAAATATGAACAATTCATGAATGTTTGCATCAAACAAACGAGTTATATGTTTTCGTTAATTTTTTGCATACAATTTAAGGGGTTTTTATGTTCCGAAAAAATATCCGTGGCCGTATTCGTTTTGATTTGTATTCGTTCCGTATTCGTATTCGATATTATTCGCATCCGTATTCGTATCCGCATCCGGGAAAAATTATGAAAACAAATATAGCAGAGCCATTATCCGTCCGTATCCGATCCGTTTTCACCCCTAGATTGAGCGCATGCGCGGGCACGAAGTGGAGTTACGGATTGCGCTTATTATTCAGACCTAAACCAAAATCATAATGTTAATCAAAACCACAGGGATGCAACGTTGGATTGGGCCGGATTTTTTTATGCAAAATGCTAAATCACATTGTAAAAGAGGACTGGACAGTATAAAAAAAAGGGAACGCCTGTTGCTAATGAGGGGAATATGCACTGTAGTATCAAGTATCTAGACACAATTACGTGGGGAATTTAGCTAGTTAATTACGATTTAACATGCCCCAGTTGTTCGTGACACAACACATGAGGGTGCTGCAGCAGTTGCAGAAGTTGCCGTACGTTGTTGCCTGCCCGTTGCCGCCATTTGTTATTTCCCTCCAGTAGGCACGCCATGCCCATGCTAGAAACAGACCAATGCCCCCAAAATACAACAACCCGGTTTTCCACGGTAGAGACGGCTCCGCCGAAAGAAGACCGCCATTTATGTTGCCTACGGTTGCACCAGGCACCGCTGGCTTCACGGTGGGACGGACGCCACCGTAGCCCCCGCACAGGCCGGGCTGGACAACTCGGTAGATGCCTCCGGTGGTGAGGACGAAGGCGTCCTTGTGGTTGTCCTCGCCGAAGGAGAGGATGTGCCCCAGAATGGCGCCACCGCGGCAGGGCATGGGGGAGCTCCGGGAACACTTGGCCAAGGGGATCCGGGTGGAGGTGTAGCGGCCGCTGCCCTCCGGGGTCTCTATGCCGGCCCACATGGCCGATCCGTACGTGTACAAGTACCTGTTGGGATTTGGATCACTTCAAAAGCTTCAGATCATGTATACGTTGATCACTTGCACACACACACATACATGTGAAGCTGTCAAGCTTACATACCACATAGACTAATGTTACACTTCTAGTCTTTATAAAAACTGACTTACATTAGCATACAAACTGACTTACATTAGCATCGACTAACAAAAGAAAATAAAGTACACTCAAGAAAATAAACTACATGCGAATATCAAAATCCAATTTCCTAGTTCCTACTACAAATCCAATTTGTCCTTCTTTTCTTCACTCAAGAAAATAAAGTAAGCTTTTAACAGTACCTACATGCGAATATCAAAATTGTCCGGGCATGGCAACTTGCCTATATACATAACACTGGGGTGTCTATTTCTAAGTCGATTGAATCTAGAATTATACACGTGTGTCTCAAAGCTAATCCAAATACATTCAAACAACTTACAAATAGCAAACCTGATCGACACTATAATTGACGGTAGATGCATATATATGTACCTTCCTTCCAACGAGGGATCAATGGAGCCTCGATAGACAAGACCGCCGACAATAGATGGCGGCCTGCCGGCAGCTGGACGGCCGTGGGCGATGATAGGGGAGTCAGCCTTGACCGAGGAGCCGCCGTAGTTTCCACCTTTGGAGATCAAATGCACCTCCTCGTACAAATCCTGAATGTTGCGATCAAGTTCAAAGAGATATCGTCACGGCCATGCATTATTGGTCCAGGACTCCAGGCAGCAGCTTAAATTCATGAGGAAAATGTATACCTTGGTGACGTCCCCGCAGTAGAAGTAGGAAGGCATGTTGGAATCGAAGCTGCAACCCCTCGGGTTGCTGAGACCCATGGCAAAAATCACGGGCTTGGAACGGTTACTGATTTCGCTTTGTCCTGAAAAAAAAAAGACCAGATTCAGAAGTTCAGAAATCAATCAATGAGCAAAGCATATTTGATGCAAACGTAGTCCCTGATCAATCAGTCGGTCAGTCTATTGCTTTTCGATTACCAGGGGTGTGGTTGACGTCAAGCCTGACAATTTTGCCTAGAAATGACCTCTTGTCCTGCGAGAAATCAAAGCGGTCTTTTTTCTGTCCGCCATGCCCCGTGATGAGGTAGAGGTATCCATCGGTAGGCCTGAACAGTATCTGACCTCCATGGTTGTGAGATGCGTAAGGCAGCCCCATGGTGAAGATCCTCCTGACTTCAGATGGATCAGCAGCAGTCATCTCCTAACAGGAAGGAGAGAGAGAGAGAACAAATTAATTAGCAGTGTTGATTAGACGTGCATCACAATTCACAATTAATTAAGGGCTAATTCTTGTAACTTCAGATCGATGCAAACTAATGGATCTTCAAGCTGCAGAGAAGCTAGGCACATACGTACCTTTGAAACACCGCGTTTCACGGAGAACTCTGACACGACAAGCTGATACGGGCATGTCCGAGTACCATTAGCAGCAGCTCCGAGCTTTGCAGGGTCACACCTGCCGGCACCATAGGTCGGCGACCAGGCGCTATCGCAGATGTAAGAAACGAAGAAGCGGCCGTTGGTGGTGAACTCCGGGTGGAATGCTACACCCAAGACCATGAGGCCAAGCCTCGCATCGAAGTGGACTCGATCGGAGATATCAAGAAATGGGCTCGCGTCCAGATCCAGGGTGCCTCCAAATCCATGCTCCGGCACGGATGCCAGCCAGATCTTGCCGTCTTGGCTGGACAGGAATACTCTGCCGGAGCCGTCTGGGTGAGCGGCCATGCCGAGATAGGAGCCGGCGCCAATCCTCTCAAGGCACAGCACTTGAGGAGATGGGCGCCAAGGCTGCAGGGATCTAGTAGTACTGTGGGATAGAAGTGAGACGCCCTTCCCGTTGAAGCACGCCGAGGACGACGATGACGATCCGAAGGACGAGCAGAAGTCGGTCTCCGACCGCCAGAAATCACTGAGCTTCGTCTTCGTCGACAACGACGGGCTTCGAGGCCATGTGGTGTCGTTGGTACTTGGGATGCTTGATGCTTGTAGAGGAAGAAGTGTTAGTTTGATCTCAACCGATTAGCCCAACGGCTAATCGGGCCTTGATCCACGTCCTGATCGGGGGCGTCCAGCCCGACCACTGGCTGATGGGCCCCCGTCGCGCTGCGCTATAAATAGAGGGTGGGGGCTGGCGGCTCGATTCACGAGGTTGACCTGAGCCGACCTCCCCACCGACAAAACCCTAGACCGATCTAGAGGGTGCGCAGTCAGCGACGGGAAGCTCCATCGCCGTCCCCGTCGCCGGATCTTCACCGACCGTCACCGACTTCACTGACGAATGGCCGCCTCCTCCTCCAATGCGTCGGACGGTCAGTATGCTGTCTAACAATGGTATCAGAGCCTCGTTTTGGGATTTATGGATCGGACGATCTGGCCGGCCATGGGCCGCCGCTGCCGCCGGGCGCCATCGCTCGCGGCGCTTGCGACCTCGTCGCGTCGTCCCTGCGCCGCCTCAAGCCGCTCCGCGGCTGTTGCTCCCATGCGAGTGCATCGCCGCCGCCTGCGTCTGCTGCTGCCGCCACCTCCGCGCCCTTGAGGTGGCTGCGCCGCCCTCTCGCCGGGCGCGCTCGAGTTGCGCCGCCACCGCCGCCGCTCCGCCCGAGCACGAGCCGATGATCTGGCGCCGCCGCTGCTGCCAAAGGCGAGGCCGCCACTGCTGCCGCCATCGCGAAGCCAAGGCGAGATCAAGGCTGCTGGCCAAGGCTGAAGGCCGAGGCGCCTGCTTGCCAAGGCTGCCGAGAGAGAGCGCCGCTTCTTCACGGCGCTCCGCCGCCGCCTGTTGGACCGGACGTGGGGGAGTTGGATCCGGTTTTTAGGGGGAGGTGATGAGTGGTGGATTTTTATTTGTTGACCGGTCCTGTTACGTATTTTTTGATATTATGTTTTTTTGTTTTTTCATTATTAAATTCGAACCAACGGGAGAATTTAATTTTGGAAAAATAGATATAATTTCCATAGTTTCCGCTGCAAAAGTTAATGTTGATTACTCTTTAAATTAAATTCGAACCAACGGGAGAATTTAATTTTTTGAGAATTGTTGTGAATTATGATATTGTTATTTTCTGACCAACGTTGATAATAACAGTATTATAATTTTTAATTGATGATTTTATGCATTATTTCTATTTCTGCCCAACGGTGATGTAGATTTAATGTATAAATTAAAATTGTATGTCGTATTTTTGACCAACGTTGGAAACAAGGCATATAATTTTGAGTGTTATGTTCTCATTTTTATTTGAATTATTTTTCAGGCGGATACAACTTGATGAGTTGTATCAAAGAAATCCCCACTCTCAAAGGAGATAACTATGGAGAGTGGAAGAAAAAGATAGACTTAGCGTTTATCTTGGCTGAGGTGGACTGGGTCCTCACCACAGCACGCCCCACTGGCCCTGAGGCGCTGGTGAGAAAAGAAAATGAGGATGACACTGCTTGGCAGAAAAGACAGAGGGATCATGCTCCCTTACAGATGTCTTATGACCTTGAGCATAAGAAATGGACCACAGCCAACAAGAAATGTATGGCTGTGATAAAGAACACGATTGAGCCTGCAATTCTGGGCTCAATCGCAGAGTGTGACACTATCACAGAGTACCTTGAGAAAATAAAGAGTCAGTTTACTGGCTCTTCAAAGACTTATGCTACACAACTAATTAAGAAGCTTGTGACAGAAAGGTACTCTGGTGGTGGCAGTGGCATAAGAGAGCACATACTAAGGATGAGCAATTTGGCATCCAAGCTTAAACCAATGGATTTGGCTCTCAAGGATGAGTTCCTTATTCATTTGATTTTTGCTTCCTTGCCGGAAAAGTTTGACACCTTTGTTGTCAACTATAACATGCAGCCCGAGAAATGGGACTTAGAAAAGTGCATAGCTATGTGTGTGCAAGAGGAGGAAAGATTTAGATCCTCACATGGTGGTTCTATCAACTATGTGAAGGACAACAAGAAAAAGAACTTCAACAGTAACTTCTCCTCAAAGAACAAGGGAAAAGCTCATGTCCATCAGCCTCAACAAAATAAGTTTGCATTAGACAAAGATCAGTGTCTTCACTGCAAGAAGACGGGACACTACAAGAAAGACTGTCCCGATTACTTAAAGATGATAATGGCAAAGAAAGGTGAGAACATTATTACCTTTATAAATGAATCCTCAGTATGTACAATATTCAAATCTACTTGGTGGATTGACTCAGAGCAACTGCTCATGTTGCTAATTCTTTCAGGATTCCGCTCGACGAGGACTATGCAAAGAAAAGAAAGATGCTAAAGTCGCAAATGGAGTCCAAGCTGAAGTTGAAGCCGTTGGCGATCTTTCATTAGAGCTTGCTGATGGCTTCACTCTTTTACTTAGAGATGTTCTTATGTTCCTCTTCTGAGGAATTTGATTAGTGTTTCATGTTTGGACAATAATGGTTATGATTGTCATTTTGGAAATGGCAAGTGTGAAATAATGTTTAATAAAGAATGTGTTGGTCTTGCCATCTTACAAAATGAGCTTTATTTGTTATCATTATGTGATGATGTGAATGTCGATGCGATAAAGGGAACGTCGCGTGCGAAAGTGAATGAATCCTCGCTCACTTAATGTAAACAGAAACGAAAGAGAACTCTAGATGCGCGTCGAAATTATGGCATCGCGCTTAGGCCATATTTCGAGGGGAGAATAGAAAGACTAGTTAAGAATGACATTCTTCCTCCATTAGAGTTCTCAGACTTAGAACAATGCAGAGAATGCATTAAAGGAAAATATGTAAAGAAAATTAAGAAAGACGCCAAAAGAAGCACAGAGTTCTACAAATTATTCACACGACATTTGTGGTCCTTTTCTGTGAAAAGTATGGATGGTTATGACTCGCTCATAACATTCACGGATGATTACTCCGTTATGGATATATTTATCCAATCAAAGAAAGAAATGAAGCCTTGGATAAATTCAAGATATTTAAGGTCAAGTTGAAAACCAACACGATTTAAAGATTAAGATAGTCCGATCGATCGTGGGGGAGTACTACTCGACATACCCCATATGGACAAGTTCTGGACCTTTGCAAGGTTTTTACAGAAAATGGTATAGTAGCCCAAGATTCTACACCGCTAACCTCAACAAAATGGAGTAGCCGAAAGACGCAACTGCACTCGATGGATATGGTGCGAAGCATGATGAGCTATTCCACACCGCCATTGAGTCTATGGATGGAGGCGCTGAAAACCGCCATTCATATTCTCAACAGAGTGCCTAGTAAGTCGGTGCCCAAAACACCGCGAGTTGTGGGACGTGAAGAGTTCCTCATTAAACCACTTACGTGTGGGGGAGTCTCACGAGGCTAAAGTATTTAACCCAAACCTTGGAAAGCTTGATCCCAAAAAAAGAAGTTGCCATTTCATTGGCTACCCCGAAAAGTCAAAAGGTTTTCGCTTCTCCGCCCGAGACAGGATATACAAAGTTTGTAGAAACGAGACACGCTGTCTTCTTAGAGGATGAAATGATGAGAGGAAGTATGGTAGCTCGTGAGATTGATCTTGAAGAGAAGCGGTGTATGCGCCACTCCGATGATTCAAGAGCCATTCTTCACACTACTCTTTGTCATTTGCAAGACCGACAAGCAAAGACACTCGTGGTGCCAAAGACTGTTATTGTTCCTCCCGTGGCAACAATGAATGATAATGAGGAACCCGTTCTTCAGATCCTATAGAACCTATTGCCACAGATGAGGGGAGCAACAAAGAATTTCAAATGTAAGATGTACCAAATGAGGAGGCCCCGAGGAGGTCTCAAAGAGTAAGAAGATCAGCTATTTCTGATGATTATCAGATTTATCATACAGAGGAATATCAAATGGAGGATGATCCCACCTCATTTGAAGAAGCTATGAGAAGCGAAAATTCCTCAAAATGGCTTGAAGCCATGGAAGAGGAAATGAGGTCCATGAAGACTAATAAAGTCTGGGACTTGGAAATTATTCCTAAAGGAGCCAAAACAAGAGGGTCAGAAATGGGTCTACAAGACAAAGCTTGACTCCCAAGGAATGTAGAAAGATACAAAGCGCGACTTGTGGCAAAAGGATTTACGCAAAGAGAAGGGATTGATTACAATGAGACCTTTTCTCCGCCTCATGTAAAGATTCTTCGTAATCATAATGGCATTAGTAGCACATTATGATTTAGAGTTACATCGATGGATGTAAAGACGGCATTTCTTAATGGGGATTTGGAGGAAAATGTTTACATGGCACAACCGAAAGGTTTTATCATGGAAGGAAATGAAAGAATGGGATGCCGCCTAAAGAAATTGATTTATGGGTTAAAGCAAGCTTCAAGACAAGGGTACTTGAAGTTTGACAAGACAATAAGAAAATTTGAGTTTAAAGAGAATGTAGAGGACAACGTGTTTATGCAAAGTTTAAAGATGGGAAGTTTATCTTCCTAATCCTCAGATGTGGATGATATCCCATCGGCTAGTAGTGATGTCACTGCCATCGAGACAAAGAAGTTTTTGTCCTCAAACTTTGATATGAAAGATCTTGGTGAAGCTTCGCTCGTTCTAGGATCAAATTCACCGGATAGAAACAAAGGGATATTGGGACTATCACAAAAGACATACATAAAGAAAGTCTTAAAGAAATTTGGGATGCATAAATGTAGTCCTTCACCTGCACCTATAGTCAAGGGCGACAGATATGGGGATTTTCAATGCCCCAGGAACCAGTATGAGATCGATCAAATGAAAGCGGTTCCATATGCTTCAGCTGTCGGAAGCTTACAGTATGCTCAAGTGTGCACACGCCCTGACTTAGCATTTGTTACCGGGTTACTTGGCAGATTCCAGAGCAATCCTGGAATAGAACATTGGAAATTGATAAAGAAAGTCTTATGCTATTTGCAAGGAACAAAAGGCCTCATGATGACATACAGAAGATCAGATTTACTCCATATAGTGGGGTATACAGATTCTGATTTTGCGGGAGATGATAGAAAGTCTACATCCGGATATGTGTTCACTCTCGCAGGAGGAGCTATATCGTGGAAAAGCTCAAAGCAAACCGTCACTACATCGTCCACAATGTATGCCGAGTTTGTAGCATGTTATGAGGCTACAGGGCGGTGAACTGCTAAAGAAGTTCATACCGGTTTAAAAGTGGTTGACGACATCAATAGACCACTTAAGTTGTATCGCGATAATGAACCCAAGAAGAACGTATGCCCACAACAATAAGTCAAGTGGTGCCGCCAAACACATTGACATAAAGTACTATGTTGTGAAAGATAAAGTTCGGGATCAAATTATAAATCTTGAGCATATAAGTACCGAAAGATGTTAGCGGATCCGCTTACTAAAGGCTTACCACCCAACGTGTTCAGAGAACATGTAGCCGCATGGGTTTAAGGGAAAGCCTATGATTCTGGACTAAAAGATGGCCCAAAAGAATAAAGTAACTATTTGAACGTAGAGGTGTATTGTAGTCATTAAATCTATCGGCAATTGACCGTGACGATGAGACATGTTACGTGCACTAATCTATGATGGAATGAGTAAAGTCAAAAGTAATTAAAGTTAAAGCACGATTGAGATCAAGGGGAGAATGTTAGTTTGATCTCAACCGATTAGCCCAACGGCTAATCGGCCTTGATCCACGCCGATCGGGGCGCCCACCACCATCGGCCGATGGGCCCCGTCACACAAGCGCTTATAAATAGAGGGTGGGGTGGCGGCTCGATTCACGAGGTTGACTGAGCCGACCTCCCCACCGACAAAACCCTAGACCGATCTAGAGGGCGCGCAGTCAGCGACGGGAAGCTCCATCGCCGTCCCCGTCGCCGGATCTTCACCGACCGTCACCGACTTCACTGACGAATGGCCGCCTCCTCCTCCAATGCGTCGGACGGTCAGTATGCTGTCTAACAAGAAGAGGCTGGAAACGACGAGAGTTCGCCATTGCCGCGTCCTTGCATGTTTGCCGACTAGTTGGCGAGTTGTCGCCGTCGGGATGGGTATGGTGTGGAAAGCTCGATGAAGGCATAGAGCTGCACAAGAGAGGAATTGACCGTGTTTTGCTCGTCAACCCGGGCCGTCGAAGAGCTTGGTCAAGATGTGCCGCACTCGCAAGTTTAAGCAAAAGAAAAACTGATTTTAAGCCAATCTAGATCCAGGGTTGTGGTAACCGGACAAAAAAAAATACCGGGGGGGGGGGGTCTGATACAAGCGATTTCATCGGTTATCGGTTTTTTGGGCCAAATTCGGCCGAAAATTTCAAATTTTTTTGAATTTTTCGGATTTTAAATTTTTTAAAAAAAGTCAAATTCGAACAAAAATCATCAACTGAGCTAGTTATGGTAGCAAGATTTAGATGGGCTTGTATTACTTCACTCATTCATCAAGTGAACAAAATTCAAGCAAATTTGATTTTTTTTGGACAAATTTCATCCAAACTTCAAATTTCGGAACCGGTTTGAATATCTACCGCGGGGGGAGGGGGGGCGATAGAAACGAAAAATCGGATATATCGGCGATTTTTAGATCCCTGTCTAGATCCAAGGATCTCATCCCTCCTCTCAAACCATATATATCCTCCCCTCCAAAGATTTCATCCCTGCTCTGAGTACTACTTAGCAATCTCCTAGAAAAACACCATGTTGGGAAGAAGAACTAGAGATTGTTAATTTGGAGTAGATAGATATCCATCTATCCCAAAAAGAGTAGTAGATAGATTCATATCTGCGTAAAAAAAACATACATACGTACGCCGCCGCAGGACAGGGCAGGACGTACTCATCGTCATCGGAGACGGGGAAGAAAGGTGGAGTAGTGGGGGACGTCGCTGGTCACGTAAGAACTGACGAACGTACGTACCGCGCAGAGGATGGACTTGACGGCGGCGGCGCACGCGGCGTGGGAGACGTTGATGGCCTCGAACTGCTCCCTCAGCGCCGCGTCGTCGACGGCGTCGCAGCAGCTGATGCCGCTGTAGCCGCAGAAGCTCAGCGTCGACTCGCCAAGCACCAGCGGCGCCCCTGCATGCAACGAAAATTACGACAGTACAGCAGCGGAAGGCGAGGCGAAGATGAAGAAGGAACAGAAAGTTTAAGAAATGGAAGACGACGATGAAGAAGAAGCAGCTGCTTACTGGAGCCGGTGCACAACGGGGAGGCATTGGATGATGCATGGATCATCAGGCAGGTTGAGAGAGTGAGGAGTAGTGAGGTGATCATGATCACGAGGAGCACCGCAATACTTTTTGAAACTTGGCAGTGCTTTCCTTTGCGTTGCGGGTATTTCTCTTTATACCTATGGGTACGTACGTTGAGGTTGTCGGGGTAGAAGGCGTCTTTGAGGACGTGGCGGTGGAGCGCCCACTTGTCGCCGTGGAGGCTGACGAGGCCGTCGCCCTCGAGCTGGCGCACGACGGGGTGTGCCTCGTAGCGGTCGAACGCCTCCGCGCGCGACAGGAAGATCTCCCGGATCAGCTCCGGCTCCGCCACCGTTAGCCGCGGCGTCGGACCGAACCATATCAAGAACGTCGGCCCTGCATCACACCACCAACACCATTAGTAATCGTAACGCCCAAAAGAAAGAGAAAGAAAGGAAAATTCCCATTCAATGCAAGAACCAGAGAGGCACACAACACAGGGGAAGGACAAGAGCAGAAGCAGCAATGGCGGCAGCAGCAACTGAGGTGAGATTTAACGAGATGTTTGTGGAGAAAGAAAGAGGGAGAAGAAGGGAAGTAAATACCATAAACCCCATATGCGCAAATGGATAGAGATAGAGAGAGAAGCTAGCTGAGCTGACAACAAGAGACAAAAGCTGAGCCCTGGCCACAAACACGCAGAGAGAGAGAGAGAGAGAGAGAGAGAACGCCAAACCGAAAAGCAGACAGGGAGGGAAGGGAACAGATCAACAAGCAGATGCAACCAAAACCTCCCAAAAAGATGAGCAATTAAACCACGCAGAGGCGCAGACAGATACTCTACACTACACATGCGTATGTATGTACGCATGAGCAATACGCGCACATGGCCGTAATAGCAACAACAGCGACGGCGACGGCGGCGGCGGCGACAAACGTACCGTAGATCTTCCGCCAGTAGTGGTAGAAGGCGAGGACGCGGGGGAGCGCGTTGTGGGAGGTGGGCGGCGACATGGGCTTGGAGGATGCCTCCACCATGAGCCCCACCATCTCCTTCACCGACCCCAGCAGGAACCGGTACGGCGGCCCGCGCACGCCCTGCGCCGCGAAGTGCCGCTCCAGACGCCGGGGACGCCACCACAGCGCGTCCGCCACCCGCGCCGCCACGTGCAGCGCCAGCCACGCCGCCAGCGCCAGCGCCGCCGCGCGCCACGTCAGCCAGCCGCACCCCGCCTCCATCTCCTCCCCCATTGCCGCGGTGTCTGGCTGGCTCCTTCCCCTGTTTCTTGAAACAGAGCAGAGCAGGGCGGGAAACGAACAGAATGGCCAGTAATGGGTCGCGTGGTACGTTTCTTGGTGTGTGGGCGAGGTGGTGTTATTGGCGGGGGTGTTTTGGGGTGAGATGGGGGAAGGCGAGGGAGGGAAGGGGAGGGCGGTTATATAGTGGGGAGGGGAGGGGGACGGGGAGAGACCGGCGGCGATGGGGCCGAGAGAGAGAGTTGGGTTGAGAGAGAGAGAGAGAGAGAGAGAGGAGAGAGTTGGGTTCTAAGGGTCAACGAGGTGGGCTTCGGCGCTTTTGTTTTACGGAATTGCTGCTTAACTTCCACAGTTTTTTATGCTTAAAATTGTCATTTTTCATTTATAAATTTATTATATATAAATTATAGTAAATTATTTATGTAATTTTTATTCGTGGTCACTGTAATTATTTTCGAATGTCTTAATAACTCATATATCTATCAAATGATTCAACAGATTTACTAATTTGTATTTTTTTTGGTATTTGTAGGGTTCACCTAGATTTACTTTTGTCTATTCTGTGTAGGCATAAATTAGAGTTTTCTTTGTGTGAATATTGATCTTGTATGTTGCTTCTTTGATCTAACAGTTCAAAATCTAACATTTTTATGCAAAGAAAACTGTCACATTCTATTTAGACAGACACCACCATATTGGATGGATGCATGGTCTAGTGTGGTGTGGTGTGGCTTGTGATGTGTGGTGTCAACAAAACGATTTCATTTCCCTTTTTCAGCTTCCTATGGGTGAAATCTATTCACAAAACTTTTTTAAAAAAGGTAAAAGATGTGATCAGTGATCTAATAAAAAAGAAGGAAGATATTGAAAATAGAGTAACCTAAATGGTAGTGCTTAATAAGTAATGAACTAACAGCTGGGATGTGAACCGTCCGCTTAATAGCTAACTTCTGAAAACTCGGCCCCTTCCTACCTCGTCTCTTTCGCCCCTCCTCTCGTTCCAGATCTGCCCCCTGTGCTTCTTCTTCTCTCGATCGTCGTCCTTATCTTGGTAGAGAAGACGTTTCCCTCGACGTTGGTGAGCTTTGCCTTCCTCCCCTTACTAAATAAAATGGTTATCGTTGTGGTTTCGATGTTAATTGCCTCTCTGGCCGGCGTGCGATCTCCTCCGGTCGCTGTGTATTTCTTCTCGTTCTCCTAAAAACCTTCTGATGTCCTTCCCACATAGTGTAAAGAATTCATATATCTGTCTAGAAACAAAAATGCCCCCTCCCAAATAACACTACCGACTTTTTACAACATGGCGACAAGAACAGGAGTATAACCCCATAGAAGCAGTCTAGAGAGGGAGAGGAGAGAGGGAGAGACTAGTTCTTTTGAAACTTAGTGCTTGGCTTAGGTGGGAACGCGTTCCATCCCAAGTATCCATTTAGATCCCATCCCGAGTGTTGGTCAGCTCTAGTTTCGGTCGACACAAGCCCGCCCGATCGGAAGCTACCAGAATCCATCCCAAGTATCCATTTAGATCCATCCCAAGTGTTGGTCAGCTCTAGTTTCGGTCGACACAAGCCCGCCCGGTCGGAAGCTACCAGAAGCGAGTTCTAAATTCTGATCCAAGTATCCATCCCAAGTGTTGGTCCACTCTTGGGATGTTTCCCGTTTCCAAAAAGAAAAGTGTTGGTCAACTCTAGTTTCCGTCGACAGAAGCCCGCCCGGTCGGAAGCTACCAGAAGCGAGCTCTAAATTCTGATCCATCCCAAGTGTTAGTCAACTCTAGTTTCCGTCGACACAAAATGACATAATATGCACTCTCTTAGGGCATGCATAATGATACAGACAGCTGCTGTCTATAGTAACTCTCTATGTCACCTATAAACAGCTCACACAATGGATTATGGTAATACAGTCAGCTATATATATGATTGTAGACAACATACAATCTTTTAATATTTTTTTTTGATTCTGGTACTACAGTCGCCTACAGGATTGTAGACAGCACACTTCTATCTCTTTATTCTCTTTCATCCACGTCAGCTTAAATCCTACATGGCAGAGGCTATAGACAGCTGATGTAAACCCATTGTACATGACCTTATTATTAATCTTAAAGGCTAAGAGAAAGGGCACCTCCCACGTGTGCTATGTCGCCCTGAAAACGGCGGCCGTCCGATCACGCCGCGACGGTCTCGGCCCGTTCGCCAACGTGTTAGATGTGTTTGGTATCATAGGATATCTACTACAAGATATTTGTACCCATGTTTCTTTGTTAGAATATAATCTCATATGGCTGTTTTAACTTAGGTGCAATGATGCAACCAACCTTCCGTTCTGAGCTCTTTTTTATTCCACTCACTTGTTGATTGAAGCTAGAAATGTACAGAAGAAATCATCATGTAATGGTAGCATTTATTAAAAACCGTTTTGCCTCAAACCTTCTTATCTCCTGCAAACATATACAATTGTTAATGAAAGTGTCTTCTAGCAGTTAACCATTACTCCTTTTGTGTGACAGGCTTATAACGAAGAGTGACATCATGGAGATGAGTGGAAACTTGGTTTAAAGATGGGGAGTAATGTTGTCAGAGTTGTACAACCTTTTGACACGTTCGTTGAAATACTGGAATGCATCTGAATATGTCTGACTGTTAGCTATGAACTTTGTGGTCTCATGTTGTTGAGATTGTCATGTTAAAATCATGAGAGTATTAGAGTAAATATCTAACTATTGAGATTAACTATGGATTTTTTATATCTTTCTCATTTTGTTAAGGTTGTCACGCAATGTTGATTATCTATTTTTGTGAATTTTTATACATCCTTTCAATTAACTTTCGAATTTTCTAAACCGCTTATAGATTTTTCTATGTTTATGTAATGTAGTTTTTGGATTGTATATGTATGTATGTATGGATTTTTCTGAATTATTTTAGGAATTCTAACTTATAAGGTTTTAATTTTTTATATACAAACAAGCAATTCTTACCCTAAGTCATTCCCTGCCCAATTCCCTGCCCCAAGCTTGGAGTGTCCAAAGAGCCAAGTGTCTGGGTCATTAAACTCCCCCGTGGGAGAGGAGTGGGTGGGTGGGTGGGTGGGGAAATTTTTTTTTTATTAATTAACCTTTTTTTGAATTTTATTTTTAAGTTAATCCCCGACGCACTTTATTTCTAATTCTGACCTCTTTGGTCACGCCACCACTCATGGTGTGATAAAACAACACTGTCACGCTAGCCCATTTCTGGTCAAACTTTTGTCACACCACTGGAAGTGGCATGACAGTGTTATTTGGTCACGCCACAACCAGTGGTGTGACAAAAAGTACTATTTTGGGGACTTATTCTGGCGCGTGACAGTGTTGTTTTATCATGTCACCACCTGTGGCGTGACCAAAGAGGTCAGAATTGGAAATAAAGTGCGCCGAAGGTTAACTTTAAAATAAAATTCAAAAAAAAGTTAATTAATAAAAAAGTTCGTGGGTGGGAGGGGATCAATCCAATCCACGCAAGGGTTGATTTCCACAGGGATTGTACCCTTCATCTGCCAAACAAAGCCTAAAAGGTTATTGCAATCCGTTGCTCCTCCCATATCTTACAGCAAACATTTATTCATCATGATTTAAATTATATTTAACACACAGATCTGCATCATCAACCGATCAATCCACGCTCAGTCAACCTGCTGCAAAGAAACCCGCCTTCCCAGGGGGAAAAAAACCTTGAAACCGTCATTGTGACAAGAAAGCCAGGAGCTCAGGTATGTTAGTCCAACAGGTTAACAAAACATAAGACTTCCATCCACCATTGTGATAGACGTTGCGTCTTATGCCTATCTATGTTTTCTTTGATAGACTTCCAACAACACTTACCACATCAATCTTTTCTTTGATAATCAACTCTTTCAATTGCCTCTTCCCGACCGGTTTACCCAGCCCACGAATATTTTGAAAGAGAAATTTCATGTCTGAGACTTTCTGGAAGTAACCTTTTCTTTTTTTAGCTTGCTGCTCGCCTTGTTACCCAATTTAAAATCAACTGCACCCGGAAACATTATCAATCACTTCCAGTAGATCCTCTTTACCCATTTAAATTAGGATAAAACCAACAAGGCCACAGAAAAACTGCCAAAAGAGTAGGCCCCACATCGGTGTGGACCACTATCTCCTTAGGGCATGTACAATGGTATAGACAACTGCTGTCTATAACGACTCTCCATGTCACCTGTAGACAGCACTAAAGACAGCTAATACAATGGTACAGACGACTGCTGTCTTTTTAGTTGTCTTTATAGAACACACAAACTTTAATGTTTTTCTTGTTTCTCGTGCTATAGTCGACTACAGGATTGTAGACAACTTCTTTCTCTCTCTTCATTCTCTTTCATCCACGTCAGCAAAAATCCTACGTGGCAATGACTATAGACGGCTGACATAAGCCCATTGTACATGCTCTTAGAAATAAATTAGGATAAATCCCTTCCACACTCAGAGTCCACCAGATTTGTCAGGTAAATCTTTCATTTTGTCTACCAACTCTTAGCCTTGATAGTTATATGTGTTGTCGAATGGTTTGCGTGTTGAATTTGTCGGCCCGTCCGTGCGAGGTGCATGTGGACAAATCAACTTTAATGCAAAGGATCACAAAGTGGTCAAAGCAGGCAAATATTAACTTTCAAAGTTCCTTCTGGATTCTGTCTGATGACTGCTCTCTTGTGATTGTGTGTGTATGTTTTCTTGCATCTATTCTAACTTCTAGGAAGAGACATGGTGAAAAGCATCAAATCAACTAAGAGGATTTTTGACAGGCAAAGAAAAGATTTATTACTGCATCAGCATACACGACCGCTCTTTGGAATATTGATAGAGAGAGGCTGAGAGGCGCACCGCAGTAAGTACCTTGATAGGTATGTGTGTTGTGGAATTGTTTTGCGTGTTGATAGCCTTCCATTGAAAAGGCTGAAGTAAGTACCTTGATAGGCATGTGTGTTGTGGAATTGTTTTGCGTGTTGATAGCCTTCCATCAACAATGCTGAAATATATAGGTCAATAACGGTATTAAAAGAGATCCAAACACGACGCACTTTGGAATAAGATAGAGAAAAGCACACCGCAGTAAGGCTGGTTGATAGCCTTATGTGTGTGTGTGAAATATAATAACGTAGGAGTATATTCCGAGAGTTGCTTTTAGTGGTCCTCAGCTGATTTTATTTTGCTTCGAGCCTGAGGTGTGTTTTTTGGACTCATTTTGGTGTTCTTATTCTAGGGTTTGTAAAAGATCCCCCGTGCAGTTGGGTCTAATTGTTTCCTATTTGGATTGTTTCCTAGGGCTGTGAAATTTGTACTGGTATGGTGATAACTCAAGGCTTAGGCTCTTTGTAATTTTGCAAATTTATTAGTTAATCTGATTAGTTTGATGGGGACCCCCAAAGTGATTTGGGCGATTGGGTTTGCAAATTGACGAGTAGGTGAACGCTTATCTTCTGGATCAGTCTATGTCTTGATGATAGTTTTATTAATCAACGATTGTAGAATTCATGGGTGGTCGTGGTTCCATCACCCAAGAAGTAAATTTTGGTTCACTATTGGTACTCTGGCTGGGAAATTTGTTGTTTTGTTCCAATTTCCAATTTGTATGAATAAAGTATACCACGCTCTAATTTGGTACTAAATCATCGTAACCACGCCTCTAATTGACACTAAATAATCATACTTTCCTACTTTCTACACTCAGCACATAACTACAGGTATTATTATTTTTGTTTATATTTTCCTACGAAATTAATCAATGAATTTCTTATTTCCTCCGGTGTCCTCTGTATAAAGCGTCGATTCGCATGTTCCTAGCACTGAAGACTTTGAGAGATTTAGTCTAGGTCTGCAACTATCAAGCTGGTGAAAGGTAAAACAAAATCACGAGCCATCGTGATAGGAACTGTTACTAAAGCTATTTGTGGAAATGATAAGTATAGATGCACAACCGTTTGGATTGTAGATGTGTGTACATACTGTGCGTGCTGATGTGTATGTACTGTTAGATTTGCTTCCCTGTCCGATTCCCCTTTGTGGATTGTGATATTCTTTTTGTTGTATGAATCCAAAAGTTGCAATCTATCTTCTTTTGTTGTATCGAGGCTATGTATTGTGCAAGATCCAATTCTTCAAATGTTAAATTGATGCATCATTTTGTCTTGTGATGATTTTTTTTGTTCATACTTATTGGTTGTCATGTAAGATTTTCGGGTTCTGTAGTTAGATTTTAGATTTAGCCAATAAAACTGATTCGGTAGTTAGGTGTTTGTCATCATTTCAGAATCCGTAGTTAGATTTCAGATTTCAAATAAAAGTTTACCGTGATCCACACAGCCCTTAATATTCATTTACAGAAGGAACTTGCTGGATAGAGCAGTTGAATTTGTTGAGCTTACGCTTTTTGAGCTTGCAGGATTGTATAACACATTTTCTTTTTTTAGCAGATCCCAAACTTTAAGAAGGCATGGGCAGAGTTTGCACCAATTCAAAATAATTTCAGTGAATTTCAAGTCATATTTCCTCCTGTCCTCGTCCAAGGCAATATGTAATGTTCTTTCCCAAACGTTTACTTTAGTTTGAATTATGCCTATGTCATGTTACCCATTTTTAATTTCCTTATGTTTTGATAATTCTTCTTTTTCTATAGGGATGATGCTGGCGTATGTGCTATGAAGTTTTTGGAGATGTGGGACCCTCTTGTTCCCCTTCAAGAAACTTTTTTGCAAAGCGACTTTGCCAATATCCGTGTTCAGTATGTGCATCGACTAATTACTAATTACGACTTGTGGGTTAGCACTTGACTTTGTTTTACAAAATTATTATGTTCCATTTCGTGCTTTAGTTTTTTTTCCCCATGGTCTGTTTTATTTATAATTGCTAAATGTTTTTCTGTAGGTTAATGGGGTATAAGATAGACAAATGTGGTTTGCAATATGGTGTTGCTAAGAAATCTCTGGTCTTTTTTTTCTCTGATGATAAGGTGGTGTTAAGAAGACGTGTTGGATTGTCTAGTTTCTCATGTTTTGGAATGTATGTAAAGGAGTGTGATCTGATGTAAATGTGCAACTGCTTGTGTCCTGTTATACTTTTTTTTTTCTAATGTACTGCTGTAATGGGTTCTGGTCTATATTTTCCTTGCTTCCATGTGCGATAGGCTTTACTTTTAGCTTCATTGTCTATTATTCTTGTGCATCTAAATTCGTTTTCATTATTCCTTTATAAATCAGTTCCCGTATTGCTCATAGTGTCATATCTCATGTAAGCACCATATGGTCGAAATATGTAATTTATTCTTCTTCTTGTCTATATCCGTTACCTTACTTTTTCTCCGCATTTTAGCTATATTTTCAAAATTGAAGCTCCTGCTATACGTCATGAGGCCTATCAAACTAAGCAAGTAGCCAAGTATGCAAATTAAGGTTCAAACGATGAAAGTGTATAGTGATATGAAGTAGTGTTCACATGAAAATTAGCTAACTACATTGAGAAGATCATGTATGGAATTCCCAAGTAATATTTGTTTCCTACATCATCCATCTATAACTGAAAATCTGATATTTATATTTTCATCTTCTCTCAATCGATTCCCCGTTTCTTCAAGTTTTTGCTTCTTGCTTGATTTCTGAAGGTTGTTTGATGTAGACCCATTTTTTTCGCCTATCCATGCAATCATTATCGACATATTTTGGAATATTTTAATCAATTGGTGTTGATAGTGCATCAGAGACTTCATCGCTTCCTTGTGCTAGCCCTGTGGGCGTATTTACGATCAAGTCACCCTGAGGCACATCACTGCGCACTGGCTCTGGGAATAGCTCTATAAGCTCAGGAGTTCTGCAAATTTCGGTGGGTTTTCAAACTGGATGGAATTTGACCGAATTTTGTCCAAATTCAAATTTAGGATGTAATTTGTCCAAATTCAAATATTTCCCTGGATGTTCTGTCGTATCCCTCCTTGCTAAGATTGCCGTTTTCATCTAGACTCCTGTTCACCATTGCTTTCTCTTCATGACCAAACCGGTTAGAACCTGTAGGCCATGCTAACTCTTCTCCAGGACCAGCAGTCCAGCTGTTCACACATTCAAGCGATCCCCCACCATCCCCTCCATAGTTCACTGAAAATGCCCATCTCTTCACATGTATAATCTGTAGCAATTAGGTATACAACAGATGTAGCGAATCAGTGCTCTTCATCACCGGACGACTCAAACCTACAATCACAGGGATCTCAAGACAAGAGGGTGGCAACTCCTCAACTAGAACAGGCCATCGATAAGAATGGAAGTTCCATTAGATTGGACTTTGGAGCTACAGCCACTGTATAAGGATGTTGCACCCACCGATGAGAATCCACAAAGAACTCCCCTAACAGAAAAATTCGCCGATGAGGGGCTCGATGGTGCGCTTTGAAACACCGGAGAAGCAAGGAGTCTTGAAAGCACTAGTCCTCAGCAAGGGAAGATTGCTCTGTTCCCGTTTCCGCGTGATGTCAAATGTTTATTTTCCAAAAGAACAGCATTTGCATGCAAGCGTGGTAATCCTTTCAGAAGTCGGCTGCCCTGTAAAAACAAGACGAGGAAACATTACAAGCAAACATTACATGGGACAAATGAGTGCAACAAGAAATGAGGACTGCTGGACTGGGTAACAGCGGATAACCAGATTGCAAGCACAAAACTAGCAAACTGCGAATTGCTATACCTTTGCTGCTTTTCCTGTCCTGATTTTAGTATATAAGCAGCACCAGTGCCTCCATAACGGCCATTTTGCAGGTGAGCATGCTCTGACGGTTCATAGAAATATTGTGCTTTGTGTTACATGTTTACAGAGGACGTGCTACTAGATAACAGATTGCAATTTGTGAATTTCCTAATATATTTCAGACTCAAATGTTCTTATCCCTTTTTATTTTGAATGTTCATGGTTCACTGAAGATCAAATAGAAGACAAAAAATACAGTGCTTAACTTTTTCTTCGATTGCGGTCTTTTCCTTGCCAGTATTCACAAGTTCAAAGCCGCTATAATTTTTTTTATGAAGTTTATCACTTTATGTAAGCAAATTTACCAGACGTGTAAAGGAGCTAGAAGAAACATACTGATTTGTTCTGCAAAGGTTTTCAGAGGGAAAAGCACAAATCCATAGCATTCTTGAAGTGCAATTCATTCCAGTGAGCATAATCTCTGAGCTGTTGAGAAGGTCCGATGTTTCATGTGGAAATACTATTTAACAGAGAGAAGAGAACATTACATAAGTACTGTAGTCAACACTGTTATTCAAGGCTCAATAAAAACAAAGAGTAGGAAAAAATAAACATCACCGAAACAGATTATGTGAAGCAATTATTGACATTGTTAGACCATGTGGATAGGTGGTGAATATTGTGATGATGAATAATTGACATTTGGGTTGCATTGTAATTTGCGTTTGTGAAAGTTTTGGTCGTTGGCATATTCAGGATGGGTGGTCCGAAAGTGCCTTATATCGAGTGGTCCGATCGTGCCTTGTGTTGGGTTCTGAGTACTACAGCTCCGAGTACTGTAGTTCCGGGTGCTTGGCCGATGGTCGAAGCTACAGTACGTGGTCAGTGGTTGATAGCTACGATGCATGGTCTACAGTGGTCGAAAGCTACAGTGAGTGGTCGTAGTCGTGGAACAGGTCGAAGACCTGGTTATGGTCGTGGTCGTAGGCTTTGCGATCGGTAGTCGTAAGCTTCACGGTGGGTAGTCGTAGACCTTGTGAAACTGATCGTGGACCTCATTAAACTAGTCGTAGACCTGGTGGAACTGATCGTGAACCTTGTGAAACTAGTTGTAGACCTGGTGGAACTGATCGTGGACCTTGTGAAGCTGGTCGTAGACCTGGTGGAACTGATTGTGGATGATCTGGTTCGTGTTTATTGATGGATGAGGGTGTGATATGTGTGTGTGGACTGATATTGGTCAAGTTAGAGAACTTGTGCCGGGAAAACGTTCTTTGGTCTTTGCATCTGCAGGTTGGGCATGGAGACGGTCATGGTCGATGACGAGGAGGACCGGGACTAGGATGGGAAAATCCAAGGTTCAGACGGTCGAGGATGTCATGAGGTGGTTGGGCTTACGCTGGGGCACGTGGAGATCAAAAGTGGATGCATGATGCGTGGAGAAGCTACGGGAGGTGCAGTCCTGAAGGTTTCAATGCGTGAGGAGTTATGGAAGGTCTTCATAACTGGAAAGTTTAGAGTTTTTGGAAAACCTGTGTTTGGAGGGGTTTCGGGTCCCTTGATTTTCAGAAGAAGATAGGATTTTGTGTCCGTGTTGTTGAGGATACGGTCTAAGGCTCTAGCATATAAAAGGAGGGAGAGGTTAAGAGATTAACCGAGGATTCTTGAGACGGCTTTCGGGAGAAAGCTTTTGGAGTTTTTGTGCTAGGGTTTGAGGGGTGTTGTTAGAGCACTTTGTAGCCACCAAATATGATTCAGAAATAAAAGATCAGATCTATTCCAAGAAATATCAGTCATCGCCGGCGGCGTATTCTTCTTAGTAGTGTTCAACTAGTCCTCGTGTCGAGTAGTCTTCGACTTGTTCTCGTTCCAAGCAGTGCATGACGCTCTCAAGTCGTAGGACGGAAGAAATCCGATAGTCGAACTCTTTCGACTAGGTGATCGAAACTCCTTCGATCAGATTGACTTCACCTTCTTCGATCACGTTTCGTGTCATTCACCCGGTTGTAGCCAACAGATCAAAGCAGATTCGACCACAGCAAATAGGAGACATCACGCACGATTACGATGTCTTCAATCGTTCAAAAAGAAAGCTCTACAATCATTCACTCCCCATCTGATTGCGGTATTCGATCCTACAAGTGGTATCAGAGCGGGTTGCTATGGCGTCAGAGAGGTATGTGAATCGTCCCCCCATGCTAGATGGTACCGAATTTGCTTTTTGGAAGTGTTGTATGCAAGCTTATATTGAAGCTCAAGGTGTTTGGAATAAGGTTTGTAGACCTTATGAGGTTCCTGTTACTGTTACTAATCTAAATAAAACAGATGTTGATTTAAATGCTCAAGCTTGTAACTTGCTGTTTCAAGGGATTTCTCGCAAAGAATTTGATCGTGTAGCTCATATTGATTCTGCCCACTTAATATGAAAAACTCTTTGCGATTATCATGAAGGAACCACTAAAACTAAGAAAGTACGTAAAAATCTTTATCAAAAAGAATATTCTGATTTTGCTATGAAGCCTGGTGAAGCTATTGATGATCTTTTTGCTCGGTTTGAAAAAACATTGAGTAATTTGCGCGGTGTTAATGTTATTCCTACTGATGAAGATAATGCAACTAAAATTTTAAGATCCTTTTGCCATCTAAGATTGATAAACATTCATCTTTAGCACTTGTGACTAACCTCGTACAGGCTACTTCGTCGAGTTCTTTTCTTGTGTCTGGTTTGTCTTCTTTTTCAGAAGAACAGTTCGAACAGTTCTCTGAAAAGGATTTGGTGCTGATCTCCTCACGAGCATACAAAGCACTCAACAACACGAGGATGAGGAAGCGAGGTGGAATGTCAAGTTCGATCAAGTGTTATGAGTGTGGCGAGCAAGGCCACATTAAGGTGGACTGTCCCAAGCTCAAAGGGAAAGTGATCAAGGAAGACAAGGATTACCATCGTCGGCCATCCAAGAACAACAACATCAAGGGTGGAAATTTCCGTCGAAAATTTGCTGAAAAGATTCTTTCGGCTACCGAGCATCTTGATCTGAGTGATGTGGAATATGAGAGTCGTGATGACGACAACCATGACAATGATGATGCTAAAGGTAAAAATAAGAACAACGATAACTTCATGGGCATGTGCTTCATGGCAAGAAACGACAACGACGACGATGATGACAGTGATCCCGGTGAGGTAAGACCATCATATGATGAGCTTGAAGATGGTTTGATTAAACTTGCTATTGAATTGAAAAAGACAAAAAAGAAACTGAAAGAAAATAATTGTCTTGTTGAAAGCTTAATTTCTGAAATTAATAGACTTAGAGCTTCTATTCCTGATAATAAATCATGCGAATCTTGTCAAGTTTTACATTCTGAGCTGGAAACTTCTAGGTCAATGAATGCATCAAATTTGATTCAACTTATGAATGTAAATGCTAAATTTGATGATTTAAGTTTGACATATGACTCTTGTGATGAAAAGTTAAAACTTGCAAATGATAAAATTGAAAAGCTCAAGTTTAGTTCTCCTACATGTTTAGAGTCAAGTATTTCAAATGCTCAAACTAAAACTTGCTCTAATTGTGGATTGCTAGAAGCTAGACTTAATTTATCTCAGGAAACAATTCAACAGATACTTTATCATGAGATATCTTCTTGCTCTAACTGTCCTAAACTTAACATAGGAATAGAAGCTTTGACTAGACAACTTAATGATTTTGCTGAAAAAGAAAGATTGGCCCGGTCTAGTACTTCTAAGAATCTTGTGAATGAATCTGTTAAATGCACAACCTATCCCACTCTAGCTAAAGAAAATAGGTATCTTAAGGACACTTTAGAGAGATTTTCCTTTGGCAAGAAAATTTTGAATATGATTCTAGACAATTCAAAAGTAAGTGTTAAAAATCATAGTCTAGGATTTAATTTTATTGAGCATGCCAAGAATAATCCTCCTAAGGTTGTTAAGCTTCTTGAACCTGGAATATTTGAAGTAGAATCTGAACTAAAACAAATTATTTTTAAATCAGCTGGTATTGCAGAGGACTCATCTACCAAAATGGGTGCTGTAAAGGCAAAAGATACAACTTATCATCAAGACAAGTATCAATGCACTCATTGTGGTAGAGAGGGTCATTTGGTTCAATTTTGCTTTTGAAAAGTGAAGAAAGAAAAGAAAGACAGGTTAAGAAAGATTTCTCATTCCGGAGTGGAGTTTGGTCAAGCTCCTTATCATCGCTTTGCTCCCTCTAAACAATTTTTTGCAGGTTTGGGATTTTTTGCGACAGGACCGGTCAGACCGGCGTCTTTCACGCGGTCAGACCGGCCGACGGTTAGACCGGTACTTCACCGGCGGTCTGACTGGCAGTGCACAGAATCTAAAAGTTCTTTGTATCTGTCTGTTGTTGCTCCTATTCGTCACGTATCTCAGTACTGGTTACCTAAATCTTTATTCTCTAACCCCAGTACAAAGATACCAACGATTGTTCGTACTTTGTAGGCTCGTCGCAAGTGGAAGGAGAACATATGGTTCATTGACTCCGGTTGCTCTTGCCACATGACCAGAGACTCACGATGGTTCTCCTCCCTCACTCATGCCATAGGTGATGAGATGATCACTTTTGGGGACAATGCTCAAGAACGAGTTCTTGCAAGATGCATTATGCGCATCAACGACAAATTCATTTTAAAAGACATTGCTCTTGTCAATAAGTTGAGCTATAATTTGCTTTAAGTTTCACAACTGATAGACAATAATCTTGAGGTGAGCTTTAAAAAGCATCCATGCTGCATTTTAGATTCATCTAGCCCTTTAGTGTGCAAAAGTATTCGAGTTGGTCGTTTGTTTAAGGGTGACTTTTCATATTCATCATCATCTAATCTTAGGTGTCTTGTTTCATCTGATTCTAAGGATTTGTTTCACTGGCACCGTAGATTGGGTCATATTGGTTTTGATCATCTTGCTCGTATCAATAATATGAATCTTGTTAGAGGAATACCTAATCTTAAAATTGAAAAATCAATGGATTTTGTTTGTTCACCCTGTCGTCACGGTAATATGATTTCTGCATCACATCCTCCTCTCTCACTTGTTATGACTGATGCACCTAGTCAATTGTTGCACATAGACACTATAGGTCCTGCTAGAGTTTAGTCAGCTGGAGGTAAATGGTATGTTTTTGTTGATGATTACTCTAGATACTCTTGGGTATTTCTCATGGCATCTAAGGACGAAGTTTTTGGTCGCTTTAGAGAGCTTGTCCTTAGACTTGACACTGAACTCCCAGAGGCACTTAGAACAATTAGAAGTTATAATGGAACTGAAGACAATTAGAAGTTATAATGGAACTGAAGTCAAGAACACTTTATTTGCTTCTTTATGTACTGAAAAATGTTTAGATCATCAATTCTCTTCAGCTCGTGTACCACAACAGAACGGTGTTGTAGAACGTAAAAATAGAACCTTGGTTGAGATGGCTAGAACGATGTTAAATGAATATGCTACACCTAGGAAGTATTGGGCTGAAGCTATTTCTACCGCGTGCTATATTTCTAATAGAGTATTTTTGCGAGCTAAAGTGCATAAGACTTCCTATGAACTTCGGTTTGGTCATTCTCCTAAGATTTCTCATTTGAGAGTATTTGGTTGTCGGTGTTTTATTCTTAAACATGGAAATCTTGATAAATTTGAATCTAGATCCTCAGATGGTATTTTTCTTAGATATGCAGCTCACACGCAAGGCTATCATGTATTCAACTTAGAAACTAACAAAACTGCTGAGACCTACGAGGTCACTTTTGATGAGGCCAGTCTTGGTACTAGACCCGACAATGAAAGTATACAGGTAAATAGCACACCCGAAGACATCTTCTATGACTCTGACAACAATGAAAGGGTAACCCCGATTCACACTTCGACACACGTATCTACACCGATGGAGTCTACAACGAGTGGCTCTGCTCCTACCTCCAATGAGGTAGAGGCCACTACTGCTACACCTATGTCATCAACGACTCCACAAGCTCCTCTTCATATGATGAGGACATCAAACCTAATGATGCAACCACTGCTTCGACCCGCTGCACTGCATCCTCTACTTCAACAACATCTTCTCCAATAGAACTACTTTCGGCTACTGCAAGGCCAAATTACCCAATTGGATCGAACTACGTCTACATGCCATGTTGCTACGTCTACATGCCATGGTGCCACGTCTACACGCCATGGTACTATGTCTACATGCCATGGTGCTACTACATGTGCCAAGCAAGAGTTCAAGCTGGATATGTTTTGGAATCCAGTTCGGCCTCCGGAAACAGCACCGACTTCAAACGTGCATAACTTTCACATACGGAGTCCGTTGGAGGTCCACGAGTACTTGACAAAAAGATTATTTCATTCTCTTTCCAACAGATCCAGCCTCACCAATAAATTCCTTCTGTGCACATTGAAAGCACCAAAAGAAGATGTCGTATCACCTGTTTAGGCCAATTTGGGCCTTGTAATCGTACTCAACTTGGCCCATATGCCGACGGGCCACCTAGCGGGTGTGCACTGTTCACATAAACAGTACACGAATTAGTACCACCCCCTTAGTTCTATTAGATGTGTGGCTCCTCATCCCCTATTTAAGAAGGTCGCACCCCCTCTAGTTTCCTTGGATTTTGTTTGTGTTTAGTTTGCCTTCGTTGCAACTTGTATCTTTTGCGTGTGTCGACTAGACCACCCAATCAAGATCCTTATTCAGAATCCCAACTCAATTCAAATATTTCAATTCCTATTTGCAATTTCGGATTGCTTTATCTTGTTCTTGCGTGCTTCTTTGGTGTATGCAGGTATCAACCTTCGTGGTCAGGTCATCTGGGTATTCGTGCACGGTTGATAATGACTGTCAAGCAGTTCAGCGATTGTGTGGTTTCGAGCCTTGCGTGTTCGTAGCTAGGATCATGAGAGTTGAATGACTACTACCGAACTTACCGTCTCATCGAAAGATCAGGCCAAAACAAGGACCTTCGGGTGCATCATCATATTCAACGACGTCATCCTCCTGAACAAATGATTGGTGAGTTAGATAAGAGAATTATTTGCAACAGGTATAACTCCAATGCCTCACATGCTCATGCTGCTTTTATTTCCTCTTTTGAACCCCAAGATGTAAGTCACGCTTTATCTGATGAGTCTTGGATTAATGCCATGCATGAGGAATTAGACTATTTTGAGCGTAATAAAGTCTGGACCTTAGTTTCACCTCCTCATGGTCATAATGTTATTGGAACAAAATGAGTTTTTAAGAATAAACAAAGTGAGGTTGGTGTTGTTGTTCAAAATAAGGCTAGACTTGTGGCTCAGGGTTTTACCCAGGTAGAAGGTCTTGATTTTGGCAAAAATTTTGCACCTGTTGCTCAATTAGAAGCCATTGGAATCCTTTTAGCATTTGCTGCATCTAAGGGTTTCAGGTTGTATCAAATGGATGTTAAGAGCGCTTTTCTTAATGGCTATATTGAGGAAGAAGTTTATGTAAGACAACCACCTGGTTTTCAAAATCCTAAATTTTCTGATCATGTCTACAAACTATCTAAAGCTTTATATGGTTTAAAACAAGCACCTAAAGCATGGTATGATAGGCTTAAATCATATTTGCTTAAAAATAACTTTCAAATGGGCAAGGTAGATAAAACATTGTTTACTCTCAAGCATGGCACTAATCTTTTACTCGTTCAGAGTTATGTGGATGATATCATCTTTGGTGGTTCCTCTCATGCTCTTGTTTCTAAGTTTTCATAAACTATGAGCAGGGAATTTGAGATGAGCATGATGGGAGAACTCACGTTCTTCCTAGGCTTTCAAATCAAACAATCAAAGCTGGGTATTTTTGTTCATCAAACCAAGTACACCAAAGATCTCCTTTGTCGTTTCGACATGGGGACAAGCAAACTAGTCTCCACACCAATGGGATCCACTGCAGTGTTAGACCCTGATGAGGATGGAGAGCCTTTTGATCAAAAAGAATACAAAAGCATGATTGGTTCACTTCTGTATCTCACTGCTTCAAGACAAGACATTCATTTTGTTATATGTCTGTGTGCTTGTTTTTAAGCTTCCTCACGTGCTTCACATCGTCAGACAGTTAAGCGAATTTTCAGGTATCTTCAGTCAACTTTAGAATTTGGTTTATGGTATTCTTCTTCATCATGCCTTACCCCTAGAGCTTATTTAGATGCGGATTTTGGGGGGTTGTAGAATTGATAGGAAGAGTACTTCTGGCACATGTCACTTTTTAGGCACATCCACTACTAGAAAAGGGGGAAAACCTGACGGTCCTGAATTAACTCGACAGACCATAACGGCCGTCAAGATTTATAATTTTGGTGATTAATAGTAACAATCGATGAAAAATTATAAATTTCTTGACGGTTATAATAAAACTCTCAATAAAATAAATTTTTCTGACAGTTCGGACGGTCAGGTTAATTGTTTGGGTGTACCTGCAAAATGCACGCGGGAAAGTTCTGTTCGCCCAAAAAATTTCTGCATCGCGCGCCACATGGAAAAAAAGCACTCAAAGCATCTCTCCTTTCTCCCCGTCAAAATCCCTAACTCCACACTTCCCTAATCCGCGCGCCGCCTCTTTTTTTTCCCAATTTCTCTTCCTCCCCATCTCCATTTCCCATGTTTCTTTTTGCTGGCCAAAAATATTTGGCTCCAAGCTCTTCTTCATTTCCTCCTCTCATCCAATGCCTCTCCCTGGTTTTCCTTTGATTTGGCCGATGTGTTCCATGGCGCCCTGGCGCCACCTTCCTCCTCGGCACGGCACCTAGCACTGTCACACTGCCCACGCCGCCGCCTGCGCTCCTGGTTCGGCCACCCGAGCTCTGGCTCCTCCACACCTCCTCACAGCTGCGTGGCTCCCCGCCGCGCCGCCTCCCGCATCGCTCGGCCGCTCTGCGCTATGCCGGCGGCGAGTAAGATCTTCGCGCATCGTCTTGTGTGGGGGAGGGAGGAAAGATCTTTAGCGATGGCTAAAAGGTTCGCATCTGTGCATTAATTTGTGCGTGGTTGTTGTTCTTGCAGGCTCAAGGTCGCCGCCGGCGCCGGCAAGTGGAAGAAGGCCGCGGTCAGTGGCAAGCCCAAGCGCCCGCCCTCTGCCTTCTTCGTCTTCATGTGAACCCTCGCTCCCTCGACTGCTCATTTCTCTCCCAGATCTCCAGATCTGTTCTTTCTTTTCCTTGATTTTGTTGAATTTTTACGGTTTCCGTGCGTGTTTTCGCATTTTTTTCAGGTCTGAATTCAGGCAGGAGTATCAGGCGCCGCGCAGCACCCTAACAATAAGAGTGTCGCCGCCATGAGCCACCTTACACTGTTCTTCTTTTCCTTTTTTGTCACTTGTATAAATGTCTTATTTCCCCCCTGTTTGTTTGATTAGGTGAGCAAGGCGGCAAGGGAGAAGTGGCGATCTATGTCTGAGGAAGTAAGTACACCCTTGTAATCTCAAATGTTAAAGGAAGGGAAACTTGACCAATGGGTTTGGCCGAAGACCCTGGTACAATACCATGAAATGAATATCTTACCGGTCTTACCTTGGTCCTGGGTACTTGCATTTCGTCCAGGGTACTCGTAAACAGAATGTTTAACGAGCTACCACCATCAATCAACACTCGATTCACTCGATAGTTATTGATAGTTGGTTCGACCATGATCGGAAAACGACCTGGTCGGGTCGAAGGGATCGGGCAGTCACCTTTCTCGAAGGAGATGGTGACTTCCGACCACTTCGGTACTTTATTGACAAGAGGGGAGTCAATGGAGTTTACCTCGCGTCCGACCGCCTTAAGCTGTCGTCTTGACTTGTACGCCGATGATCCCCCAAAGATGTGCTCGATGGTGCATTTGGGATCCTGAAACGGCATGTCCTCATTGTCGTCCGACTGTGTACGACCACTGTCCTGCCCTACTTCTTCGAGGGTAGGAAGTGGCGCTTTGCTGTTGTAGTAATCTTCAAGTTTTCGTTGGAAAACTCGGTAGTTGTGAAGGTCATGTTCTTCCTTTTTATGGAAAGGGCACCACCTAGGCTTGTCATTCTTCCATCCGGGGCACTTACCTTTGCCTCGATCGGGGTATTGTTTGACAATTCGTGGCTCCTTATCACTTACGGCTAGGATTTCCTTAGAAGCATTGGCTTTGGTTTTTGTACCTTTGCCTTGTTCTTGGATTTCTTGGCCTTCTTATCTTTCTTTTTGCTACCTTCGCCATTCTCCTGAGGGAGCTAGTCTTCTCGATCGATGATTTTGGTCCACTTAACCTCTTCGTCAGTAGTAGCGTACCGATTAGCCATCTTGAAGAGTTCAGCTACAGTAGCGGGAGGGTTCAAAACGATGTCCTCCGTGATCCTTCTGCTGCGGACTCCCTGTTTGAAGGCTCTGATAACAGATACGTCAGAAACCTTAGGAATAGAATTGCGAACCTGACTGAAACGCCTGATGAATTGGCGTAGTATTTCATGGTCGTTTTGTCGCATCCTGTGTAGGTCGTCCTCCTTTCCGAGGCGGTGGTAGGTGCCCTGGAAATTGGCCTGCAATAGATCACAGAGGTGTTGCCACAAATAGATCGACTCGACTGGTTGGTTTAATAACCACGATCGAGCAGACCCTTCGAGCACAGTCGGAAGGTAATTCGCCATGACGCGCTCTCCTTCTCCCGCTACTCGGATAGCGGTTGTGTAGATCTGAAGGAATTCGATGGGATTTTGAGACCCATCAAATTTCTCCATGTTCCCTGGTCGAAATCGCGGCGGCCAGTGAACTGCTCGGAGGTCAGGCGAGAATGCCCGACATCCGGTAATCACATCGTAATGCCTCCTTTGTAGAAAAGAGGGGTTGATGTCACCAGGTGATCGTACTCGACGATACCCAGCAAGGGGTGAATCTGACTTATAGTGAGTCTCGATCCTACAAGGGTAATACTCCTCGTACCTTGTCTGCTGTCGCAGACCTCTCGGTCGGAGTGGTGAGTGGTCACCTCTCCTGGGAGTTTTATGGTCATCAGGCATTCGAGGAACTCTTTTTCGAATTGGGGAGCGATGCACCATGCGGTGATCTCCATGCGGCGAGTTATTGATTGACTGGAAGCTGATGGAGTCGTACTGCCACGACTTCCAGAATGTTGTCGGCGGGGTCGTTCGAGCTTATTCATCGTACTCCGCAGCCTTCGTGCGATCTCTTCGGCGAAGAGGTCATAGCCAGGTGCTCGGGCAAGTTCTCGAGATGGGTTCTCGAGTAGGTCGTTGATATGCTGAAGTTCCTGAGCTTCTTCCAACTGGTATTGAGCGCGCCCAGGCAATTTTCTCTGAGCCACGACTCGTTTTCGTCAGTTTATTTCAGAATTATTCATACCTGATCCTTGAGCTCGCCTTAATGGAGTGCGGTGATCTCGAGAATTTCCCTCACGTTCATCAGAGTATTGACTCTGGTCGTTGTCGGAGGTGTCTTTGTCATTGCCACGAGTGGTCGTAGGGAGTGATCTTCGGGGAGCATCTGCAGCCTTGTCTCTGGGAATGTTATGGCAACCTGAGGGCAGGACGAAGACCTCCCGTTGATGATCTCCACTTGCGCTAGTGGCCTCCTCGCTTGAGGAGTCGTCGAATGACACCATCTGGCAACTTGGAGCAAACCCCTCCAGGAAGAGGAATTCTGGGTTATAACCGTCTCCGTCGACAAGCGGGTCCTGCGTTGGGATGGTCGAACTTGCAGGAAGAGCATGTTTGATCGCATCCTTCACTGGGCTTGTAACATCCCCAAATATCCTAAGTGAGATTAAAGGAACTAAAATGAAAATTAAATAAAGATAGAAAGGAAAAATTCAGATTTTAGGTGAGGTGTTAGAACCTGGGCCTTTGGCCCATTTGGAATCAGACTTAAAAAGGGTGAAAACCTAACCCTAGCTTTTATTTTTTTTGTTGTTCCCCCAAACCATCGCCCTCTCTACACCGCCCCCCATCATGCTCTTCCCCACGCTTGCTGCTCCTAGCAACCAGCCGCCGCCATGTCGAACCTGCGCATACCCACGCCTCCCCTCACGCCGTCTTCTCCCTTGCTGCCGCCGTCGGGCACGGCCTCGCCTGCCGGCTCGCTTTCTTCCTTCCTCCCGTGGCACCGCGTCGCCTCCTCTCGCGGCCGGTCCAGCGTCGCTCTGGCTTCCCGCTCGGCCCGACCCGTCGCCTGGCTCGGCGCCCGGCTTCCCTCCGGCCCGACTCACGCCCCTTGGCTCGGCCGGCTTCCCTTCGGCCCGACCCGTCGCCCACAGCTCGCGCGGCTTCCTCGTTCCGGCCCCGACTTGGCCACCCCTGGCTCCACCCGGCCCGAACGCCTCCGCCACCGTCGTCGGCTTCCCCAACTCGGTTGCTCCTTCGTCTCCCCAACCACATATCGCGGCAGCAGCCTTGCCTTGTTGGTGTTCGATGAAATGCCCACAAGGGAGTGCCTGAAGGATTCTTTGTCTGGTGATTATACATACAACATCTTGTGCTTTTTGGTTATGGTTGTGTCCAATTTCGTGATGTATCTTTGGCTGCTGAAACCTGGAACGAGTTCTTTACTGCAAATGCTCCTCGGATTGACCTAGTATCGAATGGCATTGAGGTTTTCATGAATGCAACTGGAAGCCATCATCAGTTAAGGAAGCTCAATCTTCGGGTTGATTCCATAAGAGATGATGTGGGGCTGTTTTAGTGGCCGCCTTTATTATGATGGTTGTTGCTGCACTGCGGTGAATGGAGATGTCTTAGCTCAGGGATCGCAATCCTCGTTGAAGGATGTTGAATTGTTGGGTGCTTTGGTAGATCTTGATGCTTTGTAGTGATGCTACCTCAGCCTTTTACACTTCCTATATATATGTGATGTCTAGTTTAGTGATCACACCGCCATGGTATTGGTAGTCGT
The DNA here is from genome assembly GCA_036346405.1 of Phyllostachys edulis. Taxonomy (NCBI): domain Eukaryota; kingdom Viridiplantae; phylum Streptophyta; class Magnoliopsida; order Poales; family Poaceae; genus Phyllostachys; species Phyllostachys edulis. Next base: position 81,886 of record JAYEVD010000861.1, on the reverse strand, counting down.
AGTAATCCCATCATGATTATAATGCAAGGCATTCTTCGTTGTTGTCCTTAGTGTGGGAGACCCTCATTTCTTTGTGAACTCAAGTGAGTGCCACTCGGTGGGTCTACTAATGATGTCCTACTTTTGATTGCTATTGCGGTGCAGAGGTTTGCAATTGACACTTGATGATTTTCAGAATGGCAGCGACCAAGTTCCTTACCTTGTAGACCTTAAGCCTAGTGGCGATTATGTCATGGAGGATCTGCATGAGGTGGGTGCTTAAGGTGGATCATCTTTGTGTTTGAGTTGATTCCTTTTGCTTGTGCTGATTGATGCTTGGTTGTTGTGCATGTTTGATGGTGGTGGTACGTGGGTTGCTATTTGCTTATGCATGAGGGGAAGGGTGGTGGTGTTCTGGCTGTGGCTAACACTGAGGTGGTGGCGAACCCCAAGGCTAGAGTTTTTCATCGTTGTCTTCTGTCTCAAGGTTGAGGCAAGTACAATTGATCTGTCTTGTTTGTCGTTTGTTTCACTTGAGTGATGAATGTGAAATGGGTAATTTCGGTACTCCTTGTTTCCCTTCATTGTTGTTATACCATGATTCTTCGATAATATGTTTACGTTCAACATATACATTCGTTCTTTCTTTCGCGTTCACCACCGAAATGGATAGTGAAGTCTCGCCATCCCAACATGGACAAGTACTTGGATGTTTCTTATAATTATAAAATGTGAATGCCAGATGTTGGTATTGTGTGCCTAAGATCCTTGTTGATATTTAATGTTCATATTCATTCCAAATGTGTTACCTCCATGATTAGAGAGCATGTCTTTTCAATATTCATAATTCATTCCATGCATTTACTATTCATGTTTCATCCACGGGAGTGGATTTATAAGACCCATCAATTCCAGTATGGGCACGTAAGACCCACCATTCCAATGTGGGCCCCACCATTCCAATGTGGGCGTTTTGGGACACCCGTAAGAAATGTTCTTCATACGGGACTTGGATCCCCGCATTTTTGTTAAGATGCGGGCTTAGGTGAACACCGACGGGTGTGTCACCGGCTATACCGGTATATGCATGTGTGTGGTCCCTTCATTTCATCCAAGTCATACATTCCATTCATTCAAGTATTCGTTTCGTATTCATTTCACAGTCTTCAATGATGTTATCATGATCATGGTCGTTGTATGTACAATTTATTTACTGTACTTGCTGAGTCTCGGACTCACCCTTGCATTGTTTGTTTATTTTAGGTGATTGCTGACAATGGTCCTATTGGGAGGGAGTAGACACTCACACTCGTCCACTTCACCATACTCCAAATTCATTAATAGAGATTGATTCTACCATTCATTCGATAATTAATGAACTGTAATAAATAAGTTTGGTACTGTGGTTGATAACTTCTTCCCCATTATGATTTGTTGAGTATTGCGGATGATCTTCGATCAACTTTCTGATTTAAATGCTTGAATCTTGATTTTAATCTGTGATGTTCATGTTACTTAATGACTCCTTTATTGATTTGTTATATATATGCATTGGAACCTCCCAGATAGCTAACTATACAGGGGAGGTTCTGCCGAAATTTAGAATTTTATCTTCCGCTTTAGTTGTGTTAGCATGTTAGTTTAGTAGCATTCCAGGCCCCTGTCGGACTGGAGTGCTACAGTTGGTATCAGAGCGGGCTTTAGGTCCGTGGTAATTAAGTTATTAAACATGACACACTGTGCACAGTAGGTGGGGTTGGGAAATCCATTGTTTCCGCATTTCTATTGTTATGTTTCATTTGTTGAGCAATTGTTGAATTGCGTCTGTGCTGTCTTTCTTGTTGTTAATCTATGATATAATATGATCCTCTATACCTATGAATTTATTGTGTGATTGTAATGAGATGATATTCTATATTCATATTGATTACTGGCTACGGGTGATGTTGAGAGGTTGAGGTCGTGGTGGTGGACCTGGGTTTGTCAGGTTAGACCACCATTCGTGGTATCAGAATAGAGTAGTATCTACTCCGAATACCATAGTTGAGTGTTGAGGGTGAGTTTCTTTAGAAAATATTATTCTCTTCCTTGTTTTTGATTATGGCGATTCGGTGTTAGTTGCGGTTGATGAGATTTTACGGAGTTAGTGTTTTACATTTCTTGATGAGTTTCCATTGATCTTTCTTGATTCCTTAAATCGACTACTTGTTCTCCTGATTGTTGGTCTATTGTCGTTTCTTGTGAACGTCGGTTATTAGTAAGATTTATCTCTTCATGGGAGTTCTTCCCTTCTAATTGGAAACTTGGTTCATTTACTCCCTTGGTATTCTGGGTACTGAAAGTTTTTCTGCTGCGAGTTCTTTAATCTATGAAAAGCTTTGGCCTTATGTATTCCTTTTGGATTACCCCGAGCGTTGAGGTTTAAGGTCTCTCTTTTGTTAAATGAAGGTGTTAAAATCCTTTTGTGAGTTCTTGTTATGTTTAAGCGAGAGGTGTTAAACATAGAAATTCGTTGATAAGGTTTAAGCTATCAAGTCAGATCTGTAGCGTGGTGCATGATTATTCTTAACTAGTATTCATGGAAGTGAGTTGCCTAATGAGAAATGTCGTTGTATTTGGTACATGATGAATTTTAGATAAGAGTTTGTCCATACTGTTCAAGAACCTATTGTTATTAAGAAGTGTGGAAATGTTGATGAACCGGTTTGATCTTTACGATCGAGTAATCTGCTAAAATTGTTAGATGAATTGGAATCTAGGTCCTCTTTCGGTTATTCTAATCGCTAGTGATGGTTAAGTTAAGGAGGTGTTGAATGTTGCCTTGATAAATATTCATCCCTAATCATCTTCTATTTGGATATTAATGATCTTATTTGAATGATAGCTTTACTTGAGTCTTGCCATGTTAAAAAAAATTATTGAAACATGTTTAAATGACCGGATGAGCGAGGATGTATCGCCTTGTGAAACCTTGTCTTATGTATCCTATATTATTGAAGTAGTTCATTGTATTTCTTTTCAAAAGTTCATGTAGTGATAAGAGATTATGATGATTCTTGCTAATAGCATATTATTTCGTTGATTAGTGTGATTGTCAGACTGTGGTTGTGATGATAACATTGAATGAATTTTAAGTAAAAGAAATTGATCATTTGCATGATATTGTTTTAGTGAAAGTGTTTCGAGTTTTGCGTTTGTTATCTTTTGGACCTCATGAGTAATGTGGTAATTGAGTCTGTCTCGAGCAAAGTGACGGGTTGAAAGATTTTATTGGTTCTTAAGTGGTTCCTGTGATTTGGTCTTAAAAGCTTATCTTGTTTAGGCTGGCAAAGTGATGTAGTAATCACAGAAAATAACTTACCTAGTTAAAGGAAGGAGTGAAGTATGAGTATTTGAGATTTAAGTCGCGCTTTTAATTGCGCTTTATTTGAGTGTGTTTAAACCTTATGCATTTGTTCCGTAAGAGTTTACCAATTTTCAAAGGTCGATACCTTCTTCTCATTGGTGGTTTGGTTTTTGCTTATAGTAGGACTTAAGCCCTCATCTGTTGACTTCTTCTTATGTTGTCCGAGTCCTTTGCCTAAGTGACTTTTTTCCTTTGGTCCTGTGTTTACTTCGGGCAGTAAATATCTTCTTTTGCCTTTTCTTTTGAGGAAGGATCCACCCATTCGTTTCACGGGGTTTTTTTTCGAAGTGTTTATTCAATGTGATTGGGAGGCCTTGGGTTGTAAGTTATTTGAGGAGCATTGCAGGATGAACTGATTTCGTGTATAATTCTTGGAGAGAATTTTATTTATGTAGAATGTTAGCCTTTGAGGCTAAACTGATTGCATCGTGCAACCATTAGAACCTATGGCGAGTTGTGATCCAAGATCCTTTGTTCAATTTGGGTGGAACATTAGAATCTTCGAAAGGATGGGAATCTTGATCAATGTATTAGAGTGTCGTGATTGAGTACCTTGCACAGCTGTGCAGATGAAATATGATGGTGTTGTAATGAGAGTAATGTTAGCGAAGTAATCTGATCGTTAAAGCGATTATTAAGATAACCGAGATTGTTGGATTATTGCCAGGAATGACTTGGACTTAGTAGGTAACTCTCTAAGAGTTAGAATCTTTATAAAGATAATTAGGTCAAGGAAATGTTTTCGGGTTGATGTTAACACGCAGTATGTTTGGATTGTGAGAATTTTAGGGATCTAATATGAGGTTTTCCTATCTTCTATATGAGAAGTTCATTGTAGGAGTCTTGGAGTTTAAATTTGGGCTTCAGATTTTATGCTAGGACTTTGAGTCTCCCAATGATTATGTGTAGAGGAAGTAGAATAAGGGTGGATTCGAGCATTGGGATGGCGTTGATAGAACCCTTTTGATGTAGTACATGAGCGTGTGTCTTGAGGTTTTTGAGTTGTTATTCTTAAAAGTTTGAGGTGATGTGATTACGTGAAACCTATTTTGAGGTGCTTTGGGTGCCATCTGTTAAATTAATTTCAAGTAGTGAAAGGAGTTGTCAAGAATATTGGATTGGATCAATAGAGCCTTTCCACAAAATGTGGAAGATGTATTTTGGATTGGGATTAATGTTGAGGATGCTAATTTAAGAGGTTTGAACTCGTGTAGTTTGTGATGAATTTGAATCCCAAGGTTTGAGAGAATTTTATTCCTAAAAGGAAACCGAGAAAAGGATGTTTCCTCGGGTAGTGAAGAGTCTTCTTGATTCTCGTCGACCTTTGTGTTGTTAACGGATGTCTTCCGCAATTTGAGCTTGGCTTTATGTTGGCGTGTGTGGTTCTTATCACTCGAGAGAAGGAAGGAAGTATTCGATTTGGTGTTTGAGCGGTTGCTCTTTTGGCTTGTATGGTGTTTATTTGTAAATTGTCCAATTGGAAAGCGGAAAAGATTTCATGATGGATCTTTGCTTGAAATTGACCCCTTTTTGTGCGAATTTGCCTTTATGTGGTTACAATGAGAATCCGTTATTTTCGCTTATGATTACGCTATGAAAGAGTGGTTTATTGCGAATATTGTTGTGTGTTCTGGTTAAGGAGGTGCTCCTTGTTAGATGACGGAACCGATTGAGAAGTGAGACAATAGTCCCATGCGTGTAGTGCATGTTGTGTTTTAGTACCAAAGGGAAGGTTAGCTTTGAGGTACCTTAGATTGTTTTAAATCACCATGGGTTTAGTAAGTGGGCGTATTGCGATGACCGTCATGGGTCCATATACGAGGTACATAACCACGGTATGTTCGGTGTTGAGTGAGTATTCGGTGAGAATTGGGTCGAATTGCATTAAGGGGTAGAATGTAACATCCCCAAATATCCTAAGTGAGATTAAAGGAACTAAAATGAAAATTAAATAAAGATAGAAAGGAAAAATTCAGATTTTAGGTGAGGTGTTAGAACACGGGCCTTTGGCCCATTTGGAATCAGACTTAAAAGGGTGAAAACCTAACCCTAGCTTTTATTTTTTTGTTGTTCCCCAAACCACTCGCCCTCTCTGTTGCCGCCCCATCATGCTCTTCCCCCACGCTGCGCTCCTAGCAACCAATGACGCCATTGTCGAACACACGCGCCACGCCTGCCTCCCTCACGCCGTCTTCTCCATGCCGCCCCGCCGCCGTCGAGACACGGCCTCGCGCCGGCCGGCTCTGCTTTCCTTCCTCCGTGGCACCGTCGCCTCCTCTCGCCGGCCCGGTCGGCGTCGCTCTGGCTTCCCGCTCGGCCCGACCCGTCGCCCTGGCTCGGCGGCTTCCCGCCGGCCCGACTCACGCCCCTTGGCTCGGCGCCGGCTTCCCTGCCGGCCCGACCCGTCGCCGCCAGCTCGGCGCCCGGCTTCCTCGTTCGGCCCGACTTGCCCCCCAGCTCCACCGGCCCGAACGCCTCGCCACCGTCGTCGGCTTCCCCAACTCGGTTGCTCTTCGTCTCCCCAACCACATATCGCGGCAAAGCGGCTCTTTGCCTTGTTGGTGTTCGATGAAATGCCCACAAGGAGTGCTGAAGGATTCTTTGTCTGGTGATTATACATACAACATCTTGTGCTTTTTGGTTATGGTTGTGTCCAATTTCGTGATGTATCTTTGGTTGCTGAAACCTGGAACGAGTTCTTTACTGCAAATGCTCCTCGGATTGACCTAGTATCGAATGGCATTGAGGTTTTCATGAATGCTGGCTCGAAGCCATCATCGCTTAAGGAAGCTCAATCTTGGGTTGATTCCATAAGAGATGATGTGGGGCTGTTTTAGTGGCCGCCTTTATTATGATGGTTGTTGCTGCACTGCGGTGAATGGAGATGTCTTAGCTCAGGGATCGCAATCCTCGTTGAAGGATGTTGAATTGTTGGGTGCTTTGGTAGATCTTGATGCTTTGTAGTGATGCTACCTCAGCCTTTTACACTTCCTATATATATGTGATGTCTAGTTTAGTGATCACACTGGCCATGGTATTGGTAGTCGTAGTAATCCCATCATGATTATAATGCAAGGCATTCTTCGTTGTTGTCCTTAGTGTGGGAGACCCTCATTTCTTTGTGAACTCAAGTGAGTGCCACTCGGTGGGTCTACTAATGATGTCCTACTTTTGATTGCTATTGCCCGGTCTGTAGGTTTGCAATTGACACTTGATGATTTTCGAATGGCGTGACCAAGTTCCTTACCTTGTAGACCTTAAGCCTAGTGGCGATTATGTCATGGAGGATCTGCATGAGGTGGGTGCTTAAGGTGGATCATCTTTGTGTTTGAGTTGATTCCTTTTGCTTGTGCTGATTGATGCTTGGTTGTTGTGCATGTTTGATGGTGGTGGTACGTGGGTTGCTATTTGCTTATGCATGAGGGAAGGGTGGTGGTGTTACGGTGTGGCTAACACCGAGGTGGTGGCGAACCCCAAGGCTAGAGTTTTTCATCGTTGTCTTCGTCTCAAGGTTGAGGCAAGTACAATTGATCTGTCTTGTTTGTCGTTTGTTTCACTTGAGTGATGAATGCGAAATGGGTAATTTCGGTACTCCTTGTTTCCCTTCATTGTTGTTATACCATGATTCTTCGATAATATGTTTACGTTCAACATATACATTCGTTCTTTCTTTCGCGTTCACCACCGAAATGGATAGTGAAGTCTCGCCATCCCAACATGGACAAGTACTTGGATGTTTCTTATAATTATAAAATGTGAATGCGGATGTTGGTATTGTGTGCCTAAGATCCTTGTTGATATTTAATGTTCATATTCATTCCAAATGTGTTACCTCCATGATTAGAGAGTATGTCTTTTCAATATTCATAATTCATTCCATGCATTTACTATTCATGTTTCATCCACGGGAGTGGATTTATAAGACCCATCAATTCCAGTATGGGCACGTAAGACCCACCATTCCAATGTGGGCCCCACCATTCCAATGTGGGCGTTTTGGGACACCGTAAGAAATGTTCTTCATACGGGACTTGGATCCCGCATTTTTGTTAAGATGCGGGCTTAGGTGAACACCGACGGTGTGTCACCGGCTATACCGTATATGCATGTGTGTGGTCCTTCATTTCATCCAAGTCATACATTCCATTCATTCAAGTATTCGCTTTCAGATTCATTTCACAGTCTTCAATGATGTTATCATGATCATGGTCGTTGTATGTACAATTTATTTACTGTACTTGCTGAGTCTCGGACTCACCCTTGCATTGTTTGTTTATTTTAGGTGATTGCTGACAATGGTCCTATTGGGAGGGAGTAGACACTCACACTCGTCCACTTCACCATACTCCAAATTCATTAATAGAGATTGATTCTACCATTCATTCGATAATTAATGAACTGTAATAAATAAGTTTGGCTGTGGTTGATAACTTCTTCCCCATTATGATTTGTTGAGTATTGCGGATGATCTTCGATCAACTTTCTGATTTAAATGCTTGAATCTTGATTTTAATCCTGTGATGTTCATGTTACTTAATGACTCCTTTATTGATTTGTTATATATGTCTGTTGGAACCTCCGGTATAGCTAACTATACAGGGGAGGTTCTGCCGAAATTTAGAATTTTATCTTCCGCTGTAGTTGTGTTAGCATGTTAGTTTAGTAGCATTCCGGGCCCTGTCGGATTTGGGGTGCTCTGAGTATAACTGGAGAGAGAGAATCACCCATGCTGATGGAGATTCGGAATTGTGACTTCCAGGAGTTGTCGTGCCAGGTCGAACTGTCTTAGGCGGACTTGGACATTTGGAGAGGGAGCCCTCGCCGTGCCCTGAGTCTGCCTTGGGACAGCCCTCATTGTGGTCGGATTGACCCTTGTCCTCTGAGGAAACTGGTTCCCCATCTGGACGTACAGTTGTGGGGGATAAGGATCCCTCCTCAACTCCATCGATGGTAACGTCTCCTAGAGAAAGATCTCCGGAGGCGACATCACCATCGGATGATGCATCACTCGGCTCGTAGTCAAAACCGGCATCCATGTCGATATCTGCATAATCAGCCAAGTCGAACCAGTTCTTACTCGTTCCACTCTCCTGCCATGAGAGCATGAGAATTGGAAAGACAAAGGAAAGCTGATGACTCAAAGATCCCCCACGGTCGGCGCCAACTGTCGGTGTTTTAGAACCGAACTTATGTAAAGATTGTTTGATTCGGGGGTTCCTCTAGGCTCAAAATCACACAGAGATGAAGACACGGGGATTTTTATACAGGTTCGGACCTTCTCCTGGGAGAATAATAACCCTACTCCTGTGTGTATGTATTGAGTATACTGGATTACAAAGTGGGATCAAAGACTAGAGTATTGTGCTTCTAATCTTCTGTTGCGTGTTCTAATGTTCCGTGTCCCCTCACCCCTTTGCCCTATTGATCCTTGCCTTTTATATCATCCCCGGAGTGCACCGTTGGATCTTCGGAATAAAAGTCTCCTTAACACGCTAGATCGTGGAGATGTTTCCAGGAGTTATTACGGTGGTTTTAATGTCCCCACGTCGCTAGACAATTATCATCATAACAGGGGGTTAAGTCGTGCTATTATTTCAAGGAATGACAGCGTAATTGATTACTCATATCCTGGGATACAGCACTTGATATTCCTCTATCGACTAGGCCCATATGTCTGTGAATCTTGTCATCTGAGGACTAGTCGTAGAAAGTCTTACGACCAATTGGTGGTCGTAGTTGAGCCTACGACCATGGATCAATCGTAGTAGAGCTTACGATTATGGGATAGTCGTAGGAGGGCTTACGACTATGGGGTAGTCGACCTACGACTACGGGGTGGTCGTAGAAGGACTTGCGACCTCCGACTTCTCCCTTAAGAATATTAAGGGGTATATACCAGAGTTATATGACGTCATTAATACCTATAATATGAATTATAGATATATAATAAAATAAAGATTGTTATATGTATGTATGTATGTATACATACATACATACATATACATATATATATATACACACACACACACACACATATATATATATACATACATATATATATATATATATATATATATATATATATATATATATATATATATATATATATATACATATATACATATACATACATATATACATATACATATACATATATATATACATACATATATATACATATATATATATATATATACATGCATACATACATACATATATATACATATATATATATACACACATACATACATACATATATATACATATATATACACATACATACATACATACATATATATATATATACACACACACACACACATACATACATATAAATACATACATACATACATACATATATATATATATATATATATATATATATATATATATATATATATATATATATATATATATATATATATATATATATATATATATATATATATATGTATATACATACATATATATGTATATATATACATCCATATGTATATACATACATCCATATGTATATACATACATATATATGTATATAAAAGGAAGTATGCATCAAATGAAAAGAAGTAAAAAGTGCTCAAATGAAAAGAAGTATGCTTCAAGCATGCCACCATTGAAAAGAAGTATGCTACAAGCATGCCACATGCTTAAGAATAGAGTGTGGAGAAATAGGTTGTTACATGAGACTGCTAACTCGTCTAGATTTAAAGTTTGCTTCATTTTTAGGCTTTAACTTTTCATTCTGATATCTCTTTGTGCTCTTTATAACCGGTTTGGCCATTGTTGCGATGCCTGTCATTAATTTAATTTGCTTAATCATTCTAAAGACTTGTTTTGATATTGCTATATGGTATATGACTTTATATGATCTAAATAGCTCTACTAAAAAAGATGGTTTGGTTAATTTATTAAATCAATGTGAAGTGACTTAGATAATCTACCAAGCTTCTTGATTTTTACTCTCCTTGCTCCTTTTTTTTAGAATTATTCCCTCTCTGAAGTTCTTGATGTTTACATTGCCAAAGGGGGAGAATAATAGGAGAAATTTGGTTCCCTTGTGTTGAGGGGGAGTTTTTTAGCTGTGATTTTGAAGTGTTGGCCTTGCAGCTTTGAAACTTTCTTTTCACAAATTTTTTCTTTCAATATTCATCTCTCGATCTTGAAGTGTTGTCAATGTATTCATCAAGGGGGAGATTGTTAGACCATGTGGATAGGTCGTGAATATTGTGATGATGAATAATTGACATTTGGGTTGCATTGCAATTTGTGATTGTGAATGTTTCAGCCGTTGGCATATTCAGGATGGTTGGTCCAAACGTGTCTTGTGTTGGGTTTTGAGTACTGTAGCTCCGAGTACTGTAGCTCCGGGTGCTTGGTCGGTGGTCGAAGCTACAGTACGTGGTTGGTGGTCGAAAGCTACAGTGACTGGTCGGTGCTCGAAAGCTATAGTGCATGGTCTACAGTGGTCGTAGTCGTGGAACAGGTCGAAGACCTGGTTGTGGTCATGGCTAGTCGTGGTCGTAGGCTTTGTGATCGGTAGTCGTAAGCTTCACGGTGGGTAGTCGTAGACCTTGTGAAACTGGTCGTGGACCTCATTAAACTGGTCGTAGACCTGGTGGAACTGATCGTGGATGATCTGGTTCGTGTTTATTGATAGATGAGGGTGTGATATGCGTGTGTGGACTGATATTACTAAAGTTAGAGAACTTGTGCCGGGAAAACGTTCTTTAGTCTTTGCATGTGCAGGTTGGGCGTGGAGACGGTCATGGTTGATGACGAGGAGGACTGGGACTAGGATGAGAAATCCAAGGTTCAGGCGGTTGAGGATGTCACGAGGTGGTTGGACTTACGCTGGGGCACGTGGAGATCAAAGGTGGATGCATGATGCGTGGAGAAGTTATGGGAGGTGCAGTACTGAAGGCTTCAACACGCGAGGAGTTATGGAAGGTCTTCATAACTAGAAAGTTTAGAGTTTTAGGAAAACCTGTGTTTGGAAGGGTTTCGGATCCCTTGATTTTTGGAGCAGATAGGATTTTTTGTCCGTGTCGTTGAGGATACGGTCTAGGGCTCTAGTGTATAAAAGGAGGGAGAGGTTAAGAGATTAACCGAGGATTCTTGAGACAGCTTTTAGGAGAAAGCTTTTGGAGTTTTCGTGCTAGGGTTTAAAGGGTGTTGTTAGAGCATTTTGTAGCCACCAAACATGATTCAGAAATAAAAGATCAGATCTATTCCAAGAAAGATCAGTCATTGCCGGTGGCGTGTTCTTTTGAGCAGTGTTCAACTAGTCCTCGTGTCAAGCAGTCTTCGACTTGTCCTCGTGTCGAGCATTCTTCGACTTGTTCTCGTTCCAAGCAGTGCGTGACACTCCCAAGTTGTAGGACGGAAGAAATCCGATAGTCGAACTCTTTCGACTAGGTGATCGAAACTCCTTCGATCAGATTGACTTCACCTTCTTCGATCACGTGCCGTGTCATTCACCCGGTTGTAGCCAACAGATCAGAGAAGATTCGACCACAGCGACTAGGAGACATCACAGACGACTACGGTGTCTTCAGTCATTCAAAAAGAAAGCATTACAATTATTCACCCCTCTCTAATTGCGGTATTCGATCCTATAGACATCGATGTTGTTCTACTGTACCTTAAAGGCTATTTTGCACCCTTCAATTCAGGAGAGGGCATCACTAATATATAAATAGCACGTAGTTAACAAATTGCCATTCACACATTGACAACCCGCGAACAGCAATTGCAGACTCTATGCTCAGATTAGAACTGCAGCCCAACTGAGCATTTCTGCTATGGCATTTATTCATCAACTCTCCTGCCTCGCTGAATCGACCCATTTTAGTAAGTACACCAACAATTGGCCAATAATATGAGTGATTATTGGTCGCACTGCAGCCATTGGACTCCATTGCAAGTAGAGTTTCTTTGGCCTCATCAATTCTTCTTTCATCACATAGAGCTTTTATCAGTGTGTTGTATGTGTAGCTATCCGGAACTACATCAGATCTCAACATGACATTAAAAATATTTCGAGCTTTATCGACCTTTTTCATCCAGCAGACACTCGTAATGGGAGCATTGAAGGAATACGCGTCAGGTGTAATGCCATCTATTTTCATTTTATTACGAAGATCAATGGCCTTATTAACATGCTCTGCTAAAGAAAGTGCTCGCATTATTACATTGTAAGTATGAGCATTCTGTCTAACACCCCACTCTAACATCTCATTGAAGCAATCAAAAGCATCATCCAGTTGATGGGTTTGACATAGCCCGTCAATGAGGGAGGTAAAAGTAATGATATTTGGAATGAACCCATGTTCCATAAGCATCTTATTTGGAATGAACTCCAAATGGCGACAGGTCCCTGTCGCCAATTCAGCTGGCAATAGGGACCTCTGCACTGCTTTTTTACTGACTGTTTTCGAGCACATATTTTGTCGACAAATCATACTGCTATTACATAATATTCAGCACAACGCTATAACATCTTTTGTCGACAAACCACAATGACATTGTATAACATTCAGTGCAACGTCGTCATATATTATGTCGACAAATCACAATGACATTACATAACATTCAACGCAACGTCGTCACATATTTTGTAGACAAATCATACTGACATTACAAACTATTCATCACAACGTTATCACCTAGTTTTTCGAAAAATCTAAGTGATATTACAAAGCGTTGGGCACCACATATTTCAACAAGACGAACCTTTCCTATTGTAACATCCCAAAAATTCACATTTTGGGAATATGTAATAGAAATGAATTGGGAAAATAATTTCGAGCATATTACATATGAAAATCTAATCATGCATGATTATTGAACTTGTTGTATAAAGCCACTAATAAAATTCATATAAACGTGCACTTAAAAGAAATTTACATAAAACAAAATAAAAATTGGTGAGGGAATTATTTTGGGCATAGTTTCTCAGGAAAATTTTTTATTAAACAACTTATATAAATTTTCATTAAGTGTAACAATGCAATTACATAAAAACAGAAGCTTGTAAGATTTTTCGAGAAAATCACAGACAAGATAAAGTTCTGAAAAAATTACACAGGCAACTACTCTAGACCAGAAGCCAGAAATTAGAAATTCAAAAACTGTTTTCAAATCTCTCTCTCACCCTTTGGGCCGAAACTGAGCTGGCCCAAATCCCTTCTCCCATGCCATTGCGTGAGGAATTTGGCTAGTTAATAATGATTTGACGTGCCCGAGTTGTTTGTGGCACAACACGTGATGGTGTCGCAGCACGTGATGGTGTTGCAGCAGCTGCAGACATTGCTGCTGCCCGTTGCCTCCATTTGTTATCTTCCAGTAGGCGCGCCATGCTAGAAACAGACCAATGCCAAAAAAAAAACGGTTTTGCTAGTTTTAAGTTGCCTGAAATTTTTTTAAGTTTAAGTCACTTGTTGTGACCATTGGATTTGTGTAGAGATTTGTGTATCATATGATTGGATATTGATCCAATGGATGAAAAAGGTGACTTATACTTAAGAAATTTTTAGACAACTTATAAATAAACACCCCCCCCACACACACACAAAAAACAGCCCAGTTGTCCATGACAGTGACGACTCCACCGGAAGAAGACTGCCATTTGTGCTGCCTACGGTTGCACCAACCACCGCTGGCTTCACGGTGGGACGGGCGCCACCGTAGCCCCCGCACAGGCCGGGCCGGACAACTCGGTAGACGCCTCCGGTGGCGAGGATGAAGGCATCCTTGCGGTTCTCCTCACCGAAGGAGAGGATGTGCCCCGGAACGGCGTCACCGGAGCAGGGCATGGGGGAGCTCCGGGAACACTCGGCCAAGGGGATCCGGGTGGAGGCGTAGCGGCCGCTGCCCTTCGGGGTCTCCATGCCGGCCCACATGGTCGATCCATACGTGTAGCTAGCTCCGGGCATGACAACTTGCCGATATACATAACACTGGGGTGTCTATTTCTAAGTTGATCAAACTATTGGATGAATCTAGAATTATACACGCGCGTCTCAAAGGCAAAGCTAATCGAAAGACAAGAAAATCGACAACAAAAAGTTCAAACAACTTACAAATAGCAAACGTGATCGACATTATAATTGACGGTAGATGGATATGTAACTTCCTTCCAACGAGGGATCCATGGTGCCTCGATAGACAAGACCGCCGACAATAGATGGCGGTCTGCCGGCAGCTGGACGGATGTGGGTGATGATAGGGGAGTCAGCCTTGACCGAGGAGCCGCCGTAGTTTCCACCTTTGGAGATCAAATGCACCTCCTCGTACAAATCCTGAATGTTGCAATCAAGTTCAAAGAGATATCGTCATGGCCATGCATTATTGGTCCAGGGATCCAGGCAGCAGCTTAAATTCATGAGGAAAATGTATAGAATGTTGTCTAATAATTATGTGCAAATGTTCTAATCTTGGTAATCACGAGAATAGGATTGATATTGCTTAGTCAACTGGGTCATAGTATAGAATGTTGTCTAATAAATTGCAATATGCCATGATGGTTTAATCTTAAATTGGGATCAACACTATAGGATATTTCTACAGTACGGATGCAACATACCTAGTTTTAATAAATATAATTTTATACCTAATATATTCATGTTGTGCACACAGAACAATTTCATGGTAGACCATGAATGAATGTATAGTGGCTGACAGCGTGGTAAAGCTCCCTCAAATGAATGGATTGAACAAACTACATAGTTCTTAGATCATGCATTCTCAAATCCTATGGTAGTTGAAGGTGACACCATTAAGTGTCCATGTGCAATGTGCAGGAAGTATTTTAGGCACAGCAGGCATATTGTAGAGTTGGGAGAAATAAGTTTAGCTTCTGTTATTCTGCCAGTTTACCCATTACAACTTCATGAAGTTTTTAATTTACACAAATGATAAATGTTACCAAATGATTATCACTACTATCTACATTTTTTATGCTTGACAATTATTCCTGAGAGTCAAAAGGATGATCATTATCACATGCTTGATTCTAGCAAAATTAGGCAGACCTCCATTTTCAGTATCATATATTCCAACATGGGAGTGGAGCGCGAGGGGAATCCCGAAACTAACAGAACAATGGCATTACACAGAACAAAGGCATTACACTCTATCCAGGGAACATAACAGTTTCATCCAGACTTCTACCGAATTCATAAAACTATCACGCTTTATCTGCTCCCTCTCTTGTAAAGAGAACTAGACAGTATAATTGCGTGAGTAATTTGGCTAGTTAATAATTATTTAACATGATGGTGTTGCAGCAGCTGCAGACATTGCCGTACGTTGCCGTCTGCCTGTTGCCGCCATTTGTTTTTCCCTTCCAGTAGTTCCAGTAGGCATGAACGACACGACATATTAGAAACAGACTAATGATCCCCAAAGACCACAGCCCGGTTGTCCACGGCAGTGACGTCAGCTCCGCCGGAAGAAGACCGCCATTTGTGCTGCCTACGGTTGCACCAACCACCGCTGGCTTCACGGTGGGACGGGTGCCACCGTAGCCCATGCACAGGCCGGGCCGGACAACTCGGTAGACGCCTCCGGTGGCGAGGACGAAGGCATCCTTGCGGTTGTCCTCGCCGAAGGAGAGGATGTGCCCCGAAACGGCGCCACCGCGGCAGGGCATGGGGGAGCTCCGGGAACACTTGGCCAAGGGGATCCGGGTGGAGGCGTAGCGGCCGCTGCCCTCCGGGGTCTCCATGCCGGCCCACATGGCCGATCCGTACGTGTACAAGTACCTACATGCGAATATCAAACACACTTTAGCTAGCTCCGGGCATGGCAACTTCCCTACATACATAACACTGGGGTGTCTATTTCTAAGTTGATCGAACTATTGGATGAATCTAGAATTATACACGTGCGTCTCAAAGGCAAAGCTAATCGAAAGACAAGAAAATCGACAACAAAAAGTTCAAACAACTTACAAATAGCAAACGTGATCGACATTATAATTGACAGTAGATGGATATGTACCTTCCTTCCAACGAAGGATCCATGGAGCCTCGATAGACAAGACCGCCGACAATAGATGGCGGCCTGCCGGCAGCTGGACGGCCGTGGGCGATGATAGGGGAGTCAGCCTTGACCGAGGAGCCGCCGTAGTTTCCACCTTTGGAGATCAAATGCACCTCCTCGTACAAATCCTGAATGTTGCAATCAAGTTCAAAGGGATATCGTCATGGCCATGCATTATTGGTCCAGGCAGCAGCTTAAATTCATGATGAAGATGTATACCTTGGCGACGTCCCCGCAGTAGAAGTAGGAAGGCATGTTGGAATCAAAGCTGCAACCCCTCGGGTTGCTGAGACCCATGGCAAAAATCTCGGGCTTGGAATGGTTACTGATTTCGCTTTGTCCTGGAAAAAAAATACCAGATTCAGAAGTTCAGAAATCAATCAATGAGCAAAGCATATTTGATGCAAACGTAGTCCCTGATCAATCAGTCGGCCAGTTTATTGCTTTTCGATTACCAGGGGTGTGGTTGATGTCAAGCCTGACAATTTTGCCCAGAAATGACCTCTTATCCTGCGAGAAATCAAAGCGGTCTTCTTTCTGTCCGGCGTGCCCCGTGATGAGGTAGAGGTATCCATCGGTAGGCCTGAATAGTATCTGACCTCCATGGTTGTGAGATGCGTAGGGCAGCCCCATGGTGAAGATCCTCCTGACTTCAGATGGATCAGCAGCAGTCATCTCCTAACAGGAAGGAGAGAGAGAGAGCAAATTAATTAGCAGTGTTGATCAGACGTGCATCACAATTCACAATTAATTAAGAGCTAATTCTTGTAACATCAGATCGATGCAAACTAATGGATCTTCTGTTAGATTGATCTCAACCGATTAGCCCAACGGCTAATCGGGCCTTGATCCGCGCCCTGATCGGGGGTGCCCAGCCCATCTAAAGGCTGGTGGGCCCCCGTCGCGCTGCGCAATATATAAAGGGGTGGGGGCCGGCGGCTCTACGCAAGAGGTTGGCCTGAGCCGCAACTCCCCACCGACACACAAACCCTAGACCGATCTAGAGGGCGCGCAGTCAGCGACGGGAAGCTCCGCCGCCGTCCCCGTCGCCGGATCGACGCCGCCGTCACCGACTTCTCTTCCCCGACCGCGATGGCGTCCTCCTCCAACGCGTCCAACGGTCGGTAATTGTCTCTATCAATGGTATCAGAGCTGGCAAAGGGGATCGGGGTCTTACGTTTTAGATCCGAGGCCGACCGGGCCGCCGCCGTCGCCGGCGCGCTTATTGCTCCACGCTGGTGCCGCCGCTCCGCCGGCTTGGCCCACTAGCGCGTCGCCGCCCGCCGCTTTGGCGCCGCTTGCTGCCGCTCATTGCCCGCTGGCTAAGTTGTCGCCGCCGCCGCTGTGCCGCTGCCTCTTCAAGGCCGCCCGCCTGCTTGCGGCGAGGTCGGCGCTGCCGCTACATGATGGCGAACCGCCGCTCGCCTGAGAGCCCGCCACGCGCCGCCATAACCTGTAGCGTCTTGCGCCGCTGCTGGGACCGAAATGGATCCGGTTTTGTGGGGAGGTGGTGAGTGGTGGAGGTGATGAGCGGTTTTTGTTTTGGGCGCAAGACACTCACGGCGTCCGATGGTGGGGATTTTTTTGATGGGCGGTGGAGCCGCTGTTGATGGGTCTGTTGGGTTTTGACCCAACACCATAATCTCATATATTTCATCGTGCTTTTAGTCGCTGAAAATTGTTCGCCCTTTTCATTGCGTAATGTTCTCGCCTAATTGAATGGAACCAACGGAAATTCAATTGGAGGGCTGTTTTAACTTTACATGCTATTACTCTTTGACCAACGTTAATTGTAATTGCATGTTATCTCGCATCCGAAATTGTATTTAATTGGGGCGACGACAGATCGGGCCTCCTTACGCTCCCGCCCGTAGTCGCCTAATTGATGAATAGAATCGATTCAAATCTCGTAATTTTTGCACCAACGTGTTAATTTTTCAGAGATTAAATGTGTCTGATATAATGCTTCAATAATGAATTATTTTTAGAATAATTACAGTTTCCTCTGCAAAAGTTAATGTTTGATTACTCTTTCAATTAAATTCGAACCAACGGAGAATTTAATTTTTGAGAATTGTTGTGAATTATGATATTGTTATTTTCGACCAACGTTGATAATAACAAAGATTATAATTTCTATAGATGTAGATTTAATGTATAGATAAAATTGATTTAATTGTATGTCGTATTTTTGACCAACGTTGGAAATAAGGCATATAATTTTCCTGTTACGTTCTCACTTTATTTGAACTAAATTTTCAGGCGGATACAACTTGATGAGTTGTATCAAAGAGATCCCCACTCTCAAAGGAGATAACTATGGGGAGTGGAAGAAAAAGATAGACTTAGCGCTTATCTTGGTGAGGTGGACCGGGTCCTCACTACAAGACGTCCCACCGAGCCCGAGGCGCCAAAGTGAGAAAAGAAAATGAGGACGACACTGCTTGGCGAGAAAAGACAGAGGGACCATGCTCCTTACGGATGTCTTATGACCTTGAGCATAAGAAATGGACCACGACCAACAAGAAATGTATGGTCGTGATAAAGAACACGATTGAACTCGCACTGCAGGCTCAATCGCAGAGTGTGACATCATCACAGTACCTTGAGAAAATAAAGAGTCGGGCCATGGCTCTTCAAAGACTTATGCTACACAGCTAATTAAGCAGCTTGTGACAGAAAGGTACTCTGGTGGTGGCAGTGGCATAAGAGAGCACATACTAAGGATGAGCAATTTGGCATCCAAGCTTAAACCAATGGATTTGGCTCTCAAGGATGAGTTCCTTATTCATTTGATTTTTGCTTCCTTGCCGGAAAAGTTTGACATCTTTGTTGTCAACTATAACATGCAGCCCGAGAAATGGGACTTAGAAAAGTGCATAGCTATGTGTGTGCAAGAGGAGGAAAGATTGAATCCTCGTCTACGAATATAAACAGAAAACGAAAGAGAACTCATAATGAATCGTCGAAATTATGGCAATCGCTGCTTAGGCCATATTTCGAGGGGGAGAATAGAAAGACTAGTTAAGAATGACATTCTTCCTCCATTAGAGTTCTCAGACTTAGAACAATGCAGAGAATGCATTAAAGGAAAATATGTAAAGAAAATTAAGAAAGACGCCAAAAGAAGCACAGGAGTTCTACAAATTATTCACACAGACATTTGTGGTCCTTTTCCTGTGAAAAGTGTGGATGGTTATGACTCGTTCATAACATTCACGGATGATTACTCCCGTTATGGATATATTTATCCAATCAAAGAAAGAAATGAAGCCTTGGATAAATTCAAGATATTTAAGGCTGAAGTTGAAAACCAACACGATTTAAAGATTAAGATAGTCCGATCGATCGTGGGGGAGTACTACGGTCGACATACCCCATATGGACAAGTTCCTGGACCTTTTGCAAGGTTTTTACAGGAAAATGGTATAGTAGCCCAAGATTCTACACCCAAGCGAACCTCAGCAAAATGGAGTAGCTGAAAGACGCAACCGTACCCTGATGGATATGGTGCGAAGCATGATGAGCTATTCCACACTGCCATTGAGTTTATGGATGGAGGCGTTGAAAACCGCCATTCATATTCTCAACAGAGTGCCTAGTAAGTCGGTGCCCAAAACACCGTGACGAGTTGTGGATGTGAAGAGTTCCTCATTAAACCACTTACGTGTGGGGGAGTCTCACCGAGGCTAAAGTATTTAACCCAAACCTTGGGAAGCTTGATCCCAAAACAGTAAGTTGCCATTTCATTGGCTACCCTGAAAAGTCAAAAGGTTTTCGTTTCTACTATCCAGACAGATATACAAAGTTTGTCGAAACGAGACACGCTGTCTTCTTAGAGGATGAAATGATGAGAGGAAGTATGGTAGCTCGTGAGATTGATCTTGAAGAGAAGCGGTGTATGCGCCCTCCGATGATTCAAGATCCATTCTTCACACTACTCATTGTCATTTGCCGACAAAGGTAAGACAACTGTGGTGCCAAAGACTGTTATTGTTCCTCCTGTGGCAACAATGAATGATAATGAGGAACCTGTTCTTCAGGATCCTATAGAACCTATTGCCACAGATGAGGGGGAGCAACAGCAGCCTCAAACAGAAGATGTACCAAATGAGGAGGCCCCGAGGAGGTCTCAAAGAGTAAGAAGATCAGCTATTTCTGATGATTATCAGATTTATCATACAGAGGAATATCAAATGGAGGATGATCCCATCTCATTTGAAGAAGCCATGAGAAGCGAAAATTCCTCAAAATGGCTTGAAGCCATGGAAGAGGAAATGAGGTCCATGAAGACTAATAAAGTCAGGACTTGGAAATTATTCCTAAAGGAGCCAAAACAAGAGGGTCAGAAATGGGTCTACAAGACAAAGCTTGACTCCCAAGGAATGTAGAAAGATACAAAGCGACTTGTGGCAAAAGGATTTACGCAAAGAGAAGGGATTGATTACAATGAGACCTTTTCTCCGGTCTCATGTAAAGATTCTTCGTAATCATAATGGCATTAGTAGCACATTATGATTTAGAGTTACATCAGATGGATGTAAAGACGGCATTTCTTAATGGGGATTTGGAGGAAAATGTTTACATGGCACAACCGAAAGGTTTTGTCATGGAAGGAAATGAAAGAATGGGATACCGCCTAAAGAAATCGATTTATGGGTTAAAGCAAGCTTCAAGACAGTGGTACTTGAAGTTTGACAGTACAATAAGAAAATTTGGGTTTAAAGAGAATGTAGAGGACAAGCGTGTTTATGCAAAGTTTAAAGATGGGAAGTTTATCTTCCTAATCCTCAGATGTAGATGATATCCTCTTGGCTAGTAGTGATGTCACTGCCATCGAGACAAAGAAGTTTTTGTCCTCAAACTTTGATATGAAAGATCTTGGTGAAGCTTCGTTCGTTCTAGGGATCGAAATTCACCGGATAGAAACAAAGGGATATTGGGACTATCACAAAAGACATACATAGAGAAAGTCTTAAAGAAATTTGGGATGCATAAATGTAGTCCTTCACCGCACCTATAGTCAAGGGCGGCAGATATGTGGTTTTTCAATGCCCTAGGAACCAAGATGAGATCGATCAAATGAAAGCGGTTCCATATGCTTCAAATTGTCGGAAGCTTACAAGATGCTCAAGTGTGCACACATACGACTTAGCATTTGTTACCGGGTTATTTGGCGATTCCAGCAATCTCGAATAGAACATTGAAATTGATAAAGAAAGTCTTGCGTTATTTGCAAGGAACAAAAGGCCTCATGATGACATACGAAGATCGATTTACTCCATATAGTGGGGTATACAGATTCTCGATTTTATGGAGATGATAGAAAGTCTACATCCGGATATGTGTTCACTCTCGCAGAGGAGCTATATCGTGGAAAAGCTCAAAGCAAACCGTACTACATCGCCCACAATGTATGCCGAGTTTGTAGCATGTTATGAGGCTACGGGGCAGGTGAACTGGCTAAAGAAGTTCATACCCGGTTTAAAAGTGGTTGACGACATCAATAGACCACTTAAGTTGTACTGCGATAATGAACCCGCAGTAACGTATGCCCACAACAATAAGTCAAGTGGTGCTGCCAAACACATTGACATAAAGTACTATGTTGTGAAAGATAAAGTTCGGGATCAAATTATAAGTCTTGAGCATATAAGTACCGCAAAGATGTTAGCGGATCCGCTTACTAAAGGCTTACCACCCAACGTGTTCAGAGAACATGTAGCCGGCATGGGTTTAAGGGAAAGCCTATGATTCCTGAACTAAAAGATGGCCCAAAAGATTAAAGTAACTATTTCAAAACAGAGAGGTGTATTGTAGCTGTTAAATCTAACGGCGATTGACCGTGACGATGAGACATGTTCTGTGCACTAATCTGTGATGGAATGAGTAAAGTCAAAAGTAATTAAAGTTAAAGCACAGATTGAGATCAAGGGGGAGAATGTTAGATTGATCTCAACCGATTAGCCCAACGGCTAATCGGGCCTTGATCCGCGCCCTGATCGGGGGTGCCCAGCCCATCTAAAGGCTGGTGGGCCTCGTCACACATAATATATAAAGGGGTGGGGGCCGGCGGCTCTACGCAAGAGGTTGGCCTGAGCCGCAACTCCCCACCGACACACAAACCCTAGACCGATCTAGAGGGCGCGCAGTCAGCGACGGGAAGCTCCGCCGCCGTCCCCGTCGCCGGATCGACGCCGCCGTCACCGACTTCTCTTCCCCGACCGCGATGGCGTCCTCCTCCAACGCGTCCAACGGTCGGTAATTGTCTCTATCATCTTCAAGCTGCAGAGAAGTTAGGCACATACGTACCTTGGAAACACCGCGTTTCACGGAGAACTCCGACACGACAAGCTGATACGGGCATGGACAAGCACCATTAGCAGCAGCTCCGAGCTTTGCAGGGTCACACCTGCCAGCACCACAAGTCGGCGACCGGGCGCTATCGCAGATGTAGGAAACGAAGAAGCGGCCGTTGGTGGCGAACTCCGGGTGGAATGCTACACTCATGACCATGAGGCCAAGCCTCGCATCAAAGTGGACTCGATCGGAGATATCAAGAAACGGGCTCGCGCCTAGATCCAGGGTGCTTCCAAATCCATGCTCCGGCACGGATGCCAGCCAGATCTTGCCGTCTTGGCTGGACAGGAATACTCTGCCGGAGCCATCTGGGTGAGCGGCCATGGCAAGGTAGGAGCCGGCGCCAATCCTCTCAAGGCACAGCACTTGAGGAGATGGGCGCCAAGGCTGCAGGGATCTAGTAGTACTGTGGGATAGGACTGAGACGCCCTTCCCGTTGAAGCACGCCGAGGACGACGATGACGATCCGAAGGACGAGCAGAAGTCGGTCTCCGACAGCCAGAAATCGGTGAGCTTCGTCTTCATCGACGACGACGGGCTTCGAGGCCGTGTGGTGTCGTTGGTACTTGGGATGCTTGCTACTTGTAGAGGACGAAGAGGCTGGAAACGACGAGAGTTCGCCATTGCCGCGTCCTTGCATGTTTGCCAGACTAGTTGGCAGTAGTTGTCGTTGTCGGCCTGAGTATGGTGTGGAAAGCTCGATGAAGGCGTAGAGCTGCACAAGAGAGGAATTGACCGTGTTTTGCTCGTCGACCCAGTCGCGTCGAAGAGCTCGGCCGAAGATGTGCTGCACTCCTGCAAGTTCAAGCAAAAGAAAACGACGGGGTATGTGAGTGTTTTTTTTTTGAGAGAGCACTCGAATTTTAAGCCAATCTAGATCCAAAGATCTCATCCCTCCTCTCAAACCGTATATATCCTCCCCTCCAAAGATTTCATCCCTACTCTGAGTACTACTTCGCAATCTCCTAGAAAAACACCATGTTGGGAAGAAGAACTAGAGATTGTTAATTTGGAGTAGATATCCAACTATGCCAAAAAAGGAGTAGTAGATAGATTCATATCTGCGTAAAAAAAACATACGCCGCCGCAGGACTGGGCAGGACGTACTCATCGTCATCGTAGACGGGGAAGAAAGGTGGAGTAGTGGGGGACGTCGCTGGTCACGTAAGAACTGACGAACGTACGTACCGCGCAGAGGATGGACTTGACGGCGGCGGCGCACGCGGCGTGGGAGACGTTGATGGCCTCGAACTGCTCCCTCAGCGCCGCGTCGTCGACGGCGTCGCAGCAGCTGATGCCGCTGTAGCCGCAGAAGCTCAGAGTCGACTCGCCAAGCACTAGAGGCGCCCCTGCATGCAACGAAAATTACGACAGTAGAGCAGCGGAAGGCGAGGCAAAGATGAAGAAGGAACAGAAAGTCTAAGAAATAGAAGACGACGATGAAGAAGAAACAGCAGCTGCTTACTGGAGCCGGTGCACAACGGGGAGGCACCGGATGAGGCATGGATGAGCAGGAAGGCTGAGAGAGTGAGGAAGAGTAGTGAGGCGATCATCCTCACGAGGAGCACAGGCGGCGGCATCTCCACGATGGAGCGAGTGATCGTCGAAGAACTACGCAAGCCTCCCTACGGCGTTTTATAGGCTGGCCAGCTGGCAGCAAGGGAGAAAACTGCCAATGAAATTTCCTATTGTAGGGCCGGCCCAAGCCCACTTGCCTTTTCGTTGGAACGCGACATGTGTAGTGCCCGCCCAAGCCCACTTGCCTCGATGCTGGTAACGCGATAGAGGGTGTACGTAATTCTTATGCTGATAGATATTTGTCGGAGCTGGGAACGCTGATAGATCCCCGGGCATAAATGAAGAGCACTTTCAGACGCAGTCAGATAGGCCACGTCGGCAAAAAAAATTTGACCGTTGGATCCACGCGCTGGCTCGTCTTGGCCGTCCAATTTTTTGTTCGTTTTGCGTGCCCCGCTGCCGCACGATTCTTCCGCGCGCGCGCCCACGGGTCGCTCGCGCTTGATTCCCACGACACGGGCCCCACCGGTCGCTTTTTTATTTGCCTGTGCAGGATGCGCTGTGTCCTTCCGATTATGCGTATCCAAGGACACGCCGGGCCCACTAGTATTTGTAATTCTTATGCGACGCGATAGAGGTATGTCCGTTGATGTACCCTCTAAATTTTTTATATCAGAACGTGCCAACGAGCCTTTTTTGCTTCTTGACTCTAGCTAGCTATATCAAAATTTTGGTAATGTCAAAACACAGGCAATGCCAAAAACTGGTTAAAAAATGTTGTTTCGATTGTAGTCATATCAATTCACAGGCAATGTCGAAATTGATGTGTTTGGATTGTAACCATGCCAAAATTTGCCAAAAAAATGAATATAACTCGTGAGGCCCGCATGATATATATTCTTTTTTGCCCCAAAATATGCCCACAGTGGTCTTGTTTTGTTGATAAAATGATAAGAAACACAACGGTTCAAACGGATCACAAATCGGATACTCAGTTTAGGAATTATGATCATTTGAAACTGATTAATCAAAAAGTTAAGTATTAATTGCAACCAATAGGATACTGCCACCTCACCAACATATTGGCAGGAGGCCATTCCAAATTTGGGATAAGCAAAATGCTCGCCTACGCTGAAGCCTGTGCGGCATTAGTTAGCCAAAATTTCCAGGGCGCACCAAAAAAGAGGTGTCAATCCAAATGTTAGCCAAATTTTAAGAGTAATATCAAATTTTGGTAAGGTTTTTAATGGCTACAAACCAAATGGCCCCTACAACTACTGGAAGTACAAAGGAGAAAAGGAGAAGCATATGACAAAACTTCACACCTATTGCAAAATATGTGAAGTTTTGTCAACAGATCTCATGACAGTCTTGACCACACCATGTCCACGGTCCACCACCATCGTGTCCCACCCCACCCCCCGGCCGGTTAAACTCCATCGTCGACTCCTCCAAGCACAGTGGCAGATCTCATGAGAGAGTGAGGAAGAGTAGTGAGGCGATCATCCTCACGAGGAGCACAAGCGGCGGCATCTCCACAATGGAGCGAGTGATCGTCGAAGAACTACGCAAGTCTCTCTGTGGCGTTTGGCGTGCATCCTCTCATTACTTCTAGGTTTCATAGCAGGCTGTGAGAAGCAGGTGCTGCTTCTTCGTCTCTGTCTCTTCTATTTCTCAAACTTTCTGCGCATCAGCTTGATAGGTATGTGTGTTGTGGAATTAAATGATACCCAAACACCACGCTCTTTGGAATATTGATAGAGTGGAATTTATTCTTATGGTGATAGGTATGTGTCGTGGAATTGTTTTTCTCTATAATGATATATATATATATATATATATATAGAGAGAGAGAGAGAGAGAGAGAGAGAAAAGCGCACCGCACTACCACCAAAGTCAAGAATTGTTTGCATGTCCAGAGAGAAGTATCCAAAAAGCATCAACAATGTACCAGAGAAATCGCCTTCTCTGACAAGGCTTGATTTGCTGCTATATATGTTTTCAGTAAGTGTTGTTGTTGTCTTACTCCAAGTGCTTTGTAACCTGTAAGGTTTAATTTCTATGTTTGGTTCTTTGGAATATTGAAAAGGCTGTAATGCGCACCGCAGTAAGGCTGGTTGATAGCCTTACTGTTACTGCCAATGAATATATGTATATCCAAACACCACGTTCTTTGGAATATTGAAATGCAGTTTGGCGTGGCCGCTGGCAGCATGGGAATACTGCCAACGAAATTTCCTAACGCCTTCTATCAACTTGAAGGATATCCAAACACCACGCCCTTTAATTGGAATCTTACTAAAGCGCGTAGGATTGCCGGCTTCTCGTGCTTCCGTACGTTTAGTCCTCTAATCCTACTACAGCACCTGTTCCGTACTCCCGTTCGGCTCGTCCGTGCGACGAACGGCGCGCACGAAATGGTCAGCCGGTCACTGGGCAGTCAGGAGCTTCGTGGAAGAAATGGATTTCTGGTAAAAGCTACTGCAAGAGATTTCTAAGTAGTGATAACGGGTGGAAGGCGCACCGCACTAAGGCTGTTGGAAGGCTTCCATCAACAATGCTGAAATATATAGGTCAATAACGGTATTAAAAGATATCCAAACACGACGCACTTTGGAATTGATTCTTACTATGTTTACGATAAACAATTTGAGTGGAATTGATTCTTAGTATGCTTGTATATACAAGTTTACATATAAAAAAAAGTTGTTGAGAGCCATATAATAGTTTCAGCTAAAGGACATATTTAACTTCACACTTATTTACTTTTGTCCCAAAGCTAAAGGAAAAGTGACAAATTATATGCTTCCAAAATTCGCTGTAAGAAAGGGGCTATGTGCCTCCTTGGCTCCACCATGAGGAGCAACTGGAGGTTGAAGTTGGACAACGATTACACTAGTATTCTGCAACAGCGGCTTTCAAGATCGCCGGCTGATCGACCGGTGGTGACGCCCAGCGCCGCTAAGAACTAATGATGCAATGTTCCCCAATCTTGGCATTGAACTGATATGTTGGGAAGTGTCGGACCCGGATTCCAAGAATCCAAATCCTCTGTGAAATCACTGTGCTATTCCCTGGATCAGTAGCTAGCACTTCACAGTACACATCGCTGAATCATTCATACAAGGCGTGAACTGAAATATTAAATATTACAACCAACCGAGTAACATAGACCACGCCGGGTCGAAGTTTACAAAAGGGCCGAAAGGGCCAAATGGATTACATCACAAAAGAGCACGTAAACTACGGGCGAAGCAAAAGGTGAGGTAGGGCTCATCCCACACAGGCAAGCGATCGGGTGACTGTGTCTGACGGATATTAACCAAGAGTTGGATAATATCGGTTGTATGCGAAAGTACCAACGAAGTCTACTTAGACTGGCGAGACCTAAACTACAAACTATACTACTCTCGTCATAGCCTTGTCCATCATCTTCGGGCCATCGAGAAGGCGAGTCTCCATCGTCTTCATTATCGAGGGGTTGGGGAGAAGCGAGAATGAGCACTACTACCGTGCTCATGAGCCAACACACAATGCAATTATATACATGCAAGGCTTAACAAGGATGGCTCGGGTTCTTTTATTTGAAAGCAACTTTTCAAATATCATAATTACAAAGTCCTATCACTTAGCATTTTTAACAAATTGCATTTTAATAAAGAGAGCATGTGCAATAATTATTTTAGTAGAGAATCCATCCGTCGGAAACTCTACCAATGCATCCTTTTAATTGGAGTGGCCTCCAATAATCACAACCATCGAGCTCGATTTGACTCGTGCAAAAATCCAAAATAGGGCTAGGTGAGCCCTTTCACCATTTTCCATACCACCCACAAAGTTATTTGAAATAGAACTAACTCAAGTTATGATTCCCATGTCCGCCTTTGACCAGAGGCACGGCTGCTTAAAACAGATTTTAGACTCGCAGAGGTTGCACACTTTACCCACAAGAGATAGTCTACCCGTTACCCCACATGATTCCGTAGTCATGTAGTTGGGCGGCAAATCACAAGAACCTTTCTAGCTATCTCGCCCTTCCATCATTCCACCCATACGGGTTACGCCCATACGTTGTGCGGGATGTTCACCACAACGACTAGCGCTTGGCCCCGGCCACAACGACTAGCGCAACTGGTAACTTCACCTTTTTGGTGTCCCTTCCAAGCCGAAGTATCTCCGCACTTGTACGTTCTTCATTCCCTCCAAAGAGATGACTTCCAAGGTTTAATAACTTTACTAAGCCAAGTTGCACTTTGCAGACTTGTGGTTGTACTTGTTTAACACAGGAGGTCGTGACAAGATTAAGTCCTTAGGGTTATCTGAGCGGTTCATTCCACAAGCCAACCAACCATGTGCTCCCTGAGCACCCACCACCTCACCATCCGCCCAGATAGAGCTAGCATTAGGGTTTTGAGGAGGAAAACCAATTTATTTCCCACACCTTTTTAGCCAATGGACCACCAATGACTACCCAAAACATTTTATGTTTAAGGAAATGATGATTGGGATATTGTAATATCCCGGTACTTAAGCAAGACTAGCATGTCGCTTAAGTACAACCTATAGCTAGTATTACCATATAATTACTAGGGTGATAATGAATAATGGATTCAAGTTATCAAGGATGGCATAATAATTATTTAAACATCAAGTGGGCATTTAACTACCTTAAGCTTTAACATACATTTGATTAAGAATTAAAGCATGCAATTTTTGCTAATTTAAACGAATATAATTTGCATAAAATGTAGGATCAATATGGTCAAAGTATTGACTCGCCTTGGTTAAAGGCTAGGGATCTCGGTCTTGATCACTATGTCGCCAAGCGCTCTTCAAATCCTAATCGCGAGAATACCTAAAAAGACACAACGGCAAAGAGAGCAAATAAATAAATAAGGAATAATAAATAAACTCCAAATTAATCAAGTCCTATGCCATTAGCAAGATCTTGATTTAACAAATTTTAGAAATTTATTTCATAATTTTGGAGTTGAAATGGACAAGATATGAATTTTTGAAGGTTAAATGGCTTAGAAAAAGAGAGAAAAGAAATGTGGTCTATAGCACGGTCGTGAGACCCTACTCATGTGCATTGGAGCACCGGTTCACAAGATAGGAAGAAGGGAGGCCCCACATGGCAGCCCAAGGAGGGAGGGCAAGTAAATGACAAGTGGGCCACCACATCAATTGATCCCCAAATTGATTCCTCACTTAAATCCCCAAATTGGTCTTTGTGCTCTCAGAGAAAGAAGGGGGGAGGGCAGGAGGCGCCTGGTGGGCGGCGCCAGCAATGGCAGCGGGCATGGGGGCAAGGCGGCGGGGTCATTGGGGGTGGCTCACCAGAGGTGGCGGCGGGGTAGGGCAGGCAGGGAGGCGGGATGAGCAGGCCTCCCAGGCACAGGGCGGCGGGGGGAGCATGGCTCGGGTCTGACCATGTGAGGGGAGGCCAAGCGGGTGGCGGAGCGGCTCGGGAGGGTGGCAACTCACCGGCGGCGACAGACGAGGAGGCTCGGTTCGGCTCATTCCTAGAGCTTACCGGAGCTCGGGCGACGTGGGAGCTCACGCAGGGAGGAGGAGCTTTATAGGGAGGCCCGGCGGAAGAGGAGGGGGGCTCTGTCCGAAGCGCGATGCGGCTGAGGCGGCAGGGACGACAGGCGCTGGCGCAGAGGAAGCGCCGGCGAGGACGCGGGCTCGAGGTGCTCTGCGATCGCGTCGCGTCGGCAGGACGCAGCGCAGCCGCGACGCGCAAAGAGCGGCAAGTGGCGGCAGGCGGGTTGGTGCGGCGATGCGACAGACGACGGCGTCGAGGCGGTGGATCGCGTTGCCGCTGCTGACTCGAAAGCGGCGTCGCGACCATGCCGGTAGGTGGCGGCAGGGAGTTGGCGGCGGCACGCAAGCGGCGGCGTGGCCACGGAGAAGAGAGAGGAAGAAGATGATCGGCAGCGCCTGAGACAGAAAGGAAAAAGGAGGGAGCCTGGAGGTAAGTTAAGTTCCTCAAAACAGTCGTTACAGGAAGAAAAGAAATGGATTAGAACCAGAGGAGCAGTTCCTAGCTTGTAGTACTCCCATACGGGAAAGATTCCACCGCCATCATGGAGATGGTATTTATTATATGCAAGTTGTGTGCTTCCTGTTTTGGTTCATGGAAATTGTGGTTATTGTTTTGTTAGCTTTTTGTCTTATTTAGTGTTCAGAAGCTACTGGGAAAGATGGTAGAAAGTAGTTTGTGGAGAGGAAAAAGGTAAGAGAGAATCTTAGTGTTTAAGTGGCAGCTTAGATACTCCTTTTGCACCATCAAAAGAGGGGGACATGATTTTACTTTAGAGTGATGGATGTACCATGAGAATATTAAGTAAAAAAAAACATGTCCAGCAAACAGGGGCAGATCCATGTAGAGCTACATGGGTGCACGGGACACCAGGTTCAAAGTCGTATTGTCTCATCAAAACTCTAGTACGCATAGGTGTGCATCCTGCAGTTTAAGCCAGTGACTCCGCATACATGTGTTAATATGTATGGTGACCCCGGTCGATTTCTTTCTATTTCTGCCACCGCCAGCAAATGATATATAAATAGGTGGCACGCTTTGATTGCTGATAAATTTCCAATTCCATAATGTGTTGCCTAACACTTAATTCACTTAATTGATGCTGGATAACCCTCTTGAAGCCAAGTGTTATTTTATGTATTATGGGCCCATGCATGCAGCTAAAGGAATAGCAAGCATGATTGGGGGGAAACGCTACCATTGTATTTGAAGAACTCTAGTATTTGAGAAAGGAGAACTCAATGTTTTAGCTCCAAAAGAATTGGTGTTCAATTAGTACACTATCCTTCTCATGTATTATTATTATTATTGGCTATAACTTTAGGGGTGAGGGTTTTGGGAATTTTTTTTAAAATAATATTTTTTTAAAAGATAATTACAAAAATAAATTGTCACCCCAAAAAAATACAAAAATGTGTCCCTGTCGCCAGTGAACTGGCGACAAGAACCTATCGCCTCGTTGCTTTGCCTAGGTACTGCCGCCGGTGTGAATCCGGCGACATGTGCCTCGCACCTAAACTGATTTATCTACTTGTGATTTTCATAGATTTTAAACGGTATGAAATCTATTAGACTCGCAATAACATTCTGTGATCGTCGTATGTTATTCTAGTGCGGTGAATTTCTGAAGAATTTTGCGAGGACGACTGAGGTATCAATGATTCGTAAGTAGGAAGGTAAGTGATATTGCGATGCGCTCGTGAATTCATACACTTGCTCATGTCCATGCACGACATATTATTGCTACCTGTTGCCATTTGAACTGGCGATAGGGAGATGTCGCCAGTTGAACTAGCGACAAAACCCTATGTTGGTTGGTGTGTTTGTTATTTTCATAGATTCGGAACGGTACGAAATATGTTAGCGATGCGTCAGCTGGAAGGTAAGCTATATTGTGATGCACTAGAGAATTTTGTGAGGACGATTGAGGTATTAATGATTCGTAAGTAGGAATGTAAGTTATATTGCGATGCGCTAGAGAATTCACACACGGTGCACAATATTGGAAAGCTGACTCGTCGGGTCACGTCGTCCTGAAAAGCTGACTTGTC
Organism: Phyllostachys edulis; assembly: GCA_036346405.1. NCBI lineage: Eukaryota > Viridiplantae > Streptophyta > Magnoliopsida > Poales > Poaceae > Phyllostachys > Phyllostachys edulis. The sequence continues at coordinate 49,980 of JAYEVD010000861.1, read as the reverse complement.
GGGGTTACGTCGTTGTGCAAAGTAAGGGGGAATGAAGGTGTAGAAAGAGGGTGGTGTGGGGTGTCCCGATGCAAAATCGTACATGTGGTCACAGTTTTCAAGCAAAAAAGAGATATCGAAACACGAGACTAGCATAATAATAGTTGTACAGAAATTAATATTTACATGGCATGATTGATATTTGGAGGAACAAATATCTACTGGCGGCCCCTCTTAAGGCACCCGCGTGTCGCCCCTAGCCTTGCCCGGCGATGGTCCGAGTACGTCAGAGGATCAGGCTACCTAACTACCCGACCAGCGCGAGTAGCCTGAGGTGGTGTCGTGAGGGGGGGGGTCCTGCGTCGGTTGGGTCGATCCCGGTGCACCGTGCAGCTAAGAAGCCTCCAAGGAGAATAGGGTGTCACGCGGGTCCATGAAGAAGTCCTCGAGGGGTGCTGATAGGTGTGCCTATCAGCTGAGAAATCTGCAAGAGAAGATTGCCGTTAGTAACTAATAGGGTTCGAAATAAAAAAGCATTACGTTACGCACGTAATCATGGTGAAAACCATGAAAAAGGACGTTACACAAGCAAGCAGGGTGGTCATACCTGGTGGCACGAAGCCGTACCCCGATGACTCTGCGTAGTCCTGCCCCACGTGTCGGTGGAGCACAGGACCCGCAAGAGAAGATTATCGTTAGTAACTTGTGAGGTTCGAAATAGGCTTTGGCTTAGGGGCGAAGTGGGCTTCGGCCAAAGTTTTTCTTTGGGCGAAAGTGGGCTTCAGCCGATGTGTCTTTAGCTCCTCTTGTGTGTAGCTTCTTGTTCGGTCCCCATGGACGGCGCCAACTGTCGTAGCAAGAAAAGGCTAGATAGTGGGTACCGAGTACCCTTTGTCTTGGGAGAAGACCAAAGGGGAGAAGAGCCGAGACATTAGATGTATGAATGTATTGCATTGAGTGTGTGGATGAGATAATGAGGCCAAGCCCCTTCTTACATGCCCTTGGGGCTTTATTTATAGGGGCAAGAAGAAACGTTTACCTTCTTACCCTCATAATGTATAGAGAGAGAGAGAGAGAGTGCAGTTTTGGTACATTTGCCTAAATACACCATACAGACAAGATCTACATATGTATAATATTCCTGACAGCGCATTGGTATTCCTGATGACCCTAGGGTGCGAGGCACCCCTTGGTGCCCCGCTATGACAGTCTGTCATCCAAACTTTTCCTTTTTTTGCCCCATGTCAGTCAAGTTTGTTTCCTATTAAAAGTTCTAGAACTTACATGGTGATCTTTATATGGAATATTTTGCAGTGAAGGAAGACACGATGGAGGATGCAAGAAAGCTGACTCAATGATACTAATGCTATAGACATTGAGCCTCTTTAGGAATTACTAATGTACACTTTTGTCATCTTACATGGTGATGGTGTGATGTGACTTCATCCATTGTCAAATTTTTAATAGAAACAGACTTTTCCAATCCTGCTATTTTCCCCAATCTTCGCACCCCTTGGTGCCCAGCTACGACAGTTTGTTATCCAAACTTTTCCTTTTTTGCCCCATGTCTGTTAAGTTTGTTTCCTATTAAAAGTTCTAGAACTTACATGGTGATCTTTATATGGAATATTTTGCAGTAAAGGAAGACACGATGGAGGATGCAAGAAAGCTGACTCAATGATACTAATGCTATAGACATTGAGCCTCTTTAGGAATTACTAATGTACACTTTTGTCATCTTACATGGTGATGGTGTGATGTGACTTCATCCATCATCAAATTTTTAATAGAAACGAACTTTTCCAATCCTGCTATTTTCCCCAGCCTTCTGGAGTAATATGATCCCTGAGGGTCAATCCTTTCCCTTCCCGCCTTTGCCCTTGAAAATGAAAAAAAAACTACCAACGAAAAAAATGAAATGAACAATTGCTACTTCTTTATTAAATTACACCGAAAAGAAAGTCAATAAAAACAAGCGCGAACCTAAAAATTAACTACCCCTTGCCCTCCCACCGAACCCTTCTTTCTATACAAAAAAAGGAAGAGCGCACCAAAACAAAAACAAAGAATCAAGAAAAAACTCTACAACTTACGTTCTCATTGCAGCGGCACCTGTTAAAGTGGTGGCAAGAAAAAAAAGACCAAAAAGAAGGTTTTTTAATACCTCTGACGAACCGAACCAAGCAGTCTAATCATCCTTGCCCGTCCTCCTCTTTTGTCAACCACTGAAAGAGCATAGCCCACGAATAAACCATATTGATCCAAGGTTGCAAGGAAAGATGAAAGGTAAATGAGACCATAGGAATCTTCTGATGAAGTCAATCAGAGAGGATGGTTTTCCAACTGAAAATATGGATAAGACCTTACTGTCAATTCAATGTGTAAAACATGCATTGTTAGCACATGTTTCTTCGATTTTCACTGCTCCTGTGACCGCCGTCATAGCTAGACCAGTCCTGCACCTAATCTCTATCTGTGGTTTGTTTCGATGTTCATCGTACTAGACTCCATAATGGTTAATATAACATCTGCGCGCTCTATGTGTGATGGAAAATGTCTTGTTGTCTCCATGTGTTTGGCGAGGTTTGCATGTGATGTATGTAATCGCCTTTCGCCCAAGAAAGCTTCTTATGTTCGGTTTGATTGCACTGAAATGACCTACTGCTACTTGTTCCACCGCGATATCTAGCCTGGACCGAACAAGCCAATCGCAGTATACTTAACATGTCGAAACCCACCCACAGCCAATAGCAGACAACCCGAGGTTTCAGCAACCAAGAACGGAGCCCACTAAAAAAAGGCCATCTACACTCATCCTTTCATCTTCCCCGTTCCCCATTCCAATCCGACTTCGGTTTAGGTCACCATCTGCAATCCACCGGCTAGCAACAGACCACAACAACATAAAGTCAACGGGTGCAGCGTAGCGCGCCCTCACATCCTAGTAATATTGCAAAGTCACAAGATCTCTAGCTCGTGCTTCATAGCAATTAATATTAATTATCCTATCTGCGCAATGAAGCATGCAACGCCAACTAATATAAGAACCATCCAAAAGAGTCTTGAGCAAATTAACCAGCTGCTCAAGATCCACTTGGGAGCCTCCACCACACCTCAACGACCCAATGAACCAAATGCAACACAACACCCCTTCACTGGACATCACTGTACGTTGAGCGGTGTGGAACGATCACCAACGGTAACGAATCCAACGGCCGACAGAAGGAAAGGGCAACTGTTTCGCAGGCGACCACCATGGGTGGCGTTGGTATGCACTCCTAGAGTGCATCATTATGAATCCACTCTCTATCACCATTTCAACACAAAATGACCTAATATGCACTCCCTTATATAGTTTATTTGCCATTTTCGCCAAAAAGCTCGGTATTTGTTGCCTAGCACAAAAACATTGCATAAATTAATCACACTAACATGAGTTTAGTTGGTTTTGATATGTAGAACAAGGAGTACACAACTCCCAACGTATGGTCACAGATAAATCATTTTTAGGTGAAACCGGAGAAACGTTGGATGCCAAAAAAAAATAGTCTATACCTTAACACTAATAGGTTGTAGAACTCGACACGATCACAATAGAGTACTCATTTGCTCAAGTATCCATGGATACTTGATAAGGAAATTAGGATGAGGCTATGCCTCGTGCGTCCGGTTTGAGAGGAGATCGGACGCCTACATCAGCAGCCCACACTTTCTCACCACGTTTATTCTCTATCACTCGTTTTTTATCCATGTCCGCGATGCATGCTCTTTTCCCCTGGGAATTTTTCTCGTCCGCACGTTCGGTTGCTGCATATAACTACAACTCGGCCCTGTCTCATTCTCTCGCTATGCCACCATGGTTCACACTGGCGATCCACCCTGTGCGGCAACAATGGTGGCGGTGTGGCCTCCCGAGCACTGTGGTGGGGCGACGGTAGCTGTCGGGACCCAAAAATGCAATTCTGGACCCTCTGTGTATAATGCACTATTCTAGAATCACGCTAGTGCACACAGTGTCAACATAGATGAATATCAATCCACACAAGGCGAAATAATAGAATAAACGTCTAATTTGAATAACAAATAATGATTTTGACCTTATGGTCGAGTTTACACTTACTAAGCCACGCAGGGCGAACAGAGAATTAAATATCAGCGGAACAAATAAACTCCAGCGGAGATCCCATCAATTCACCACAGGCAACCAACTGGAATCTAGACCCTAACGATCAACCTTCAGAGAACCTCTCCAAAGGCATTTATGAATCCTCTTTCATTGAATGTTTGCAGCAAGTATGAGTACACAACCGTACTTGCAAGTCATACCACATAATGCAAATTATAGATGCAGGCTTATTCCAAAGGAATGGCTTCTGCGGTACTTTTGTAGAAATGCAACATTTGCAATTGAATACAAATAATAGATTGAAAGCATAATTCAAAACAAATAAATAATAATAATTTAACAATTGTTTTCACAAAGACACATAGCCTAAATAAGTTATTCACACAGCTATATGACTTAGGTCACATAGCTCCCATCCCAATAGTTTTATGAAAATCTACCCCTCGTGTGAAATCCCCGAGAATGTACATGACTGCGGACTCAGCTATTCGAATAGATTAATTAACACTCTGCAGAGGTTGTACACTTTACCCACAAGATACAACTAGTGTTGCAAGCACTAATCATAACAAAACCTTTCAGAAACTTCATCTCAAGCATTGCCACTCCCAATGTGCTTTACCGCTAGACTAACCCACGTAGAAAGCCAGTTTGACACACATCGTTGGACAGGGATGCGGCGAACTTTCCTGTGATGTGATCTACTTAGTAGTACACACCTCCACCCATGCAACATAGCCTAACCTACTATCTGAGCAATCAATGTCAAGAATCCATAACATACTAAGTTAGACCCGTCGCATCAGGCATGTGGTCGTACAGTAAGGCTCAGTTCAATGGCACACAAAGTTAATTCCTTAATTAACCAAGGTAAGACATCCAATTTCTAACTATGTTACACATAATAAAATCCCGTGCACACAGCTCCATCATAACAATACACAGTACCACTTGCCCCCGTCTAAATCTTTTCCCACCCAGTTGGTTAAGTGCAACATATGCCATCAACGAATAATAGCACATAGTACACACAGTTTTATCACAAAATTCCATAATCACTTAGTCAAGTTTATATTAGCAACTCACATGAGATGATGACTCTAGTATGGCTTAGCAAACTAATCGTATCTAACCAACCCACGTTGGTGCTACGATAATACCAACTAAATATGAACCAATCTAGGGTGACAAAAGATTATGACATACAATAGACAAGGTGGACATAACAAATTGGATTAATAACTAAACCAAAAAGTATTTAAATAAATACTTAAAGTAAATGCAATAATTTGAATCAAAGTATTTTGAAAACTGAGATTCAACATGATCAAAGGTATAACTTACCTTGGAATAGATCTAGGTACTGGTCTTGATCTTGAGGCACTCCTTCTTCTTCAAAGTTCCCCGGAATATCGACGTCTACTCGCAAACGAAGCAAATAAATAAAATAAATAAATAATAGAGGAAAAAAATTCCAAAAATTAAATAAAAAACTCAAATAAATAGATCTCGAATTTATATAAATTTAGGAATTTGAATGGGCTCAATCGGAGTTCGGATGCAAAAGATATGGGCTTTGGAAGTTTGAATCTAAAGAAAATACCCTAATTTGGATATTTCAGAATTATCCGAATTATTTTCCAAAGGAAAAAAATCGGATTATGGCGCAATGATGATGTCAGTGATGAATCTCCAGGAATTAAAAGAATTAAAAAGGAATCTGGCATGTGGGGCCCACATGACAGTGACTTGGTGTATGGTAGACTAGGTTTATGGAAGATTGGATCTGGGGTTCGGTGAACCATACCACGCACGCATTGACGAAGCAGCCACGTGGGCGACACGTAGACTCAAGTGCTAATGTGGATGCTGACGTAGGCTGCCACGTCAATTCGACGGCGGCAGTGCTTGGGAACCAACGATTCGACGAACGGTGGCGATCTACCAGCGATGGATTGTACCAGCATGTAGCTGAGGTTATTGCACACCTATAGATGCACTCCTGGGTGGTCGAGGACGACGGTGGCGGCCGGCAGCGAGCTTCAAGCGGAGAAGGTAATCTGGTTTTGTCGGACGACTACTCCGGTGAGGCTCCGAGGTAATGAAGGGGTTCTTGAGGAAGCTCTGGCAATGAGGAAGTCGACGGCGCAGTCCACGGCGGTAGGGCGACACCGGTGGCGGCGGAATTCGGAGAAACAAAGCTTCAGCCGAAAACCCTAGAACTTGGATTGCGGCGACGCTAGAGCTCTCGGGGTGGAACTGAGCTAGGGTTTGGGATGAGGAGGACAGGGCGATCCTCGGGGTGGCTTTTATAGGGCCAGGGCGTGCCGGATTAGGGAGATCCCAAATCGAGTCCGAGATGAACACGAAAGAAAATTCCGGGATTTAAGAGATAGAAACCGATTCGGGATTTGATTTTAACAGAAACGGTTGCGAAAAGGAAAGAGATAAGATTCAGCATTAAAATCCGAGAGATTTTAGTTGGGAAGTCCGTTTGTCGGACGGAGCTTGAGAGACCAAAATGGCGGACGAGGCAAAGACTCACGCGGAGAAGATGACCACGAGGATTTAAGGCAACACCGACAGGCGTGACCCATCGTCAATGAAACACAACCGACGCCAAGACGCTCGGATCGGGCGAATGTTTACGGGCCACCATCGAGGTACCGAGACGCCAAGCGATCGGAACAGTCCAAACGTTCACTCGGGCCCACACGCCACGGCGGAGCGAACGACATATATTGGGTCTACATGAGAGAGGCAGCCAAGCGGTCGGGCGGAGATGGAATAGGATTGGGTTTCGGCCCAAGAACTATTCTAAGATTTTAATTAAGTTTTCTATTTCATAAATAGCAGAAAATCCAAATGGCACATAGAAAATAGCAAATGAACTTGGAAAAATTCTAGAAAAATATAGAAAATATATCCAAGCACATAATATCTAAATAAAATAGTTTTGACAATTGTTGATGTTGACTTTAATCATATTAAATTATTTTGGTACAAAAAGTCCATATTAAGCTTTTGAATTAAAATAAAATAAATCCGAATGGGTGAATTTTCTCCCTACTAACTATTCAAAAGATTTTTAAGACTTAGAAAATTGGGATGTTACAGTAGCCCACCTTGTCCTTGGCGCTCCTTGACGAGCTTGTGCCGCTCTACCCCGACGACTCGGAGGCGGAGGCTGACAGCCTGTCCGCCACCATTGCGTCCCGCTGGTTCTTCCTTGTGTCCCCCGGTTGGTCCAACTCCATTGTCGGCTCCTCCGAGCACGGCGGCAGGTCTGTTCCATCCAACGCCGCTCACTCATCGGGAGGCGCCAGTGCCGGCCCACCACCACCCCCGCCAATGCCTTATACCACCGAGAGGACAAACACGGTCGGCGAATCTCGGTGTCAATGTACGCCCCCCCCCCCATCAGATACATGAGATGCTACAACAGGTGTTCCCAGATATTTCCTCTATTTGTTTTGATTGTTGCAACAATTTTTTGAAATGTTGCATCTGAGATTTTGAGATGTTCCATCCTCTTCTTTAGAATGTTGCATCTAGAATTTTGAGTTGTTGCATCCTCTTCTTTGATATGTTGCATCCTCACGAGCCAACATTGGTGCGCCAGTTATTTCGGATGTTGCTCGTCGCAACAGGTGATTTGAGATGTTGGGACTGTATTTTTTAGTGTTGCGGTAACAAATTATTTAAATGAGTTTTCAGAAAGTTTTTGAATGTTCTGTTGGTTGTTGCACAAAATGAAATCAAAATGTTTCGTAAGTTAGCTTCAAATGTTGGACCTCTTGAGACGTCCAAGATCTTTACTTCTTTTAAGTGAATTTGTCAAGAATATGGATCCCCCTCTCCATTTTTGGAGATCCAAGTACTTTTGTTGCAAATGTTGAATTTTTTTTATCGGACATGTTGCGCGAGAAGAGTCGAGACCGTACGATGGAAATCTTCCCATTGTACGTCCGAGCGCTAGTTGCTCCCATCAAACGTAAGAGTATATTCCGAGGGTTGCTTGTAGTGGTGCGTGTTGTAGAAGTGGCCCACCAGCCCCAACGATCTGGTGAAGGCACTACGAAGACTATTGGAGGCATTAAGCCAAGAGTGTACCTCGGGCTAGACGAAGGGTACCATGTACCCCCTCGCATGGGACGAAGGGTACACAAAGACCGCCGAAGGCGCCCAGCCAAGGGGGCACCTTGGCATAGATAACGGCGCCAGTTAACCCCCTCACATAGGCGCATGGTACAGGCTGGAGGGCTGCCGAAGGCAATCCCACCAGAAATACACCTCACACACTGGAGCGAAGGGGGTCTTGAGGGCTCACCCTAGACGACCTCGCAGGGAGCAAGGGGGCTACCCTGGATGGAGCGAAGGGAGTCAAGGCCATGCGTGGACCCAGAGTATAGGCATGGTAGGCCGAGCCCTGGAGGGTCCACCATACACCAAAGGATACACTCAGGGGGGTGATAAGACCCTGCAACACGTACGAGCATATGTCCTTTTTAGGGGTAGTATCATAATCTCTTGTACCTTGGTCATAGCACTATAAATAGACCCTTTCCCTATGTAATAAAGAGAAGAGCAATTGAGCAATAAAAGACACATTTTAATACACTTTGGTACCGTTCCCCATCTTCGAGGGTTCTCGGGATTTCACCCTTCACACAACAGGGATTCCAGGGTCCCCCTCTCTGTACTATCTAGTTCATAGCTACGACAGTTGGTGCCGTCTGTGGGGAGCGGCAAACAAGTCACGAGAAACAAGTCTCTCTGAGTGAAGTACCCAGCATGGCACCGCACAAGAAGAGGGTACCCAAGGTTTCAATAGCCAAAGCTGCAGCCGCCACAAGGGCCCCGCGGGCCAAGCAAGCCGGACTCAACGACAACCACAGATGCTGGGGAAGAGGAGGCCAATAACTCCACGCACAGGGAGATTATTGGGAGTGATACCCGATAGACCAGGGCCTCCCTACCCGAGGATCACCGGGTAGGGCCCCCACCGACCGCCGCCTCAAGTGTACCTCAGGAGGCGTACGAAGCAATACAAAAGAAGTTGGCGTACATCCACCAGGAAATGACGAGCCTTCGCCAAACCACGGCGATAACCTTGGCAGCGGCGTCGCAGGTTGCAACCCTAGCATCGGGACCGGCCATCGGAGGGGGATCCACACCCGTGCCTCCTCCGGTAGTGCAACCGGAGCCCGTGCTCCGGGGAGATCCAAACTCCCCGTTGAGCGTCGGCCTGGAGGCCACCTGACGGTCCACAGGCTTCAAGATGCCCGACATCAAAGGCTACGAAGGGAGCACGGATCCCACAAAGTTCCTTGGGGTCTATTAGTCCGCCATCGAGGCAACCGGAGGGGGGTGACACCATTAAGGCCAAGAGTGTCACCCTTGCCCTCGAGGTCGTAGCTCTGACATGGTTCTTCATCATACTGCTTCAGTCAATATACGCGTGGGAGTAGTTGCGGGACTTATACGCAATAACATCCATGGGAACTATGCCAAGCCAAAGGACATGGGGCACCTGTTCGCAATAAAATAGGCTCCAGGCGAGTCCCATCGTAGTTTTTTCAAAAGGTTCGTGGAGGTCAAGTGCCAGATGAAGGGGGTTAATGAGACCACCATCATCAATGCAACAACTTGCGGGCTCCAAAAGGGCCTGCTAGGATGACAAGATGGAAGAATACGCGAGGGCGGAAGAAGACAGTACTCGAAGGACCGGAGAGCCAGCAACGGCAGCACCAGCGGCAAATCTGGGTGGCCTTCCCATGAAGAAGGAAGCGCCCGCACCCGCGGCTGCAGCAACCAAGGCGGTAGCTAATCCTTGCACCAATGAAAATCGTCGAAAAGGATAGGGAGTCTACCACGTGGAGGGTGGTCAACCCCCCGAAGGAGGAAAGCGACGTGGCCATGACAATCGTTGTTGCGAGCGCGGAAGCGGGCATGGAGGCAGTCGCAACCTAGACATACAAGATTGTGCCAGGGCGCCCCTACTATTGTGTGACCTCCATGGCGAAGGGTCACATCTGACCAATGATTCCCGCACCATAGCAGCCATGAGAGACTACATGAACTGCGGCCAACCCTAAGGCGAGCACGAAGGGGCACTACTACAGCAAACGTCATCACAGACGGTTCGGAACCATCATCACAGACGGTTTTTGAATCATCTGAAAAAGTTCGTCTGTGATAACAGGCGTTATCATAGATGGTTCAAAAACCATCTGTGAAAAGAATATCACAGACGATTTTTTGTTAAAACCGTCTATAAAGGCATAGTATCACAGACGGTTTCCATTAAAAACCGTCTGTGATACGAGAATATCATAGACGGTTCTATTTACGAATCGTCGTGATAGGTAGAATATCACGCATTTATTTGTAAATAGAACCGCTCGATATTCTACGATCACGCACGGTTCGTAAATAGAACCGCTCGTGATATTCTCGTATCACGATTTTTAAAGGAAACCGTCTATGATACTATCACTACTACGTAAAAGGTATTCCTGCACGGTTCAAAACATCATCACGAGCGGTTTCGTGAGCCGCCTCGAGTTTATAGGTCGATGATGACATGAGGTCATCACGAGCGGTTTCAAACCGCCTGTGATGCATACTTTCAGCGGTTATTAACCGAGAACCGCCTGTGATAAGTACTATCATAGACCGTTTCATCCACAAACCGTCTGATGACTTTTCTCTATAAAGCCCCAGCGATGGTGACTTGTGCCATTAAATCCGGCATCATATTATATATATATTGTTAAGTAGTCTCTCGGCCACTTTGGGGATCGTCCGCATGACATGAGAAGGAAAGGCAACAAGAACAACCAAGTAACCATTCTCACATTTCAAAAGAATTCTCAACTTGTTGCTTGGTGTTCTTGTTGGGTTTAAAGACAATTACATGCTCAAGAATTGTTGGTTATTCGAGTAGATGATGTCACTTTTCACGGAGTACCATTCAAGATCAACGCCACTTTCTAAACATAGCGACGCCCAATTACCTATCGACAACATCCAGGTAATTGGATGTCCTGACGCTCTCCTTGCATCCATACTTTTTAAACTTGCAGAGGCTCAATGAGGTTGCCCGTGGATACTGTCTCATCCTTCTCCTGCTGCGTGGATGACCCCCCGAAAGTGGCTGGGGACTACAAACATTATATATATAATATATATATGATGCCGATTTTAATGGCACAAGCAGCCACTACTTGGAGACTTTATAGAGAAGAGATTATGAATGGTATCCAAACCCATTTCAGCATAAGACTATTAACATGATTGAGTAGTTCAACAGCAAGACAACAAGACCAAGGGTATCCAAACCCACCACACCAGTAGTAGCCCTCGGTATCCATCGCAGGGCACTAGCCATTTTCATCACAGAGCAAGGGGGGTAGCCATTTTCATGAACTGCGGCCAACCCTAAGGCGAGCACGAAGGGGCACTACTACAGCAAACGTCATCACAGACGGTCCGGAACCATCATCACAGACGATTTTTGAATCATCTGAAAAAGTTTGTCTGTGATAACAGGCGTTATCATAGACGGTTCAAAAACCGTCGTGAAAAATATCCTGAGCGATTTTTGTCAAAACCGTCTATGAAGGCATAGTATCACGAGCGGTTTCCATTAAAACCGTGCGTGATACGAGAATATCCTGAGCGGTTCTATTTACGAATAAATGCGTGATAGGTAGAATATCACGAGCGATTTGTAAATAGAGCGATGCGTGATATTCTCGTATCCTGACGGTTACGTAAATAGAACCGCTCAGGATATTCTCGTATCACAGACAGTTTTTAATGGAAACGTCTATGATACTATCACTACTACAGAAAAGGTATTCACAGACGGTTCAAAAACATCATCACAGACGGTTTCGTGAGCCGTCTGAGTTTATGGGTCAGTGATGACATGAGGTCATCACAGACGGTTTCAAACCGTCTGTGATGCATACTTTCACAGACGGTTATTAACCGAGAACCGTCTGTTATAAGTACTTATCATAGACCGTTTCATCCACAAACCGTCTGTGATGACTTTTCTCTATAAAGCCCCAAGCAGTGGCTGCTTGTGCCTTTGCAGGAGGGGGCTAATTGAAGTTTGGAGCTGTTGGCCGTGAGCTTTCCCCTTTGTGTCAAATTCGGTATGGACCTCCTCTCTTAATCTTTTGTTCTCAGAGCACCGCATAACTTTGTGGAGCACATGGTGATGACTTGGTGCTGTGGTTTTTGCCTAGGTCCTCTCCTCCACTGTCTTCCTCGGCAAGCAAGAATAGCGTCACCGAGCTCCTCCAACCTCCTCGGCTCCTTGGGACCTCCAGTACTTCTGGTAGTCCTTTAGCTGAGCACTGCATGAATGTTGTTGCGGAGCTTTTCTTGGGCACCCGCTTGAATGGCCGCTACGGAGCTCTTTATCGCTGTTTGTGTTTTGGCCGTGTTGATCATATCGTTCCTCTCGGCTCGTCGGCGACTTAGGCGCCGCCGCCGTCGAGTGGTCGATGTGTGCGCAACACTATTGCGCTACATTGATGCTCTTGGTTGGCGCCGGCGAGTCCTCATCGCCGTCGTCAAGCTTAAAACAGCCTTCGGGATTTTGTCGGACGACAGATGCAGCGCCATTGTCGTTAAGACAAAGATCTCCCCTTTTATGGCTAATCATCTCCAATCATTGTAGCTTTTAATGTGTCCTTAAGCGCTCGTGTGAGGTCTTGGGCCGTCCATCTCAGATCTACAGCCAGGACCTCCTCGGGGTTATCTTAGCCATCTTGGACCTCCCTCGGGGTCCTCTTTGCAAAAGACCACCCCGGTCTTTTGTAGGGACAACCAGGACCTCCCTCCTTGCGATCTTGACCGCTAGGACCTCCTTGTGGGAGATCTTAGCCGTTGAGGTCCTCCTGTGTTGATCTCCACCGTGTAGGACCTCCCAGGGTCCTCTTAACCTTGTGGACCTCCTCGGGTAAATCTTAGCCGCCCGGACCTCCCGGTGGAAATCTGAGCCGCTTAGGACCTCCTTTGTTAGATCTTGGCCATTCGTAACCACCCCAAGTGGATCTGAACCGCCCGAGACCTCTTTGTTGTTGTCTTGACCGTTAAGATCCTCCACGGGACAATCTAGACCATTAAGGTCCTCCCTTGGAAAATCTGGACCGTCCAGGACCTCCCTCGAGAGGTCCTGACCGTGTAGATCTTCCTTGGGGAGATCTTGATAGTTTAGATCTTCCTTTGGAAGATCTCAGCCGTTCAGGACCTCCCTCGTTTGATCTGGACCGTCCCGGTCCTCCCTCCAGTGTTGTGGCCCGTTGGATGCGATATCAGCGGCCACGACCTCCCCTACATTAGCCTTGGCGTGGCAGGGAGGACATGGACCGTTGGACCTAAGATCAACGGCCCATGTTCTCTGGACCTGCACAGACGCGTGCGCGTTTTCCTCTGGAGGTCTTGGGCCATTTGATTTAGATCAACGGTGCACGTCCTCCCCCTCTGTTTTGGAAGTTCAGAAATTCCAGTGAGCACTTATTTGTAAACTGAAAAAGGTATGAACTTTAAAATTTCATAACTAATTCAATTTAAATCCAAATAGGGTGATTCAAATTTCTGTAGCTCTGGTTTGAACTAAGCTCTAATCTAAAAATGGTTATGGGCTCAGTTCAGCTCCAGAACATGCATTTGCAAATGGTTTTCAAAACTAACTTTAAATGTTGCAATAAAAATTCAAATTAACTTGTAAAATGCATAAGTAATTCTCTAGAGCTCCTTTTTGAGTGAATCCAACTTTGTTGGCTTCCTCTGTTAGTAAACTAAATGTTAGAATAAGATTTAGACTTGTCACTATTTTCAAAAAGCTTCCTTGTGCATTTTAATTTTGTTCAAGTTCTTGTTTTTGAAAAAGTATAGAAAATGCATAATAGCTCCAAATGAGATGAACTCAATTGTGTTATTCATCTCATGAGGTGCTGGTTTTACAGTAAAAATCTCTGTATCACCACCTTTCTAGAAAATGTTGCCAAATAATTCAATTAGTGAATAGTAGCAGTTTGGTATTTTTAGGGTGAGCAGAATTGTTTTGCTCATATCTTTTGCATTGAGAATCCAAATCCATTGGTTCTTGTTGCTAAATTCCCTAAAAATCATCCTCTTGCTTCTGTAGAAATTTCAGAGTATTTGGAGTTTGTTTGCTGTGCTGTCTTTGTCATTTTCGTCGTTCTTATCGATTCTTTTCGTCTTTTCGATTAGGTGCCGACGAGTGGGTTGATCCCGTGAGTGTTTCTCTGCAGCATAGTGACCAGCAACAGCAAGGCAAGCAGTTTGATCATATCCCGCTTAATCCCATTACTTTCAAAGTCTAATATTTTGTTTAGCTTGTATGTATGCATGCTTTTGTGTCAAAGTAATTTATCGTTTAGAGGTAGCTATTCCTATTGCATTGTTGCCTCTAAATTGTTACCCGCTGCCACAAACCATAAGTTACTAATATCGCTGGTGAATTAGAGCCCGGTGATTTAATTATGCTCTTTTATTGTTTTTACGGTGTCATGCTTAGCAATGCTTAGATAACGGTAGAAATGGGCGGTTATCGACATTATGTCGATGACCTTGATCACCTAAAAACTATTATTCCATTATGTCCTTGTATGATTTGTTAATTTGTAAACAAATAAAAATGAAAACTATTTGGACTTGGGCATATTGGATGGATGGTGTGGTTTTGGAATGTGGTAGTATGCCTAAGTCATTAAGGACCGAGTTACTTGCGCCACCGTTACGAGCATTATTAGTGCTAACCACACGAGGGGATATGGGACCTGTCTTGACTAAGTACTTTGGGAGGTGTTAATTATGAGCTGGTCGGTTGGTATGTTTTACAAGAAAATGTGTGTGTGTGGTGTGGGAGGGCATTAGCGAGACCGGCTAGGTGTCTAATGTGTCCTTATCCCGTGGGTTCTTGACTCTTAATTAGCATCGTCCATTGGAAATGTCTCGTAGGACTTAGCCGTGCGGCATACCAAAGGAAGTGTGCTAAATCATGTGGCGAAAAGGCGGTCGGCGTGTGGGTACATTGGTACACCTGCAGGTTAAAACTATTCGAATAGCCTCGTCTTAGGTTATGGACACGCTCGGAAACGCCCCGTGAGAACTTGACTACAACCTTTAATTAAAACTTGACATGGTTGGTATGAATGGATGTTCATACTATTGTTGTGGTGACTACTGGGTTAGTCACTTCCAGGTTGTTCTTGTTGTTGTTATTATTATTGTATCGTTGATACTTCAACAATTAAAAATGCTTTGTCCAAATTGCTTTCAATCTATTACATTATTGCAAATGGAAACTTGCTTTATGCTAAAATAAGTCCAAAGCCTCATCCACTAAATAAAGCTTGCATGTAGTTAAACTATAGTTCTGTTATCTTACACGTCAATCTTGCGAGTACATTTTTGTACTCATTTGCTTTGCTTAATAACTTTGTTGCAGAGAAAGAAGGTGAGCCCCAAGGGCTTCACTCTTGTGAGATGTGCTTCGGGTTTGACGACTAGCTTGGCGGTCCGGTTGGTTGCCTTGTGGGTAAAGGCACACTAATTGGCTTTTGTTTATGGCCATCTTATGGCACTTTTGCTTCATTGTTTATTTTAGTTTTGTATTTGTTGTTTGGCTGTTGGCCTCTCCTTTTGTAATAACTCTCTCTATATTATGTATGTCGTTTATTCTGGTTCGTGCTTGGTTCTATGTCTTGTATGAACTTGATGCATGATTTTGTAAAGAGGTGTGTATACTGCATTTCTCGGAAGTATACATATCTCGAAGACACGGGTTATTATGTTTGTGATGCTAGGGTCAAGGGATGACTAAGTATTACAAGCCTAATAAACCGGGTCCTCTAAAAAGTTGGTATCGAGCCATCTTGACCGTAGTAACCCAAGCTTGGTCGTTCTTAGGATGTTTTGGAAAACTTAATTTCAAAATATCAAATGGTTTATGAAAGCTTAAGTAAAGTCTCTACTTTTACTCCTTACCTATCTTAGCTTTCTTCTCTCATCTTGTTCTAATTTGAGTTTATTTTCCTCTCTTTCCCTCCAAAGATAGTGGTTATCGATTAAATGGGTTTTGGGGAATCAATGAGTTTGGCAAATTGAAGTGTTAGCTGCCCATTTACAAGGTTTTGAAGCTTCTGGAATGGCCAATTTCGACTGGAAGCTTGGATGCAAAATCTGGACAGCAAGCGTCAATTTCCGGACAGCAAGCTCAAAGGTTCTAAATAGGGTAGAAAATGAGAGGTTAATCAACTAAAACTTGTGGGAATAAAAGGGTAAGATGTGATACTAGTTAGCTAAGTATCTAACACCTATTATCTTGGTTTTACCTTGCTTTTGAGTAGTGTTAGAAATTGGAGTAGTGTGCTGAAATTTCATCTTCTCAACCAATTACTCGTTCATTCAATACAAGTTAGTTGTGTTGGGAAGTTGGCCTTTAATCTTATGTTTTCCTTGCTGTTTTGGAGTCATTTTGGAAGCTTTTAAAGTGCATTTCCTTGCTGTTTTTGCTTCTCCTTTATTATGCTCCCTATAACTTCTTTTATTACCTTGTTTCATTAGTTTACATTTATTATCATCTAATCCATTATTAACTTTCGGTAGGGATCTGTACTATCTATTTTGTTGGCCTTGGTTGGGGTGATGTTCCATTCCACTAGTCGTTGGCATCCCTTTTCGCTTTCTTCAACTTCTAATCCTCGGGTTTCGTGTTAACCCATCTCTTAAATAGCGAGGATGTCCGGGCAGTCCGATGGCGGATTAGGTCGACAAAATTTGGTGGCGAAATTCTCCCTAGCTCCAACTGTCCAGACGAGGCTTGCAAGCGCCTCTGCTCTGGCAAGTGTTTCGGATTGTGGCCCTATTGCCCTGAACAGCGGCAATCGCCTCCTTTTTGCCTTGGCTGTGGTGAAGAGGGGCATTTCGCCAAAGATTGCGAACTAGGAAGAGTCAAGGTTTGTCGGCGTTGTGGTGAGGAAGGACACTCTGACAACGATGTACTTCGGCTGTCCAAGCGTGACAAAGACCACTTACGGAGATTGTCCGTTGCCAAAGTTACTTGTTTCCTTTGAGAAGCGATCACTATCCCAAGGAGTGTAGCATGAACTGGTGATTGCCAAGTCTTTGGAACTACAGCAACTGCTTCTTCGGTCATCTACAAGCATCGAAATCGCCAATGCCTCCAAACCAGAAAAGTTCTTGGATGATTTATCTGAGGAGTCGGAACGATTACCGATCTATACCTTCCCGACTTTCGACTTGTGGTTGAAAATCCGTTCTTCTTTGTGGGCAAGAAGAAAAAGCCAAAGGATCGCCATGAGTGTCGGGAAGACTCGAGGTGGCGTCGGCAAGGTCGCCAATATCACTTGTTTCTTACGCAACCTCAAGGGCCATTATGCTATTGATTGCCCTAAGGAACTTGCGATAACCTCTTGTCTGCTTGAGAGCCGTGCCTCAATCGCGTGCACTGCGAGTCGACAAGGTGGCCCCGTAATCCATTTGCTTGGAATCACTTGTTTCTTTTGTAGCAAGAAAGGGCACTCGCCAACAATTGCCCTTTGAAGCGTGAGAAGGTCACTCGTAGTCAAGCCAAATCCATTTCAATTTGGGAGAATTCAGGAGGCACGATGTAGTATCGAGAGCGCCTTGTGCCAACTCCCATTCAGCTCTTGCCTTGTTTAATTCAGGAGCAACCTCTCGTTTACGTTCATGACCCGTGATTCGATCACATGCACGCAACTCATCATGACCGGAGGTCGTTTTGATCGATCAACTCCATCTCGGTGGCTTCGGGGAGGTACCGTCGTGTTAGATGCGCTTCTTGTTAACTCTTGCCACTCTTTTGTTTTGTTCAGTTCAAGAGCACCTCATTCCTTTGTACCTCCATCTTTTGCCACTGTTGGCGATCTTTATTTCGCTCTTTTATCTGGTGCCCAGTACCACCCCGGTTTCAAAGAGATCTTGCTAGTCTATCCCGAAACCCAAGTGGCCATCGGGGTTGTCGTCGATCGTTTGATTAAAGTGGCACGTTTCCGTCCCTATACCTTTTAGGGCATCACATACCTGTTGTTGCCTCGAACCTTCGTGGCCTAAACGGCCATAATCCTTTGTAAGAGACTAGCTGCGGAGGGATGACTCCGTATAGCTAGTTAACCGACCAAGGTCTCGTTTGTTAGTGGAGTAACCAGACAAATTGCTCCACCAACTAAGAACGACCTTAGTCCCTCTAAAATAGCTAGCTGCGGAGGGATGACTCCGCATAGCTAGTTAGCAGGCTGAGATCCCGTTGTTAGTGGAATTAACCAAATAAATCGCTCCGGAATTAACCAGACAAGTTGTTCCGGAATTAACCAGACAAATCATTCCACCGACTAACAACGGCCATGCACCACCAACCTTAGAGTCAAGATCAAGCTCTCAGTCTGTCAAAAATGACCTTCGTGTAGGTCTTCCAAAGGATCTCTGCATATTCCGCATCGTAAATTTGCGATTGTCTTGAAGACGATCGTTCTGATCGTGCTTCTCTGCTCACTTCTCAATTTTGGCATAGCCTATAAGAGGCTATGGAAACTCGTGTTTCTTTCAAATCAGCTTACCCTCCTCAAACTGATGGTGAGACCGAAAAGGCCATCAATGTTTCCGCGTCAAGGGCAAGTAGCTCCTCGATATGTGGATCCTTACCGCGTGCTCGAAAAGAAAGGGCTATCACCTATAAGATTGAAATTACCGCTGCCCTTGAGGGGTACATGATGTTTTCATGTGTCCCGATTGAAGAAATGCCTCCGTGTTCCACAGAAGAAGCTCGTTGGAAATTCTTGATGTGCAAGAAGATTGGTCGAAATTGTGACCTAGCGAGAAACAATGCAATAAAACAAATCAAATAAAATCCGGCTCGACAAGGAGCAGTGGGAACAACATGTAACTAAATAAAGTGTTGGTTGGGTGAACAAAGTTAGAAATTAGGTCCAAGTACAACAAAAATATTATAAATGGATAAGAATCTTAAAGGAAGGTTAGCATCTTTGAAGAAGTTTGAGCGAAGATCAAGGAATCGTGTCCTCAAGATCCTAAAAGTTCTATGGCCAAATCATTAGTGGATGGAGTTGCTTGGAAGCGGAAAGACTACCCATCTTCCTTCCCTTTGAGCCAAAATCTCGGGGCGAGATTTACGTAAGGGGGGAGATTTTATAACATCCCAAATACCTAATTAGGTGTTTGTTTCAAATGTAGTTAAATGTGTAGAAATTAAAACTTTTTCTCACATCTTGAAACCCCTGATCTCACATGTTATTCTTGTCAAAAGTGGTGGGGTTCAAAAATCTAAACCTCTTGTTGACAAAAGTCAAACTCATTTTCCTATTATCACAAATCTTGTGCCAAACTTTTGGAAATAATTTTCCTTGGTCCTAGAAATGTTGTGGAGCCTCTCTGAAAAATATCATGAGTTATAAAACTTGTTTGATAATTTTTGGAGGTAAAACAAACCCTTGAACAGCCTTAATGAATTTCCTGAGAAAAATGTAGTGCATAATAACCTCTGGAAATTTTATGTAAGGTGAATCTTAATGTCAGCAAGCTCCAGTTAAAATTTTATAAGTTTTGGAGTTGAATTGCTATCTCAAATGAATCCCTAAAGTCTCATTTGTTAAAATTGAATTCAAAACTTTACCTTTGTTCCTTGGGGTGAGCCATTTTCCTATCTGGGTTGAACCCAACCCACTCCTCGACTCACGGACCTCCTTAAACCACTTGAGGTCGTGGCCGTTGGATTCATATCTATGACCACGACCTCCTCCTCTCAACCAACTCATTAGACCTCCCTTCCCACTGCGAGGTCATGGCCGTTGGATAAAATCCAACCGCCACGACCTCCTCTGTTTGTCTTGTGCACGGACCTCCTCCGCGGTCAACACACGCAGGACCTCCCACCTCATCGAGGTCATAGCCGTTGGATCAAAGATCCATGGCCATGACCTCCACTCGCTATCAAACCACTCGGACCTCCTCTCCACCTTGTTGAGGTCGTGGCCGTTGGATGTAGATCCAAAGGCGCGACCTCCGCCGCAATTCATCGCAGACGGGACCTCCCTTGATATCTAGCGCACGAGACCTCCCTTCAATTGTTGTGCGCCGTTGGATTAAAATCAAGGCCCACGACCTCCCTCGCTTTCTAGCGCATCAAACCTCTCACCTAGTCGAGGTCGTAACTGTTGGATCACATCCAACGCTCACAACCTCCCCATCTCCTCATCGCCGTCGGATGAAAATCTCGCGACTGGACCTCCCATCTCGTTCGGTGTCTTGCCACGGGGCCAAGACCTCCGCGCCTCAGTGCGTGCGGTTGGATTAAAATCCAACCGCCACGACCTCCTTTATCATCTTGTAGCCGTTAGATTTTAATCTAACGCCATGACCTCCTCACTTGATCTGCGCCGTTGGATTAAGATCCAATGGCGGACCTCCCACATGTTGTGTATCGTGGCCTTTGTGAATAAGTCCTCCCCATCCAGTGCGAGCCCTTGGGTGTAGATCCAAAGGCTAGGACCTCCTAACCCTTCTGCGCGCATGACCTCCACGATGCATTCATGGTAGTGCGATGGAGATCGCATGGCTAGGACCTCCTCCCGGTCTTTTAAAACTTACTGTTTCAAAATCATATCGGGCTGCGACCTTCCTAGCGCTTCTCATCCAGCGGTTGGGAGGCATGCTCTGTTTTCTCCTAGCTCGCGGCGCCGCCATGCCATGGCGATGAGGGGTCGATGGCATGTCTTGTCCAACGGCTCTGTGCTGTCAAGCATTTATTGCGTGTCGGTTCCTTTCCGCCCTAGGCCATGCCCTAGATGCGCTCGACCTGCCCCATCACCTCCATTGTCTTGTCCGGCCATGGACCGCGCCATGGGCTAAGCTCACCATGAGCTTAACCCTTGGCTCACGACCTCCATGTCCTGGGTTATAAAAGCTCCCCGTTGCCTTCATTGCCTTCTTTTCCACACCTCACCATTTTACTCTCGGTTCTGAGGAGCTCAAACCACTTTGACCTCCTTGGCCGCCATTGAAGCAGCTTGGAGCTCCTCGGTGGCAGTACTCGAGTGGCTCTCTCTCTCTCGGCCTCTGCTTCATTTTGCTCCTTTTCATTCCTGGAAGTCTTAACCCTAACTCCATTGGGGTTGGCCTTTGCGAGGGGGGGCTAATTGAAGTTTGGAGCTGATGGCCGTGAGCTTTCCCCTTTGTGTCAAATCCGGTATGGACCTCCTCCTCTTAATCTTTTGTTCTCGAGCACCGCATAACTTTGTGGAGCACATGGTGATGACTTGGTCTTTGTGGTTTTGCCAGTCCTCTCCTCCACTTGTCTTCCTCGGCAAGGGCAACGCCAGCGTCACCAGCTCCTCCAACCTCCTCGGCTCCTTGGGACCTCCGGTACTTCTGGTAGTCCTTTAGCTACTTGCACACTGCATGAATGTTGTTGCGGAGCTTTTCTTGGGCACCCGCTTGAATGGCATTGCGGAGCTCTTTATCGCTGTTTGTGTTTTGGCCGTGTTGATCATCTCGTTCCTCTCGGCTCGTCGACTTAGGCGCCGCCGTCGAAGTGGTCCCGATGTGTGCGCAACACTATTGCGCACACATTGATGCTCTTGGTTGGCGCCGAGTCCTCATCGCCGGCGTCAAGCCTTAAAACGCGCTCGGGATTTTGTCGGACGACACTAGTACAGCGCCATTGTCGTTAAGACAAAGATCTCCCCTTTTATGGCTAATCATCTCCAATCATTGTAGCTTTTAATGTGTCCTTAAGCGCTCGTGCGAGGTCTTGGGCCGTCCATCTCAGATCTACAGCCAGGACCTCCTCGAGGTTATCTTAGCCATCTTGGACCTCCCCTCGGGGTCCTCTTTGCAAAAGACCACCCCTGGTCTTTTGTAGGGACAACCCCCAGGACCTCCCTCCTTGCGATCTTGACCGCTAGGACCTCCTTGTGGGAGATCTTAGCCGTTGAGGTCCTCCCTGTGTTGATCTCCACCGTGTAGGACCTCCCTAAGGTCCTCTTAACCTTTGTGGACCTCCTCGGGTAAATCTTAGCCGCCCAGACCTCCCAGTGGAAATCTGAGCCGCTTAGGACCTCCCTTTGTTAGATCTTGGCCGTTCAGGACCACCCCAAGTGGATCTGAACCGCCCAGGACCTCTTTGTTGTTGTCTTGACCGTTAAGATCCTCCACAGGACAATCTAGACCATTAAGGTCCTCCCTTGGAAAATCTGGACCGTCCAGGACCTCCCTCGAGAGGTCCTGACCGTGTAGATCTTCCTTGGGGAGATCTTGATAGTTTAGATCTTCCTTTGGAAGATCTCAGCCGTTCAGGACCTCCCTCGTTTGATCTGGACCGTCCCGGTCCTCCCTCCAGTGTTGTGGCCCGTTGGATGCAGTATCAACGGCCACGACCTCCCCTCTGTTGCGCGCAGCGTGGCAGGGAGGACATGGACCGTTGGACCTAAGATCAACGGCCCATGTTCTCTGGACCTGCACAGGCGCGTGCGCATTTTCCTCTGGATGTCTTGGGCCGTTTGATTTAGATCAACGGTGCACGTCCTCCTCCTCTGTTTTGGAAGTTTAGAAATTCCAGTGAGCACTTATTTGTAAACTGAAAAAGGTATGAACTTTAAAATTTCATAACTAATTCAATTTAAATCCAAATAGGGTGATTCAAATTTCTGTAGCTCTGGTTTGAACTAAGCTCTAATCTAAAAATGGTTATGGGCTCAGTTCAGCTCCAGAACATGCATTTGCAAATGGTTTTCAAAACTAACTTTAAATGTTGCAATAAAAATTCAAATTAACTTGTAAAATGCATAAGTAATTCTCTTGAGCTCCTTTTTGAGTGAATCCAACTTTGTTGGCTTCCTCTGTTAGTAAACTAAATGTTAGAATAAGATTTAGACTTGTCACTATTTTCAAAAAGCTTCCTTCTGCATTTTAATTTTGTTCAAGTTCTTGTTTTTGAAAAAATATAGAAAATGCATAATAGCTCCAAATGAGATGAACTCAATTGTGTTATTCATCTCATGAGGTGCTGGTTTTACAGTAAAAATCTCTGTATCACCACCTTTCTAGAAAATGTTGCCAAATAATTCAATTAGTGAATAGTAGCAGTTTGGTATTTTTAGGGCTGAGCAGAATTGTTTTGCTCATAACTTTTGCATTGAGAATCCAAATCCATTGGTTCTTATTGCTAAATTCCCTAAAAATCATCCTCTTGCTTCTGTAGAAATTTCAGAGTATTTGGAGTTTGTTTGCTGTGCTGTCTTTGTCGTTTTCGTCGTTCTTATCGATTCTTTTCGTCTTTTCGATTAGGTGCCGATGAGTGGGTTGATCCCGTGAGTGTTTCTCTACAGCATAGTGACCAGCAACAGCAAGGCAAGCAGTTTGATCATATCCCGCTTAATCCCATTACTTTCAAAGTCTAATATTTTGTTTAACTTGTATGTATGCATGCTTTTGTGTCAAAGTAATTTATCGTTTAGAGGTAGCTATTCCTATTGCATTGTTGCCTCTAAATTGTTACCCCCTGCCACAAACCATAAGTTACTAATATCGCTGGTGAATTAGAGCCCGGTGATTTAATTATGCTCTTTTATTGTTTTTACGGTGTCATGCTTAGCAATGCTTAGATAACGGTAGAAATGGGCGGTTGTCGACATTATGTCGATGACCTTGATCACCTAAAAACTATTATTCCATTATGTCCCTTGTATGATTTGTTAATTTGTAAACAAATAAAAATGAAAACTATTTGGACTTGGGCATATTGGATGGATGGTGTGGTTTTTGGAATGTGGTAGTATGCCTAAGTCATTAAGGACCGAGTTACTTGCGCCACCGCTTACGAGCATTATTATGCTAACCACACGAGGGGATATGGGACCTCTCTTGACTAAGTACTTTGGGAGGTGTTAATTATGAGCTGGTCGGTTGGTATGTTTTACAAGAAAATGTGTGTGTGTGTGGTGTGGGAGGGGAGCATTAGCGAATGGCTAGGTGTCTAATGTGTCCTTATCCCGTGGGTTCTTGACTCTTAATTAGCATCGTCCATTGGAAATGTCTCGTAGGACTTAGCCGTGCAAAGCATACCAAAGGAAGTGTGCTAAATCATGTGGCGAAAAGGCGGTCGGCGTGTGGGTACATTGGTACACCCTAGGGTTAAAACTATTGAATAGCCTCGTCCTAGGTTATGGACACGCTCGAAACGCCTCGTGAGAACTTGACTACAACCTTTAATTAAAACTTGACATGGTTGGTATGAATGGATGTTCATACTATTGTTGTGGTGACTCTTGGGTTAGTCACTTCGAGTTGTTCTTGTTGTTGTTATTATTATTGTATCGTTGATACTTCAACAATTAAAAATGCTTTGTCCAAATTGCTTTCAATCTATTACATTATTGCAAATGGAAACTTGCTTTATGCTAAAATAAGTCCAAAGCCTCATCCACTAAATAAAGCTTGCATGTAGTTAAACTATAGTTCTGTTATCTTACACGTCAGTCTTGCGAGTACATTTTGTACTCATTTGCTTTGCTTAATAACTTTGTTGCAGAGAAAGAAGGTGAGCCCCAAGGGCTTCACTCTTGTGAGATGTGCTTCGGGTTTGACGACTAGCTTGGCGGTCGGTTGGTTGCCTTGTGGGTAAAGGCACACTAATTGGCTTTTGTTTATGGCCATCTTCGACACTTTTGCTTCATTGTTTATTTTAGTTTTGTATTTGTTGTTTGGCTGTTGGCCTCTCCTTTTATAATAACTCTCTCTATATTATGTATGTCTTTTATTCGGTTAGTGCTTGGTTCTATGTCTTGTATGAACTTGATGCATGATTTTGTAAAGAGGTGTGTATCTTGCATTTAGGAAGTATACATATCTCGAAGACACGAGTTATTATGTTTGTGATGCTAGGGTCAAGGGATGACTAAGTATTACAAGCCTAATAAACCGGGGTCCTCACATATATATAATATATATATGATGCCGATTTTAATGGCACAAGCAGCCACTACTTGGAGACTTTATAGAGAAGAGATTATGAATGGTATCCAAACCCATTTCATGTAACAGCCCAAAATTTCAAATTTGATTTAAGTTGAAAATTAATTTGAATTGGTGAATTTGCTGCAATTTAAAAACTATTGTTTAAATTGTTAAAAGCTAAAAAAAAATTTCAATTCAAAATCCAGTATCAACTTTAAATTTGAATTATTTTATTTAAGTCCAGAATAATTCCAGAGTCATCCAGAAATTTTCCTAGGATTTTTGGGATTAATCTGCTAATTTCTAAAGCCTAAATGAATTAACTTTGAGTATTTAAAATAGGAAACCGATTTAAATATCCTAAAATCCTTTGGGCGAATTCGCCCATTTCTCCTCCGAAGCCGCATCGCGCGATGGCCTGTTGGATTTAGATCAACGCCCGCGCCCACCGCTCCTCTCTCTCTCTCCACCATCGGATGCCCATCGATGGCGCATCGCTCCACGCCACCTCTCTCCGCCGTCGGATGGAAAATCCAGCGGCCCGCGTCATCTTCTCCCGCGTTCTTCTCCATGCGGTCAAGCCGCCTCGCCATTTTCGCTCACGGGCGAAGCCGTGGTAGCGCTCCAACCTCCGCGTCCCACGCGTGCGCGCCGCGACTCGGCGCCTCAACCGCCCTCGCCCCGCCTTCTCCCCTCTTCTGCGCCGGATTTCCCGCGTCGGCGCCCAACCGCGCGCCACTACCCCGCCTCCTCCGCGCCCTCGGACCTCCCGACTCCTATAAAAGGGCGCGTCGTGAAGCCCTCACTCCACCGACGCCAACGCCACCACCCACTCTCGCTCCGTGCCCCCTCTTGGCGGAATTTGAGTTTCCTGCCCGGCAGGTCCGTAGCATTGGAGCTCGATTCCGCCGCCGCCAGTAGACCCTAGGTCCCCGCGCGCCGCCCCGCCATCAGTGGCCTTGCCACGCGTCTTATACGCAACACCACGTAGGCGCCACGTCGCCGTTCACGTGACGTGGCGCGCACGCCGCACCTGCCACCCCACCCGTGAGCCGTGTCTCGACACAAGGGCCCACTGTCAGTTTTGTTTTTATTCATTTATTTAAATCCCGAAATTCCACTGCTGGCGTCACCTTGCGCAATAATTAGATTTTCTTTTAGAAAAATAATTGAGAAAATTGATTTAAATCACAGATTTAGGATTTAATTTGTAAAATTCATAACTTTTGCATTCTAATTCCAAATTAGGTGATTCCAATTTCTAAAATTTGATAAAATTAATACCTAGCTAAATAAAATATAAAAATTTGAATTGGAATGGGTTTAAACTGTCTGTTTGAATTTGAAATAAATTAAACCACTAATTTAGGAATTTAACTTGTAAAATTCATATCTTTTGAACCATAATTCCAAATTAGATGATTCAAATTGCTAAAATCTTAGAAAATTATTATCTAACTAAATAAAATATAGTTATTCAATTTGGAGTTCAGTCTAGTTCTGTCTTAGAATTTAGAAATCCATTTGAATTCCAAATTTAAATCAAAATTTGTAAAATTCATATCATCTGAATTTCAAACTCCAAATTTAGTGAATTAAGTTTCTAAAATTTTATAAAAAGATTATCTAGCTTAATAAATTAGAATTAGTTTAAATTGTTATTTTAAATTAAACTATTTAATTTGCAAATTTAGGATTTAAACTTGTAAAAGTTATATCTTTTATTTTCCTATCTCTAAATTGAATGTTTCAAACTTATAAAGTCTTATAAAATTGTTATCTAGCCAAATAAAATATAATTATTTTATTTGGAGTTAGTTTGAACTATTGTCTTGTCTTTATTTGAATTTCAATTGATTGTCGTATTTTCACGTTTAGATTACTTACGATTAAAATTTGATTCTTAGAAGAATTAGAATTTCAAGACTTCAGCGAAGGCAAGTTATACTTTGATCATCTTGCCCTAATATTTTAAAGTTATTTAAATTCAGTTTTCAAATTATTAAATGCATGCATACTTTTATTCAAGTATTTTAAATTCTGTTTAAATGATTAGATATTCCAAGCTGTCATTGTATGGCCAATATTGAATATTGAAATGTCATCCCTTGTCACCATAGATAAATTGTTTGGAAATGCTTAGCAAATGCTTAGACCATGATTTTGATTTTGGGAGGATTTAGCCAAATCATTTCAAATTTGTTTAAACTTGAACCTATGGTATTGTTTTACCATAGGAATTTTGTAAAGATGGTTTAATCAAATAAAATGCTAAAATGGTTTAGACTTGGTAAACGGATGAATGGTGGGTGCGAGTTTATGCACGGTTTAATCTGGTTAGGATTAACACCTGTGGTTTGATTTTGAATAGCGCCCAAGTCAATTAAGGACCGGTCTTGGAGCCGCATCTTGCTATGCCTTATCAGACCACCACACGTCTTATGCAGGCAAGACTTGGCTTAATAATTTGGGATACCTCGTAGATATTCGTGCCATTTTGTATGAGTGGGTGTTGGATGAGCGGTAGTCCCACATGGCGCAAGAGGGGCTCCTGAGGATGGATAGTCCAATGGAAGCGAAACCTTAGCGGGCATGAGTTCTTTGGGGTAGATCATTATAACGACCTCGTGATAATTGCTTTGTCACACGCCTTAGGAAGCGTGGATTGGCCGACACAAGGAGCAAATTATCTCGTGTGGGTAAAGCCGTACAAATTCTGCGAGTAGAAACTATTGAATAGCAGCGTCATGATCATGGACATGCTAGCAAAGCCACTTTGAGTTAGCCTTGTTTTTGGTTTTAAAATGGTTTCAACAGATGTTTTCGGGATGGTTAGTCTGTGGGAAAATTAGGCGGTTAGCCATTGTGATTGGAGGATATCCATCACCTTTCTTGGAGGTTATCCACATTATTCAATTGTCATTTAAATTATGATTTTAAATCTTGTATGAAAATGCCTTGCAATCTATTATGATTATTTGAACTAAAAGCTACGCTCACGCAAAAACCACCTTAATATCCTTTGTTTTACCTTATGCATGCATTACAAATTCCATATTGGGTGTAACTTACGAGCACTAGTAGTTGTGCTCATGCTTGCTTTATGCAACAAAATTTCGAGGAGAAAGATCGCTATCGGGACGGTGAGGACAGCGCGCTAGGCTCGCCCAGCATTTATTACTGTGGCGGATCGTTCTGGCCTACTACTATTTTTTTACTTCCGCTGTGTTATTTACTTCCTTATTTGGCTTCATGCCCAATTGTATTGAACTCTGATTTACTATTAATGAAATGCGAGACTTGGTTATGTTATCATTTTTGTAACTGTGTACACCGGAAATCCTGGACTGGTGTATGAACACAGAGGGTTCGGGATCTTTCGTTCCCGGGTCCGACAAAAGTGGTATCAGAGCCCTGTCGTCTGTAGGACGTGGCCCTAGAATTGTCCTAAGGACTTATTTTCAAAAAACAAAAGCTATTTTGAGTCTGTCCAGAGTCATTCTCAACCTTTCTCTTTAAAATGTTTACTAACTTATCTCTTTCTCAAAATTTTAGATGGTTTGAAATCTGGGACGCTACTTCCCACTTGAGCCTTTATCTTTGAAGCGGGCGAGATACTTTGGGAAATGATGCAACACAGGTTCTGGAAGAGGCCAACTTTCCAAGGATTCAAGTACCAGGTGGAAGGACAACAGCTGTGGAGAGTAGAGGTGCTCATCTACTCCAACCTTGCACCGGACACCGTCTTCCACGTCTTTGACGCTCCGATCCGGCGCGACGCCTTTGATGATGGCATGCAAGATGCGGCAAGAGAGGTAGTTCGCCACCTTCGCTACACCTACAATCATCGCCTTCATGGCACCGGGTTTCATTATTACCCGATGCACATTCCAACCCGGCTAGACAGTACTTTCAACTCCGTTAGAGACGAAGATTCCCCGAATGACACACCGGTGGATCTGGCTAAGGCTTTGGATTACGCCTCTAAACACCTTGAATGACACTGCTTCACCGCCGAATGCACTACAAGAAGTGAAGAGAAGTGAAGATCAGAATCATGAGCTAGCTAGCTACAAAGGTGGCAAGCTAGCCCCAATGCACCAGATTATACCCTAGTACCCCATAGTATTATCTTCCCTTTAGTTCGATCTTTAGTTGCGAATTATGAGCTACTAATCCTTGTGGTAGCCATAATCTTGAATAAAATAAATTAATAAAAGGATTTCTTGAAA
The DNA here is from genome assembly GCA_036346405.1 of Phyllostachys edulis. Classification (NCBI taxonomy): domain Eukaryota; kingdom Viridiplantae; phylum Streptophyta; class Magnoliopsida; order Poales; family Poaceae; genus Phyllostachys; species Phyllostachys edulis. Next base: position 20,583 of record JAYEVD010000861.1, on the reverse strand, counting down.
ATTTGCTTTTTGTCTTGTATGCTCTTTGTGTTCTTGGGCTATTAGAATTTACCTCTCCCTATCTGTCTACTTCTCCTAATCTTTGGAGTTCTAGCAGATGGTGACCACCGTCTGCGGCGATGGCGATGTCCGAGTCGGGAACGAAGACGCAGATTACGGGGAGGATCGTGCATAACCACCACCGCCACCACCGAAGGACCAGATTAGCGTCGGATGATGGAAAACCGAATCATCGATTAACCTCTGGCTCGATCCCTCAACAGCGTCGCGTAATGTCTGAGCAACAACTCGGATGCACCACCACCCCCACCAGCAGAGATTGACCATGGCAGAATTCATGCGCATCGCCCACCGACATTCTCCGGCCTGAGCCGATGGATGCCGATGATCGGATTCGTGCTATCGGAAAGAAGCCGGATATCACTCGGTGTCTTGATCGTGAGAGAGTCTGTTGCCTCTCACCATTTCACCGGTCCGCATCGGAATGGTGGGATAACTACAACATCTCCCATCTTGTGCGCAGACTATCTCTTGGGCGGAGTTTGTGCGAAGCTTTCCGCCATGCACATATCCCGAGGATAATGACCCTAAAGAAGAAAGAGTTCCATGCGCTCAAACAAGGCAACCGCCGCAAAGGTGAATACTGCACAAGTTCAACCAACTTGCTCGCTATGCCCCAAAGCAGATGTGGCTAGTGATGAAGAAAGGCGAGAAAGGTTCATGGATGGTTTGAGCGATGAGATCTCGATCGGTGGTCTCCAATGACTACTGACTTCCAGCGGTTAGTGAATAAAGCTTTTCGCCAGAGGCCAAGCATCTGCGGATGGAGAACATAGCGGAGGATGGCGCTCGAAGTTCAACTCGAGGGCAACCCAAACCTCGCTTTGCTCGGCCTCGGCCACCTCAGAGTGGAAGGTTCGATCTTCTACACCCGAGCTCGATCACGGCCACGGCGCTCCAACTCTTCCGGCTTCATAACAACGCAACAGCGAGGCGGTTTAATGAAGAACCCAACTTCATCGGCATCGGGGTGACATGCTACCATTACCGAGATCGGCATTATGCCAACAAATGCCCGAAGAGACGGCGATCTGCGACACCAGCCAAAGCAAGATCGGGAGTACCAGCCACCGGCGGCACCCCAAAGCGGCGGGCGATTCCGAAGGGCGTGTGAATCACGTCACAGCGAGAGGAAGCTTCAAGCGGCACGGGCGTCGTCCCGGTGCGTTTCTTGTTAATTCGATACCAACGCCGATTACATTTGATTACGAGCTTCGCATTCTTTTGTATCCAATAAGTTTGTGGGCAAAAATGGGTTACCTATTTCTCCATTAAGTAATCCTATGATAATCCATTCCCGGGCTCGAAATGAGAACCGATTCTTTATGCGAATCTTACCTGGAGATATCCTGAGTTTCCTTCATGGCGACTTGATAGTCTTGCATTCTCAAGGTCCGGATGTAATACTTGGAATGGGTAGCTAGCCAAGAATCAGGGCGGGATAGATGTCTTGCCGATAGGTCTATCACTCTCACTAATGAGGAAGGAGTCACGGTGGAATTCAAGCCCAAGACTTGTCTTGGTGGAAGTTCCATCTTGACTAGCTTGAAGGAGTTAAAGCTTGAAGATATACCAATAGTGCAAGAATTCCGGATGTTTTTCTCGATGAGCTACGGCATGCCACGGATAGGGCGTCATGTTCTTAATTGACTTAGTCGAGGACCGCTCCAATCTCGAAGCGACCTTACAGAATGCCGGCTAATGAATTGGCAGAGATGAAGAAACAAATTGAAGAATTGCGGAGCAAGGGATATATTCGACCCAGTTCATCACCACAGGGGCACCAAGATCTTGTTTGTCAAGAAGAAAGACAACATGAGGATGATGTGTGGATTATAGGTCACTCAATGAAGTGACAATCAAGAACAAGTACCGCTACCTAGGATTGATGATCATTCGATCAACCGAAAGAACAAGTGTATTCTCGAAGATCGATTTGAGATCCGCTATCATCAATCGAAGATCGGACGGAAGATATCCCAAGACGGCTTTCACCACGGATATGGACTATCTGAGTTCTGATAATGTCTTTCGGTTTGACTGAACATACAACACTTCATGAATATGATGAACAAAGTGTTCATGGAATTCTTGGATAAGTTTGTGGTTGTTTTCATCGATGACATCCTCGTCTATTCAAGAATGAAGAAGAACATGAGGACCACCTCAGTTGATTTTGGGAAAACTTCGGGAGAACCGACTTTATGCCAAATTGACAAGTGCGAATTTTGGCTAAGTCAAGTGGCATTCCTTGGACATATTGTGTCGTGGGAGGAGTTGTTAGTAGATCCACCAAAGTCGAGCGATAATGGATTGGAAACAACCCAAGTCATCACGGAGGTGAGAAGTTTCCTTGGATTGGTGGGTATTACCGCAGATTCATTGAAGGTTTCTCCAAGTTAGCAAGACCAATGACTCAACTCTTGAAGAAGGAGAAGAAATTTGAATGGACGGATGCTTGCGAGGAGAGTTTCCAAGAGTGAAGTCGAGACTAGTTTCAAAGACTGTGTTGGTCCTACGGATATTCATAAAGATTTTGTGATTTTCTGCGGCGCCTCTCGTCGGGGACTCGGTTGCGTATTGATGCGGGAGGGCAAAGTCAGATCTTATGCATCCGTCGATTGAGGCCGCATGAAGGAATTACCCAACTCATGATCTTGAGTTAGCGGCGATTGTACACGCATTGAAGATCTGGCGTCATTACCTCATTGGTAACATTGCGAAGTTTTCACGGATCATAAGAGTCTGAAGTACATATTCACCGCAGTCGACCTTAACCTCCGTCGAGAAGATGGCTGGAATTAATAAAGGATTATGACCTTGGAATTCATTATCACCCGGCAAAGCAAATGTGGTTGCGAGATGCCCCGAGCGAAAAAGCGTGTTGCAACACCGTCTTAGTTCGGAAGAATCAACGAGTTATACGAAGAATTGAAGCACTGAACTTGGAGATTGTTGATCAAGGATGTGTGAGCGCTTTGGAAGTTCAATCAACACTTGAGTCGGATCGGGAGAAGCGGATAGAAGATGAAGACATCAAGGAGATCAAGAAGAATATGAGAAGAGGCAAAGCCGGGATTCACGAAGATGAGCAAGGAACGGTGTGGTTCGGTGACCGCATCGTATACCGGATCAGCGAGTTTAAAGCGATCGATTACGAGGAAGCTCATGAGTCGCCTTATTCTATTCACCGGCGGTACCAAGATGTACCAGATCTCAAGGAAAGATATTGGTGGGTCGAGATGAGGCGAAAATTCTTGAGTTAAGTAGCTGTTGTGATGTTTGTCGGTGAGTCAAGGCGAGCATCAAAGACCCGGTGGTTTATCGCAACCATTACCAATTCCCGAGTGGAAGTGGGAAGAAGTTGGTATGGACTTCATCACGGACTTCCTAGGACCCAATCGAGGATGTGACTCTATCTGGGTGATAATTGACCGGTTGGCAGTAGCTCACTTCATTCGGTCAAGACCACCTCTGATCTGACAAGTTAGCGAGTTATATATGGCTAAGATCGTTAGTCTACGGAGTACCCAAGAAGATCGTGGTCCGACGGAGGATCACGATTTACGTCAAGATTACAGCGATGCGCATGAAGCTTTGGGAACCAGACTCAATTTCAAGACCGCATATCATCATGAGCGGATGGGCCGAGATGAAACGAGTCAACCAGATTCTTGAAGACATGCTTGAACTGCGCCTTAGAGTACGGACAAAGTTGGGACAAGAATCGCCCTTTGCGGAATTTTCAGACAACAATAGCTACCAAGCGGTCTTGAGATGTCCCCATTTGAGGCTTTGTATGGCGAAAATCACGAACTCCGCTTCTTTGGGATGAAGTAGGAGAGCATCGAGTTCTTTGGACGGAGTTGATCAAAGAAGTGAAAGCAAGGTTAAAACAATAAGAGAACATCTAAAAGTAGCTCAAACCCGATGAAGAGTTATCTTGATAATCGTCGGCGAGAGTTGACCTTGCGAAGGAGATTTTGTCTATCTTGAGTTACTCCACTCAGGAGTAAGAAGGTTCGAACCAAAGGAAAACTCGCACCTGATTTGTGGGACCTTACAAGATTTTGGCAAGAAGAGGTGAAGTCGCATATCAACTTGAGTTACCAACATCTCTGTCCGCTGTACACAATGTCTTCCATGTTTCACAGTTAAAGAAGTGCCTTCGAGTGCCTGAAGATCAGACCCCTCTAGAAAGCATTGATCTTGAGAGGACCTCACTTATGTGGAGCAACCGATCAAGATTACGGATGTCATGAGCGTGTCACATGGAACAAGATTATCCGTTCATACAAAGTTCGATTGGAGTCACCACCCTAAAGTGAAGCCACTTGGGAGGCGAGAGGAAGATATTAAGGCAGTATCCCCATCTCCTTCTCGGCCGTATGTCGAATCTCGGGGTCGAGATTCCCTTAAGGGAGGTTTGTAACACCCAAAATTTCAAATTTGATTTAAGTTGAAAATTAATTTGAATTGTTGAATTTGCTTGCAATTTAAAAACTATTGTTTAAATTGTTGAAAGCTAAAAAAATTTCAATTCAAAATCCATTATCAACTTTAAATTTGAATTATTTTATTTAAGTCGAGAATAATTCGAGTCATCCGAGAAATTTTCCTAGGATTTTTGGGATTAATCGCTAATTTCTAAAGCCTAAATGAATTAACACGAGTATTTAAAATAGGAAACCGATTTAAATATCCTAAAATCCTTTGGGCGAATTCGGCCCATTTCTCCCGACAAAGCCGCATCAGCGCGATGGACTGGATTTAGATCAGCGGCCCGCACCACCACCGCTCCTCTCTCTCCACCATCGGATGCCCATCTGATGGCCCGCATCGCTCCACGCCACCCTCTCTCCGCACCGTCGGATGGAAAATCCGACGGCCCCGCGTCATCTTCTCCCCGCGTTCTTCTCCGCGGTCAAGCCGCCTCGCCATTTTCGCTCACGGCGAAGCCAGAGCCGTGGTAGCGCTCCAACCTCCGCGTCCCTTTGCGTGCGCGCACGACTCGGCGCCTCCAACCGCCCTCGCCCCGACCTTCTCCCCCTCTTCTCGCGCCGGATTTCCCCACGTCGACGCCGCAACCGCCGCGCGCCACTACCCCACCTCCTCCACGCCGCGGACCTCCCGACTCCTATAAAGGGCGCGTCGTGAAGCCCTCACTCCACCGACGCCAACGCCACCACCCACTCTCGCTCCGTGCCCCCTCTTCACCGAATTTGAGTTTCCTCGCCGCCGGTCCGTAGCATTGAGACTCGATTCCGCCGCCGTAGACCCTAGGTCCCGCTACGCCGCCGCCCGCCACCGTGGCCTTGCCACGCGTCATATAAGCACCACGCGTAAGCATACGTCGCGCCACGTGACGTGGCGCACACGCCGCACACGCATGCCACCCCACCAGTGAGCCAAGCAGTGGACTAAGTCCACGTGAGCCGTCTCTCTGACACAAGGGGCCCACTGTCAGTTTTGTTTTTATTCATTTATTTAAATCCCGAAATTCCACTGCTGGCGTCACCTTGCGCAATAATTAGATTTTCTTTTAGAAAAATAATTCAGAAAATTGATTTAAATCACGATTTAGGATTTAATTTGTAAAATTCATAACTTTTGCATTCTAATTCCAAATTAGGTGATTCCAATTTCTAAAATTTGATAAAATTAATACCTAGCTAAATAAAATATAAAAATTTGAATTGGAATAGGTTTAAACTGTCTGTTTGAATTTGAAATAAATTAAACCACTAATTTAGGAATTTAACTTGTAAAATTCATATCTTTTGAACCATAATTCCAAATTAGATGATTCAAATTGCTAAAATCTTAGAAAATTATTATCTAACTAAATAAAATATAGTTATTCAATTTGGAGTTCAGTCTAGTTCTGTCTTAGAATTTAGAAATCCATTTGAATTCCAAATTTAAATCAAAATTTGTAAAATTCATATCATCTGAATTTCAAACTCCAAATTTAGTGAATTAAGTTTCTAAAATTTTATAAAAAGATTATCTAGCTTAATAAATTAGAATTAGTTTAAATTGTTATTTTAAATTAAACTATTTAATTTGCAAATTTAGGATTTAAACTTGTAAAAGTTATATCTTTTATTTTCCTATCTCTAAATTGAATGTTTCAAACTTATAAAGTCTTATAAAATTGTTATCTAGCCAAATAAAATATAATTATTTTATTTGGAGTTAGTTGAACTATTGTCTTGTCTTTATTTGAATTTCAATTGATTGTCGATTTTCACGTTTAGATTACTGCGATTATTCCGGGAATTTGATTCTTCCAAGAATTAGAATTTCAAGACTTCAGTGAAGGCAAGTTATACTTTGATCATCTTGCCCTAATATTTTAAAGTTATTTAAATTCAGTTTTCAAATTATTAAATGCATGCATACTTTTATTCAAGTATTTTAAATTCTGTTTAAATGATTAGATATTCCAAGCTGTCATTGTATGGCCAATATTGAATATTGAAATGTCATCCTTGTCACCATAGATAAATTGTTTGGAAATGCTTAGCAAATGCTTAGACCATGATTTTGATTTTGGGAGGATTTAGCCAAATCATTTCAAATTTGTTTAAACTTGAACCTATGGTATTGTTTTACCATAGAATTTTGTAAAGATGGTTTAATCAAATAAAATGCTAAAATGGTTTAGACTTGGTAAACGGATGAATGGTGGGTGCGAGGTTTATGCACGGGTTTAATCTGGTTAGGATTAACACCGGGGTTTGATTTTGAATGACGCCCAAGTCAATTAAGGACCGGTCTTGGAGCCGCATCTTGCTATGCCTTCAGTACCACCACACGTCTTGTGCAGGCAAGACTTGGCTTAATAATTTGGGATACCTCGTAGATATTAGTGCCATTTTGTATGAGTGGGTGTTGGATAGAGCGGTAGTCCCACATGGCGCAAGAGGGGCTCCTGAGGATGGATAGTCCAATGGAAGCGAAACCTTAGCGGGCATGAGTTCTTTGGGGTAGATCATTATAACGACCTCGTGATAATTGCTTTGTCTGCGCCTTAGGAAGCGTGGATTGGCCGACACAAGGAGCAAATTATCTCGTGTGGGTAAAGCCGCACAAATTCTGCGAGTAGAAACTATTGAATAGCAGCGTCATGATCATGGACATGCTAGCAAAGCCACTTTGAGTTAGCCTTGTTTTTGGTTTTAAAATGGTTTCAGCAGATGTTTTCGGGATGGTTAGTCTGTGGGAAAATTAGGCGGTTAGCCATTGTGATTGGAGGATATCCATCACCTTTCTTGGAGGTTATCCACATTATTCAATTGTCATTTAAATTATGATTTTAAATCTTGTATGAAAATGCCTTGCAATCTATTATGATTATTTGAACTAAAGCTACTTTGCTCACGCAAAAATAACCCCGCCAATATCCTTTGTTTTACCTTATGCATGCATTACAAATTCCATATTGGGTGTAACTTGCGAGCACAGTAGTTGTGCTCATGCTTGCTTTATGCAACAAAATTTCAGAGAAAGACGCTATCGGGCGGTGAGGACATCGGCGCTTAGGTCGCCCCAGACGATTACTGTGGCGGATCGTTCTGCCTACTACTATTTTTTTTTTCATTGTGTTATTTACTTCCTTATTTGGCTTCATGCCCAATTGTATTGAACTCGATTTACTATTAATGAAATGCGAGACTTGGTTATGTTATCATTTTTGTAGCTGTGTACACCGGAAATCTGGGATGGTGTATGAACACAGAGGGTTCGGATCTTTAGTTCGGGTCCGACAAAAGTGGTATCGAGCCTGTCGTCTGTGGGGACGTGGGCCCTAGAATTGTCATAAGGACTTATTTTCAAAAAAAAAAAGCTATTTTGAGTCTGTCGAGTCATTCTCAACCTTTCTCTTTAAAATGTTTACTAACTTATCTCTTTCTCAAAATTTTAGATGGCTGAAATCTGGGACGCTACTTCCCACGGAGCCTTCTTTCGAAGCGGGCGAGATACTTTGGGAAATGATGCAAGACAGGTTCTGGGAAGAGGCCAACTTTCCAAGGATTCAAGTACCGGTGGAAGGACAACAGTGTGGAGAGTAGAGGTGCTCATCTACTCCAACCTTGCCCGACACCGTCTTCCACGTCTTTGGCGCTCCGTCCGTATGACGCCTTTGATGATGGCATGCAAGATGCGCAAGAGAGGTAGTTCGCCACCTTCGCTACACCTACAATCATCGCCTTCATGGCACCGGGTTTCATTATTACCCGATGCACATTCCAACCCGGCTAGACAGTACTTTCAACTCCGTTAGAGACGAAGATTCCCCCGAACTGACACACCAGGTGGATCTGGCTAAGGCTTTGGATTACGCCTACGGAAACACCTTGAATGACCTGTTCACCGCTCGTAAGACTACAAGAAGTGAAGAAAGTCAAGATCAGAATGTGGAGCTAGCTAGCTACAAGGCTGGCCAGGCTAGCCCCAATGCACCAGATTATACCCCTAGTACCCCATAGCTATTATCTTCCCTTTAGTTCGATCTTTAGTTGCGAATTATGAGCTACTAATCCCTTGTGGTAGCCATAATCTTGAATAAAATAAATTAATAAAAGGATTTCTTGAAAATTTGCTTTTTGTCTTGTATGCTCTTTGTGTTCTTGGGCTATTAGAATTTACCTCTCCCTATCATCTACTTCTCCTAATCTTTGGAGTTCTAGCAGATGGTGACCACCGTCTGCGGCGATGGCGTGTCCGAGGTCGGGCAACGAAGACGCTTGATTACAGGAGGATCCGTGCATAACCACCACCGCCACCACCAAGGACCAGATTAGCGTCGATGATGGAAAACCGAAATCATCGATTAACCTCTGGCTCGATCCCTCAACAGCGTCTGCAGAATGTGCAGCAACAACTCGGGATCGCACCACCACCCCCACCAGCAGATTGACCATGGCGAAATTCATGCGCATCGCCCACCGACATTCTCCAAAGAAAGACAGAGCCGATGGATCTTGATGATCGGATTCGTGCTATCGGAAAGAAGCCGGATATCACTCGATGTCTTGATCGTGAGAGAGTCTGTTTGCCTCTCACCGACTCACCGGTCCCGAGATCGGAATGGTGGGATAACTACAACATCTCCCATCTTGACGCTGCAGACTATCTCTTGGGCGGAGTTTGTGCGAAGCTTTCCGCCATGCACATATCCCGGCAGGATAATGACCCTAAAGAAGAAAGAGTTCCATGCGCTCAAACAAGGCAACCAACGACAAAGGTGAATACTGCACAAGTTCAACCACTTGCTCGCTATGCCCCAAAGAGATGTGGCTAGTGATGAAGAAAGGCGAGAAAAGGTTCATGGATGGTTTGAGCGATGAGATCTCGATCCGTGGTCTCCAATGACTACTGCGACTTCCAGCGGTTAGTGAATAAAGCTTTTCGCCAGAGGCCAAGCATCTGCAGATGGAGAACATAAGCGGAGGATGGCGCTCGAAGTTCAACTCGGAGGCAACCCAAACCTCGCTTTGCTCGGCCTCGGCCACCTCGAGTGGAAGGTTCGATCTTCTACACCCAGAGCTCCAAGATGCAAGCCTGGCGCTTCAACTCTTAGAATAACGCTTCAGCAAGGCGAGCGGTTTAGAACCCAACCTTCATCGGCATCGGGGACATGCTACCATTACCGCGAGGCGGGCATTATGCCAACAAATGCCCGAAGAGATGGCGATCTGCGACACCGGCAAAGCACGCCGAGTACCACCACCGGCGGCTTTTAAGCCGGCGGGCGATTCCGAAGGGCGTGTGAATCACGTCCAGAGAGGAAGCTCAGCAAAGACGGGCGTCGTCCACAGTGCGTTTCTTGTTAATTCGATACCAAAGACGCGATTACTGTTTGATTACGAGCTTCGCATTTTTGTATCCAATAAGTTTGTGGGCAAAAATGGGTTACCTATTTCTCCATTAAGTAATCCTATGATAATCCATTCCCCGGGCTCAAAAATGAGAACCAGTTCTTTATGCGAATCTTACCTCGGAGATATCACGAGGCGATTTTTTGTTAAAACCGTCTATGAGCATATAGTATCACAGAGCGGTTTCCATTAAAACCGCTCGTGATACGAAATATCACTGAGCGGTTCTATTTTTACGAATAAATGCAGTGATAAATAGAATATCACGCACGATTTGTAAATAGAACCGTCGTGATATTCTACGTATCCTGACGGTTCAGAATAGAACCGTCTCAGGATATTCTCGTATCACGAATAGTTTTTAATGGAAACCGTCTATGATACTATCACTACTACGAAAAAAGTATTCACGCACGGTTCAAAAACATCATCACGAGCGGTTTACGTGAGCCGTCTAAGTTTATGGGTCGATGATGACATGAGGTCATCATGAGGCGGTTTCAAACCGCTGCGTGATGCATACTTTCCTGAGCGGTTATTAGCCGAGAACCGTTTGTGATAAGTACTTATCATAGACCGTTTCATTCACAAACAAATGCAGATGATGACTTTTCTAGAGACAGTATATTCGAAGAATTATCGCCAATTAAGTTATCGTGTTTAACTCTAACAAGAACAATTCAAGTAACCATTCTCACATTTCAAAAGAATTCTCAACTTGTTGCTTGGTGTTCTTGTTAGTTTAAAGACAATTACATGCTCAAGAATTGTTGGTTATCGAGTAGATGATGTCACTTTCTCAATGAGTACTCGCAAGATCAATGTCACTTTCTAATATAGCGACGCCCAATTACCCATCGACAACATCCGTAATTGGATGTCCCGACGCCTCCTTGCATCCATACTTTTTAAACTTGCAGAGGCTCAATGAGGTTGCCCGTGGATACTGTCTCATCCTTCTCCGTCATGTGGATGACCCTAAAGTGGTCAGGGGACTACAAACATTATATATATAATATATATATGATGCCGATTTTAATGGCACAAGCTACCACTACTTGGAGACTTTATAGAGAAGAGATTATGAATGGTATCCAAACCCATTTCAAAGATAAGACTATTAACATCATTGAGTAGTTCAACAAAGAAGACAACAAGACCAAGGGTATCCAAACCCACCACACCAAGAGTAGCCCTCAGATCCATCGCAGAGCACTAGCCATTTTCATCACAGAGCAAGGGGTAGAGACAGAGAGGAGTAAGGTAGGGTGATACCTCAATACAAACAAGAACCACTAAGTGCGACTTCCACCACCAAAGACAACCCCTCATCCATCTCCTTCACCTTGCATAAATCACACAAACATTAGGACACAAATTAAGGCTCAAGCATAAAAATCAAACTCAACAAAAGACATTAAGCTAACAGATCTAGAGGAGAATAGAGGAGGATGGGGAAAGCAGAGAACTAAGCCATGGCACAGAAAGCGACACGCGCCAAGCCAAGCCTGGTTTATGGCGGTGTCACCAGAATCATGCAACGGCGACGGGCTCATGGTGGCGCTGAGGTGGGAGGGGAATGACGAGAGTAAATGTGCTGGGAGTGACAAGTTAGGGCAGCGCAAACCCTAGCAAATACTGGGAGTGACGAGAGTTAGGGCGAAGCGCAAACTCTAGCGGCGCTGGGAGTGACGAGAGTTAGGCGAGCACAAACCCTAGCGCCTGCCCTACTAATAAAGAGATTTTATCACGCATTTGCCTCTATTATGGAACCGCCATGATAATTATCACAAATGGATATCATGGACAGCTCCATTATGGAACCGCCTCAGAAATGGTTTTTCTCAAGTATATTTATCTTGTATATACACTTACATGACATGTAGAAATTACATGTTTATATGTCAATTTTATCATTTAAATAGCTGAAAATTTGCTTTTAACTATATATACATATATATATATATCACAGATCGGATATATATAATTAATTAATTTGTTCCACTAAACCGCTCTCGATATATATATAGTAATAATTCAACATATAATTAATATAGTAACTTCAATAAGTAGAAACCTATAAATAAATAAAGTTTTTCTAGTGGCCGTTGGTTGTATGATGCGGCCCGCAAAGATGAGATCGGCACGCGCTAGCAATTCTGATGGGTTTGGCTCATGGCTTGAATTGGAACACACGATCAAGTAAATAAGTGTGTAGCATATGTACGTTTGTAGCATCATTTTTGCGCCAAGATTATAGCCTTGCAAGGCCAAGGTCGCTCCAACTAACAATTATTAATGACTTGGTGCATCCAAGACCCCAAAAGATATGCTCACCATGACGTAGTCGCTCTTTGATCCTCGAAATCGCATGCTTTGATTTATACCAAAGATTGACCGCAAAGATATCGAAAATGTAATATTGAGTTATACACTTGTGTTTGATTGGTTTATGTGTAGTGTGTGAGGAAATCTTTGAGCATAATTAATCTTTTGACATGAAGGTAGAGATATTGGTAGATCTATCCTCACTGAGATGGACATGGAGGGCTTTGAGCGATGCTTCGCAAACTTGGCAACGGTTTGCTGTTTTTTTTTACCTAACTATCTAGCTATCTAGCTTAATTTAATGTCACCTTGATACATGATACTCATTGAATTACAACTTGTAGTTGCCGGAGCACGAGGATATTTATGATTTGGAGGAGGATAAACTAGTTATATGTTTTTGATCATTTCTCATGCATAATTTAAGGGTTTTCATGTTTTAAAATATTCGTGGTCGATTCGCTTCGATTCGTGGTTTGATATTATTCAGATCCATATTCAGATCCGGAGTATTCAGATTCGTGATCCGTGATCTAGGAAAAATATGAAAACAAATATGGCGAGCCATTATCCGTCCCTGTTCGATCTGCTTTCACCCCTATGCAAAGGGTCCTCAGACGCTTGGGCAGCTGGTAGGATGGCCTAGCCTACAAGAACTCCAACCATTTCATGGTCATATCCAGTATGGATTCAAGGGCCCTCCAAATGGGCAGCTTGTTCGGGCTTCCATGGGCCGCCTCGCTTTACATGGGCCTCGCTTTCAAGACTTCAAAGATTTCTAAGACAAGGGCACAACAAGACAATGCCTCTCCAAGTTTCCAACTCCAAAGACCGAGAGTCCGAGACACCGGCTTTTTGTTCCCATCCCCAATCTGCAATCCCCACTTCGCACTTCCCTAATCCCTCCCCAAGGAGGCAAGGACCTCGACCCCTGCTTACAAGCGCCAAGCGGCGGCTCGTTGCGCACCACGCCGGTCAAGACGGCGGAGCGGGAGAGCGAGGGTGACGCCCGACGCGGAACTGTGATGACGCAAGCGGGCGTGGGCAATGGTGGACGGCTCCAGCGAGACGGTGATTCCGGTGGCTGCGGCGGGCCGGCGGAGCGGAAGACGCTGGCTGGCGCTGCAACTCGGGCGCGGGCAGACGACGATTCCCGGCCTTCCGGCCCGAGACCTGTGCAAGTAGAGGTGAGGAACTATTCCTTTGTTGATTTGTGGATTTTTTGCTCCATCCCACCATGGCGCCTCCTTCCTTGGCTCAGCTCGGGCTGGGGGTCTTGGGGAGAGGCTGAGAGCCGGGCTGAGCGCCGCGGGCGCTGAGAAAGCAGGAGGTGCCGACGATCAAGGCTGGAGCCTCGCATCTCTAGGGGCATGTTGGGCCGGGGGAGGAGGCTGGAGGAGAAGGAGCCAGGCGGCAGAGGGGCCGAAGGCCGGTGGCGGAGAGCTGAGCCGTGGCGGCAGCAAGCAGCCGCCTGGCTTACAAGACGGTCACTAGTTTCGGCTTTGAAGAAGCAAGAAGAAATAAGAAGAGGCAAGAAGAAATGGTCTGGGTGCTTTCGGCTTTGAAGGAATAAGGAGAGTCCAAGAGAGAGTGGAATAAATAAATATGAATGGATTTTCTAGTAGCAAACATCACTACATCAAGATATAATTGGGGCTCAATTTATAGCTAAGTTTATTACTTATTGGTTAATTTGGGGAAAATTAAATGGAATCAAGTAATCAACTACTACTAGGTTGGCAAATGTGATTTGCATGATGTGTATTTGTGTATCCAATATCTCGATTCTTATGGTTCTCAATAGACAATAATTAGATATTTAGTTTATGGCTTGCCCACTTTTTTAAAAATTTCTGCCCGCCACGATCACATTGATGTCGCCGACTTCGCAAGCCACACGCAAGCGGTTATAACTCCTCGAGCGACTCCATCGCCTTTCAGGCCGCTTGCGCCACTGAGGACTACAGATCCTTTCCATCCGACCTCCTCACGGATGGTTCGGGCGCCTCCAACCGCCACCGTGTCCTTCAACCCGTGGGCTTCCAATCCAATGTCACAACCTTGCCTCGAGGGCTCTCCACCTTAGCTGAGGGCCTAACGCCCTGAAGGGCCCCCGATCTCTCCTCGCCATGCTGACGCACTTTGCACCTCGCCAAGCACCGTGGATGTCGCCTTGAGCGCCAACGACAAAGATGAGACTCGCAGGTAAAATGTCAGCGACAGGCGCCAAGAAAACAAAAGACGCCAACAAATGGCAATACCTACCTCACGGTTTCGCTTGATCGCTCGAACATGGACTCAGGGTATGTTCATGAAAAGGTCCCCAACCACGGCGAACATTAACCATGCCACTGCCAAGATAGCCTCAGCCATGCGGACTTTGAAGTACACGAGGCACAAGGCCCAATTCAAGGCGCCGTAACTCGAGACGAGGAGCCACCTCACCACCACATCCTCCTCCCTTTGACACTACTGCACGCCAAAAAGTAGTCGAGGTTAGAAACAAAGAAAAAGAGAGAAGGGTGAATGAAAATGGACGATTTAGGGTAACACTTACAAATAGTATCATATTCAGAGTCGAGAGTGCCTCCAAGATTTCATCTCCGAGGCGCCACATATACATGCGAGGGGTGCTATCCATGGACGCACTCTTCAATGGCGCAGCCCCACTATCCTCGAATGCACCAACCCCATCTCTAAGACCCTCGAGGCACATCACGCACCGAGCACCACCGACGCATTTAAGGTTAGCGATGATGAGCGATGGGGCAAGCATGGCGAAGGTCCGACAATGAAACTCGGGCCGGTGGTGGCAAGGCCATAGTTGCAAAGACGGCAACATGCTCATGGCCTCGCTTCTTCAAAGAGCTACTTTGAAGACCCACCTTGTCCAAGGTGCCTATGTCATCTCTCACCCTTACTACCCGCAGGGAACCTCAGAATGTCATTCAAGCCTCTACTTCTCACCAGCATGAGGCCTTTCTTCTTCCCTCGCCCACTTCGCCCGCTTCCATCAAGCGGACCGCTGCCATGGTACGCCTGCCACACGACACCAAAGACGACAACAGCAGACCGCACGCCGTCTGTCGTGGTAAAGGCCGAGATTAGCTCCGCCATCGGACGGCCTTCGCCGATGGTACCGTAGCTACAACAAGCATGGGTTAGCTAAGATTTGTAACAGCCCCAAAATTGGGACCGCTAGAATCCTTACAACTATCCAGATGTATACAGCTAGAAGTCGCGGGTTTCACAAGCAAGCAAACGCTACAAAAGAAAAAGACGACTTTTATTACATCGATAGGGCTTAATGCCAGCTTGAAAGCTTTAAGCGCATCCAAGCCCAAAAGTAGTATAATACACTTGCAAAAGAATGCCGTAACCACAGCAGCTTTGGGCATAAAAGAGACCCTAGTATCAGAGTCGTTGAAGTTCATCGTTCTTCCCGCCAGTAAAGAACACCGGATCTTCCCAAAATTCTTCTATTGATTAAGTAAGAATGAGTACTACTACCGTACTCAACAAATTGCATAAGGAATGTTGTTTAATTATATGTCGAATATCAAAGGAATGGTACGCTTACCAAGACAGTATATGTGGAATGCAATAGTTGAATTTAAAAGCTTTACAAAAAATAAAGACAGAAAATAGTAATAAATATAGCCAGGGGTTACAACAACCTAATTTACCAATTTAACATCTTGTAAAACCTACTTATGCCTTGTATGTTGAATCACCCATGAACACAGCCTTCATTAACCTAAGCACAGCAGTATTCAATAACTTTGATTTACACTCAGCAGAAGGCTCAACTTACCCACACGATATCACAAACTCACATTGCCACGCATTATGTTTATGCATAACCCAGTCAGATAACAAAGCCTTTTCACTACTTATCCTTTTTAGCCTCTACCCGATAGGGTCTAAATCCATACAAATTTCTGGAGACCACCGCCAAGAGTGGACTTTGTGCCCCGATGTCGACGGGCTCCATACTGCTGTAAGAACCAAATGAGTGTCCTTAAAGGCCCACCCTGCCTCGCCTTTGATATTGCGTGATATTCAATTGGAAGAGCAAAGGTACTAAGCTAGGAGTAATGACCATACATGTGGTTGAGCGGTTTCATCAGGTTCACATTTAGCACAAGGTTCTTATCCTTATTTGTCACCTAGTGAGGCGATGGCCCAACACGCCGTTGTCCACCCTAGGTCTCAATCGATGATTTATTTTACCAAGTGTATTGGGTTGTCCATCAATTTGGTCTCAACCTCAACTTACACCAAAACCTATTGGCCTAAAGCCAACCTTCCTTAACAAAGATTTAGAATGAGTTTTGCATGACATTGCGTATATTTGCTATTATTTCATGTGGACTATATTGTCAAGGTGAATATGGCCTACAAGAATGGGTGGTTTAATATGTGGGGTTAAGGGTTTATATCTATTCAACATGGCATTCCAAAATATTATTTCTTTGATGAAATAATTGCTAAAATATTTTAATGAAGATAATAATATGAATTATATGGAATGTAGGTTCAATATGTTCAAGGTATGCAACTTGCCTCCTTGCTCAAAGTCCTCGAACTGCCCCGCTACATCTCAGTCTCCGTCCTTTGAAGTCCTCGAAATGCCTGTCACAAATTAAACCTAGCGCAAGACACAAAAACTAATAAAACACTTGGCTCGACAAGGAATGAGCCCGTAAAAGAATCCAACTACAACAAAAATATAAAAAGAGATAAAGAATCAACTTAAAGAGGTAAAAGGTTTCAACAGAGTTGGATATGGCCGAAACGGAGTTAGGAATGGGTCTTATGAGTTCAAGGCTAGCCAAAATGGATATATAATCTCAATTTAGGTTTTCGGCGAATAGTGACCATTTTACTGCTCATACCTATTAATTAGATATAAACAATAATTAATCACTAATCTAGGCTTAGGAACAAAAATTAGGATTTATTGTGCACTCTCGGATTTTGGAACAAGAAATATTTTACCGTGGCCGTGGAACAAAGGCTTGGCTAAAAAAGAAACAAAACACCGTAAGTGTGTTTTGAAATGGGTCGAGCCCAACCAAGAAACGGGCTCGAGGCCCACTCGACCGAGACGGCTCAAGGGCCCAACATCAAGGCTGCCCAAGGTCATGGTTAGCGCTGTTTTCGCCAAAGCGCCTTGAGCTGGCCTGGGCTGGGCGGGCGCAGCATGCAAGCCGGCAAGCCTGGCACGGCGACCATGATTTACTGGCCGGAAGGGTGGCGAGGAGGCTCCGCCTAGGTAGGTGATTCTAGCCCTAGGTTTTGGCGGATTTGCGTGAGTTTGGTTCCCCAGGGTTTCGCCTTGGGGTGGCGCAGGAGCGTGAATGGCGGCGCTGCACGATCCCATGGATCTGGGGCCCAGAGAGGGGAGGGCTCGAGGGTTGGGGGTGGCACCGAGCGGGAGGGATTTGAACGGAGGGTTTTTGGTCTCACGGGAGGGGAACCAAGGTGGTCATGGCTTGCCTGCTGCCGGGACGGACGCGGTGGGAGGAGGTTGGTGCGGGAGAATGAGGCCGAGCGGGCGGGCTTTATAGCCCCCCGTGAGGCGGCGGAGCAGTAGGCATTCGGGCTGGCGACTACCGCGAGAGGGGCGACGTGGTTGACGCGGCGTTGGGCAGTGCCGACGAGGGGGGTGGCAGTGGAGGGCGTAGCTGGCCAGGCCGGCTGGGCCCTCACCGAGCAGCCCGAGGGGCACCACAATCCTGTATATGCAAGGGCAGCAAGGCGGGCGGTGGTTTCGGGCAGTAATCAGATTGAAGGCGAGGGAGGTGGCACACAGCGAGGCGGGCAAGACTATCGCGGCTTGGCGCAAGCGGCCAGAGAGGTGGCGCTCACCTCCCCATGGTATGCGCGTCAGCGCCGAGGGGTGGAAGCTGGCCGGGCGGACTGAGGGGAAAGGGAGGGAAAGGGAAAGTGGTTTTACTTGTTTGGGATTTGAGTTTAACGAATTTTGCCGAATTTGATTTTGAAACTGAGATTCAGACTTGAAATCCAAACTAATTTGAATTTTGAAATTTTCAGCTGTTTCGACCTACCCCCCCCTTAAAGGAATCTCGACCTCGAGATTCATGCAGACTGGGAATGTTGGGAAAATCTCACGATTTTCGATTCCTTTTCCCATGTTGTTTCTTCCTCAGATGATTCTTCCAAAGAACCTTGCAAAACTTGATATTCTTGCCTCTCAACCTGCCTTTTTCGTGGTGTGTCAAGTATCATCGTGGGTTCTTTCCTCATAAGTCAAATCATTCTCAGCTTCTATCTCTTTTAGTGGTACTTGCTCGCTTGCTGCCTCAAACACTTTCTCGAAATGAGATACATGGAACACATCATGTATACCATTGGGTTGGGTGTCATGTAACTTGTATGCCACTTCTCCTATTCTCTTCACAATTTTGTAGGACCAATGTATCTTGGGGGCTAGTTTTCCTTTTACTTGAAATCTTCGAATTGTTTTGAATGGTGTAACTTTGTATACCTGCATTTCCTATTTCAAAACTTAAATCTTTTCTCGCTTGTCTCGCATACTCTTTCTCGACGGCTTTGAGCAATCTTCATTTTGTCTCTTATCATTCGACTTGATCTTCTCGAGTCTTAGTGCTATCTCGAGGACCTAACAACCGCTCTTTCTCCAAAGGTTCCGTCTAATTTAATGGTGTTCGTGACTTCGCCATACACAGGCTTCAAACGTGCTATCTTGATGCCGGTCTGATAACCGTTATTTTAAGAGAATTCTACAAAAGGTAAACACTTATCCCAAGTTGCTCCATAAGCTAAAGCACATGCTCTCAACATATCTTCTAATATTTGATTGACTCTTCCGTCTCTGTCTCCCCCAGCCAGGATGGTAAGTCGTGTTGAAGGCTAAATCTGCTCCCATGGCTTCTTGTAATTTCTTCCAAAATTTAGATGTGAACCTCAGGCTCCTTCATCTTCGATTAATTATTCTCTTTGGAATTCCATGCAAAGATATTATCTTGGTCATATATAATTCTCGCCAATTTATTCTTCCCATATGTTTGCTCTAATTGGTATGAAATGTGCCACTTTTGTTAGTCGGGTCCCTATTACCCATATTGCATCAAATCCTTTTTGTGTCCTTGGCAATCCTCGAGGGAATCCGTGCTAATTTCTTCCCACTTCCAATCTGCACTAGTAGAGGTTGTAATAACTCTGTAGGCTTCTCGATGGTTTATCTTAATTTTCTCGACAAATGTCACACTTGGCTATGTATTCACTTTATCTCTTTTCATCTTTTTTCCACCAAAAACCTTTTTCTTCAAGTCTTGGTACATTTTTGTTCCTCCGGATGTATTGAGAATTGAGATGAGTGAGCTTGCGTAATCAATCTGTTTCAGCTTCTTCTTTGTTTGGTACACACTGCATTCGCTTTTTGAACCGATACCTTTTGATCATCCTTCTTGAATTCCACTATTTCTCTATCTTGATTTTCTATCAAAAGTTGCTGAATTTCTTGATCTTCTCCAGGCTTGTTTGACTTGGATCAACTAAATCGAACAGATTTCAAAGTCGATATTGATCCTTGTTCAACTATTTCCAAGCCGAAGATTTTTCCAACAATCGCGGATCGACATTCTCGTAATGCATTCAAACTATGATATGCCTTTTCGCTATGCATCCGCCACAACATTTGCTTTTCCGGTGGCACCAATATCCAAATCATAATCTTTTATTAACTCTAGCCATCTTTCTCGCCGAGATTCAAATCGGGTCGGTAAATATATATTTATCTTATGGTCCAAATACTATAATGATTTCCAAGTAGATAATGCCTCCAAATTTTCAAAAGTGAACCCTCTTGCTAACTCCAAATCATGTTGGGATAATTCTCTCTCATGTGTTCTCAAGCGCCTTGAAGCATATGCCACAACTTTTCCATCTTGCATTAGTACACAACCTAATCCTTGTTTGAAACATCATAAATCTGAAAATCCTTTTAGGTTTGGAAAGTATAAGTACTAGGGTAGTGGTCATCGACTTTCAATTCTGAAAGTTTTCCTCCACTTATCCGTCCATTTAAAAGGAATATCCTTTACGAGAAATTGGTGGTGAGCAATTTTGAAAATTTCTATAAATGCTGCGGTAATATCCTTAGACCTAAAACTTCTTATCTCGATCCTTTATTTTGGTTGCTTCCACTCTTACCTTTGCTCGACTTTTAGGGTCAACTTTGCCTCCTTCTTGCGATAATGTGCCTAAAGAATGACCTTCCTTCATCCAAAATTCACACTTGGAGAATTTTGCATACGTG
>JAYEVD010000708.1:0-92949 GCA_036346405.1 Phyllostachys edulis | reverse complement strand
AATGTTTTAGTTTTTTTACTACAATCTGTTTGTCCCCAAATCAAATAAATGTTTGCCTGCTTGTTTTCTTGAGACCTCCTTTTGTTGAAATTGGTGGATTCAACATATGTTATGATCATTTTTACAATTCACTTAAGCCTAGAGGACATTGACAATGAGTTGATGGTACGTGTTAGTCGAGCAATTTAATGAAGATGCAATTAAATTGTTGTTAAAAAAGACCTCTCCAGAAGAAATTTGCATTCACACTGTTATCATGGTAAAAGTAGTTAATAAAATTTATTTTTTGTGCAACATTTTTTTGTTCCTTCTTTGTTGTAATTATAATGGCAATTGTTGCATATTAACTTTTGTTGTCCACGATGTTGGTACTATTTTTCTTGTACTGTTCCTTTTTTTGTCAAAAGCGATCGCAATTGCTTTCGTCAGACCGAAGAAAACTTCATGCCACAGTCTTGCGTGAAAGCTCTGGAAAAGATTGATGCAAAGTACAAATTAGCGAAAAAAAGATGCGGTATTTTTTCCTTTTTTGTTTGACTTTTTGTCTGTGACATACAATTTTTAATCCATGTTTTTCTTCTTGCCATTAATTTCTTCCCTTAATGCGTAACAAGCATTGGGTCATATATGTGCATTAACATTTTGCATAGTCAAGTTAATTTCTTCAACTCAATAAAAAACAAAGGAATTCCGATGCATACTCTGCTGACAAATAACACAGTTAGCGAGATCCACTCATTTTGTATTGCGGGTTTTATCTTTTTTGACTTTTGTGGTAATATTTTTTTGTCGGATTGCAAACTTCAGCAAACTTGTGAATGTCTCAAAAGTCATGAAGAAAGATGTCTCAAAGTTTGACAATGCTCTCCAGCAGTACCCACAACAATCTACATGTATGTTTTTATGTTTTTCCGTAACTATCCAATTTTTTAGTTTCTGTGAATGCTTTTCTATTATGCAGCCAAAATAACTAATGCCGCAGTTGGCTTCCACTGTGTCTTCTTGCAACAATTTATTGCGGTGAAGTCACAAAAACCAATATATTCCTGTTGATGTTGCAATTAATTTTAATATGTTATATGATTTTTTAAAAATGAATCGACTTCCTTGTGAATTTAACAATATGTTTGTATGTCGATCTGGATTGACAATTAATACATGTATCATCTGGCTTCCTTTGTGACTTTGCAACAATTTATTTATATGATTACAACATATATTATTCTTTTGCGCAACATTATTTTTGTATGAGTGCAATATTATATTACATGAGAATTTGGCAATCTTGAATGTTTCATGAGAATCTAGTTTCCTTGTGACTTTATCAATTTGTTGCAGCGATAATTGATACATGTTTCATCTGGTTTTCCTTGTGGCTTTGCACATTGATTACTGTCATAACATTTTTTTTATGGGTGCAACATATATTGATTATGTGTGCAACATTATTATTATATCGTGCAACATATATTGATAATGTATGCAACATTATGTTTCATGAGAATCGGGTTTGTGGTTTCATCGAGAATGGTTTCCTTGTGACTTTAGCGAGATCATTTTGTATGATGCAGCTAGACATATAATATGTTCAAGCGTGAATGCATTTTTATATTATGTATGATATGTATGCAACTTGATATTTTTTACTAAACACATAATGCTTTTTATAACTAATACGCCGTATCGAGTTTATTGTCTACTTTTTTTCATATGTTCTATGATTTTTTCATCAATATGTGTAGAGTACTACATGTTTAAAGTATTTTTATTTTTAATTGTTGCATCATACTTATGTAAATGTTGCATTAATTTCATTTTTTTGCTGCAATAGTAATGTAAATATGTTTCACTACTTCCCCTTTTTTAAAAAAAGTTTTATTTATTGAGGTGTACCACGATGACATTTATGGAGGTGGGATGGGAAGACTCTGAAGCCATTTCTCTGGTAATTCTTGTTTTCGTTTTGCACATTGTTACCCTCATCATGTCACTTTTCACATCGTGACTCACATGTAGAGTATTTGCTTAATTTTTAAATCTTGAGGAAAACATCCCCGATTTCCGTAAGGTTGTTGCATCAAGGTTGATAAAGTCTCCACTCAATGTAATTGACTCAAGCTTTATTGCTAAGTGGGAAGGAAGAGCGAGGAGGTGGTAAATGAGAGATGATCTTGAGCTACAGTCAGATTTAGTCGGGGCATAGTTGTAGGAACTTATACCTTTTTTGTGTGGGGATAGAGGAACAAGTTTGATATTCTCTTTGTTTTTGATACTACGACATCACAGAGATATGGTTGGGAGCACATCTTTTTTGCGTCTTTGGCGGTCCAAAGTGTGATTGTGGTTTTAAACCACGAATGCTACTTTTTTCATTGTAAGTGGTAACTAGTTTTTTGGTTATCTGAAAGTTTGTGAGTATTGTGTATTTTGACTATGGCAACAAAGTGCAGTTGCGGTGAGATATGATTCTCGATCCATGTTGCAAGCAATTACTATTAATGTTGCATTTATGGTTAATTTTTGTTGCAACTCCTATCAACATATGTTGCGACCATAGAAACACATTGTTGTAGTGCATTGTTGTTCCCTTTATTTGCAATTCATACAAACATCAATTTTTATACAAATCGTAGCAAAAGATCAAAAAAAATGTTCATATACAATGACAATTTTGTGAATATGGAATTTCTTTTTGGCTACTAATCCAAGCGATGTTTCTGCGCAATGTTCCAACTCCTACACCAATGCCAAAGCAAAGGTAACCCGTTGCGATCTTTTCCAAAACTTGCACAACAAGCAACCATGACCAATCATAAAATTCCTTGATTTGAGTCAATCACCAACATAGATCCATATGCCATCATGGATTCTTTTGCTGCTTGAATTCACTCCAAATCTACAAGAACAAAATTGTGTTTCTTATCGGTAATAAGGAAACAAAAATCAAACTGATGCTTTTTGTTGTTGCGAAACTCTTCACAATGTCACTATATTTTTTAATTACGGAAAGTTTTGCAAAATAGTACATGTTGCACACATCACCATAATATGTTGCATCCACACAAACAAATTATTGCGGTTATTCTGATTATCATGAAACACCTTTTCACCTCGCATTTTTTAAAAACAAAAAAAGCAGGTGATTGTCCTAATGTCCCATGACATCTATAGGAAAGCGTTCTCCCCGAGACAACCCAAACATAAATCACAAAGAGTCAATAGTAGCTAAAATCAATTGGTTCGATTATAAAGTCACTAGCATGAGTACATGTTTTAAGCCATGGTTTTTTACGGTATGTGAATGCATCGATAAATCTACAACTTTAATTCAGTATCACGATCGCTTTATCTGCCAAAAGCGAATCCGCGAATCTTGGCGAGCTCTAGGTAACGGCATACGCACATTGTGGGTATCCTCATTGCATTATGAACAATGGATCTTTGCTTTTTGTTTTTCTTCTTATCGATTGCCTTCTCGATGGGTGGTTTCTTCAGCTTCTTGATTTCTCTGTTGGCGCCCTTTCTTGCACGAGACCTTGGTGGGTTTTGCAACAACTTGGGCAGCGAGTTTTGACATCACCTTGTTGAGAATTATTTGGGTTGCTTGTTGCGACAAACCATGAACAGACTCTTGATAGCATCGATCTGATTTTGTATGTTTCTTCATTTAAACATGCATTAGATGCTAGATCTGTCATTTTCTACTACGGTGAGTTATACCTTAACTTGTTTGTTCTTGGTACTCAAAGGTTGGGGCTTGTCTGAAAAGATGCTCTGGTGTCTTTTGAGTTGCTTACTCGAGACCATCTTTTGACAGCAAGTATTGTTGAAATATATGTTGCAAATTGAGATCGTCATCACTTCGAGGATGTGTGCACCACGAAGCCCATCCATCTCAAATTTATTGCTGACTACACATGTATGTAAAAGTATCTTCATGGCTGAAACTACTGAAGTTCTTGGGGGGTTCATACTGAAACGCGGCCAGATACAAATACGACTATGCCCTTCAAGAATTTTTTTAAATAATCTAATTTTATTCAAATCTGAAATAATACAGCATAATTTTTTACTGAAATAATGGCGTGTCGCCATATACGGTTAGGCGATTTTCTCCAAGTCGCCAACCTTGCGACGACAATCACTCAAAATTAGCCCAATAGTATAGCGATTTAAAGTTGAGGCGTTATCGCTTTGTGGATTAGCGACTTGGTGTGAGCTACTACCCAATTAATAGCAAGTATATGATGACTTGCTGTAATTTACCGTGTGCATGTGTTTAGGCGACTTAGAATGACTAAAGCTTCTGTATGACGAACATTAAGCCATTCGACAGCTTGAGCGCGAGAGCCAACAGGAGCCGAGAGGAAAAGAGGAGAAAGAGAGAGAAAAATAGGGGAGAAAGAAGAGAAGGAAAAAAGTTATTAGTTTACGCATAAACGATTAGATGGTAAGTTTATAGTATTAATTTGTACAAGTTTATATTTGAAACCATGGTAGGTTAGCAAATAGTGTTAGCAATTTTATGTATAGTGACATAGTGTTAGCAATTATTTAGAGATGGCATATAGTGTTAGTAATTTTTATGTATAGTGACATAGTGTTAGCAATTATTTAGAGATGGCATATAGTGTTAGCAATTTTATGTATAGTGACATAGTGTTAGCAATTATATAGAGATGGCATATAGTGTTAGCAATTTTATGTATAGTGACATAGTGTTAGCAATTATTTAGAGATGTCATATAGTGTTAGCAATTTTATGTATAGTGACATAGTGTTAGCAATTATATAGAGATGGCATATAGTGTTAGCAATTTTATGTATAGTGACATAGTGTTAGCAATTATTTAGAGATGACATATAGTGTTACCAATTTTATGTATAGTGACATAGTGTTAGCAATTATATAGAGATGGCATGTTAGCAATTTTATGTATAGTGACATAGTGTACTGTTATGCGTCTTTGCGCTAATTGCATATATGTTACTTTTCTAAATGCTTGTTTATATAATGATAAACATATAGATACTTGCGTGCGATGCAAAATGCTAGTTTATAGAATGTTAAATACCGATACATGGTTCCAAACCGTTGGATTATCAAACATGTCAAATTTTGTTTTCCCGAAAGCTTCACCCATTATAAATATGCATAATGCGATGATGTATTAAATATTTACGCAATCCATAGCGATCGGTATAGGCGTTAACGTAATATATCCTTTCATAGGAAAAATAATGTCATTGTGTTGGGGCAAAGTGTAATGCCATTGGAGTATAATTTAAATGTGTAAGTAATATGAATGCTTTTAATTTCTTAATTTGCGGTATGGCTCAAGACCACAGTGGTTTGGATTGTCATTTTAATCTGTTTGGACGGTTGGTCGGCGTCTTGACACCGTAGAGCCGTCGTGTGCCGCATCCGGTTGGCGGGGCAGCCTTGGTGAGTTGTGGGTGGTTAAATGCGCGGACACCCGGCGAGGCTGGAGACTAGACCTCGCTGGGTAGAGGTTTGTCTGCAAATTTGTCACTTTTTATGTCGTATGTCCACTATGTGCCTACTTCTTAGTGCTTTGTAGGCTGAGCGTTCGGCCTTCTACCACTTTCGCCGCGGATGGTAGAACCACCGAAGAAGGCCCGGTGGTCGGTAAAGCGACGATGGGGAGGTTCGAGGCGGTCGGGAAGCGGTCCGCGGCGATTCCCGATCGACGATCGCTCTGGCGCCTGGTGGACCGTTGGCGGCGCGAGGCGCCACTCTTCCACCTCCCTTCCGGGAGATGGCTCGACTCTGCGGGATGTCGCGATCTTTGCTTGCTTGCCCTATCGGCAGAGCACGCATTCCCGAGCCTTGGTGTGGGCTGGCGCGGCATACTGTTGGGCGAGTTTGAAGCGTTCTTGAGGCGGAGGCGGCGCCTCCGTGCCGACTTCTCGGGCGGCAATGGCATGGCCGCTGCGGTGGCTTCGTAGTTCGGGTAAGTATAGTACCTACTTTCCATGTTTAGCGATTCATTGAGGCCTAACCATATGGCGGGCTTACTAATTATTACGTTTACGTGGAGTCGGCGGATGGTCCCTGACCCGTCGACCGGTGTCGCGGCACACAGGCGTACTGTTGTGGCTCTTGGCTGAGTCTGTTTGCTGGCAACCACGGTGACTCGTCGGCCTTGTCTCGTGTAAGAATGCGAGCCATCGCCAGGCGGCGAGAGCTAAAGGGATCGATTGAGGATCAGCCGTACTTGCGCTGACGTCTGCGCGGCATGTGCGATCGCGTCTTTATGGGGCAACCGTATCTATCCTCACGGTGCCCCTCTGCTGCGGTTTGTGGTGGTTCAGCGCTTCTCTCGGGACGGCCCATCTTTGATAGACTCGGACGTCTGGCAGCGGACATGTACCATGGGGGCCGCGGTGGACGGTCGGCCGTAAGGTCCCTTTGGTGCCGTGAAGCGGGTACATATTTCCCTATATATTTTCTCTGATCGTATGGGTAATCCTTTGTAACCATTGTTTTGGCTCGCGAGCACGGTATGCACCGCGTGCAGTCACGTGTGCCCTCTGGCTTACTTTAATGAGCGGTTTGGACCGTCTCACGGCGGCGGCGTCTGTTGGGAGCCGTACTCGTCGAGGCGGAGCTGTGCTCCGCGAAGCTATCTTCAACCCTTTGTCTTGGCGGCCAAAGATTGTCTTGGCGGGCGAAGGCTTCGTCTTCGGCGTGTTCGTTGAGACTCTGCGATTACCTGGTGATCGCCCGATTCGCCCTCCGTAGGTTGTTCCAATTCCCGTTGGGGCGAGGGTGCTGAAGTCGACCCGCGTGAGTTCATGCAACACATTTAGTTAACATATGTTTTGACATTTCCGTGCTTGATGACTTCCAATTGCAATGGTTCGTTTCATAGGCATAGTAGGAGGGTGGCACTAGGGCGCAATGGCGGGCAAGATGGGCCGTGGGTGGCACAGTGGGTGAAACGCCCGCGAGGAATTGCGTGCGAGAGGGCGGCGTACGACCCGTCGTCTGACAGTACCTTATTTGATTATACGCCCATGAACCCGCACGAGTTGGTGCATGTAAATCGACCCTCCCCGCTTCGCGTGCAAGCAGCGAGAAGCGCCTACCCTGCGCTTAGCGGCGGAATGTGCACCTCGTGGTGCAGTAAATCGTATTTACAAATGTCTTGTACTATTACAGAATTATAGGTTTGGCGCTTTGACATACTCGCCGCGGAGCGGAACATCAGCGTCGGGGTTGCGGCGGCCGGGCGGTCGATCTGGGCAGGATCGGCATTGATCGCGAGTCACGCCACGACGAGCTAGTCGCGATTTGTTCGTCGGGCCTCTGATCTGTGGCGATGGTGGCGGCCTGCGTCATGCGGGGCGGTGAGGAGGTAGCCTCGTCGGTCGGGGAGGTAGCCTCGTCGGTGCATAAATCGTGAGCTCGGAGAGAACGTCCGTGCCCGCTTGCGCTTCGCCTTTGCCTCTGCTGCGCTGCGCTGGCGGTGGAGAAGTCGTCGGGTGAGACGCGTCGGTACCCCCCCCAGCCGACCACGCGCCGGCGTCGTTCGAGACACGTGCGAGAGAGCCTCAGGGCAGTATGTTTTCATCGCCGACCCGTCCGGACAGTATGGTGGGTATGACAGCCCGCACTATGCATACCAGTCAGGTGCGTTTCCTCTCTTCAGGTTGGCGATCGTCGATATATTGTAGAGATTAACATTACTTGCCATGCGGTCTTGTTTCTGCCTACCTGCGTGCCTTCTCCCGCCGCGAGGGCGTGCGGCGGCGTGGATCTTTGCGCCAGCGAAGCACGAGGCCGAGGCGGTGAGCTACTGTCGAGCACGCATCATTGAAGCGACTTAGCGGGCCCCGATGTTCCAGCAGCCCGCGAGTGGAGTCGACCCCCCACAGGACCCGCGGACCCGGCGGGGCTCTGGCGCCTTTCCTGTCAGGCCGGCCTGAGGCACCCGCCGAAAAGCCCAAGCAGGCGTATTCACTGGCGCGCGGGCCGGGTGTGGGGCGTGGCGGCAGCGGAGGAGTGCTGCGGGTGGCGATGGGGGTTTACATCATACGTGTTCGCGTATTGTCTTTACGTAGGTACTATGACATGGTTGTCTATACCATTGTTCTATAACTTGTATTATGTGTTGGCGTATTCTCGCCGTAACTACTATGACATGGTTGTCTATGCATTCCCTCTAGCATTGTTCTATACTTATTAATCGACTAGTCACGTGTCGCTCAGCGAATTGGGCGGTACTTACGCTTGCCAAGTCGTCCAGCGGTTGAGCGACTAGTCACGTGTCGCTCAGCAGATTGGGCGATACTTGCGCCAAGTCGTACAGCGGTTGAGCGACTAGATCCGATGTCGCTCAGCAGATTGGCCCGACACTTCTGCCAAGTCGTCCAATGGTTGGCGACTACCGTCTCATATAAAAGCATTGAGTCTCCTCATTGTTTGTTTCACCATTTCTCTCGGGGACAAGCATAGCGGATCTGGTTGAGGAGAGAGGAGGTTGGGAGAGGTACCTGGTGAGGAGCTCGAGTGGGGAGACAAGAAGAGAGGAGGAGAGGAGCTTGTTCATCACGAAGACAAGGTCTCAGCGTGAAGGTATCTTGGTGTTTGTTCTTGTTCTCGGCTACTTGTTTGTTTAGCAAGTGTATGGGGAATGTATGTTGAGAAATCCTGGTTGCAACATTTGTAATATTTGTAGTCATGTCGGAGGCCACAAGATTGAAAGTGCATTACGGTGTTAGTGCGGTTCGTGAAGGTCCGTGCGGTGTTGACCTAAGTGATTTCCGGCAAGTCGATTTGGTACACGAATCGGAGAATGCCGAATCGGAGATGTCCTAGGCGGCTCACGGAACCTTCTCATTGGACCCGAGGTGTGGAGTGTCGTGATACAAGGGGTTTGGAGTAGGTCTCCCACGCACATTAGGTGGGAGTTGAAGCGGTAATCGCGCCGCGGTTGCATGGAAGAGCATATCTGGAAAAATTTGTGGCGCCGTGGCTTCTGTTGTGTGCTACTCGTGCGAGCATGTCGAAGAACTCCTCGCGAGCCCTTCAAGCGGCTCCGTCGTGTTGAGTGGGGCGGCTTCGGGCCTTGATCGCGTGTAGTTCATGACAAACATCACGGTGGCGATGTTCTTTGAGAAAAGAAGTGAAAGCGAAGAAAAGAAGAGGAAATTGAAGCGAAAGAAGCGGAAGCGAATATCGTCGAGCGAGGCCGGTGCCCATGCGGTCAGTCTGAGAAACATGTCCTGACATAATGCGTCGGATGGATTGATGACAGCGGCTCGGCGGAGGAGGAAGCTTTACAAGAGGATGGTGATAACTCTTCGGGAGGGCGAAGGTCCCATCCGAGAATGGAATAGGTGGGCGTTGAGGGTCTTCTTTGTGCACGACAGCGCCACGAATCACCGTGGGAGTACAATGGGGCGGAGGTTCGACCGTGCAATGTTTTTGACGAGGGATCGCTGCGGGATGCCATTAAGCTGTGGGCCTTGTCAATGCAACGTTTCGTTCTTGTACTCAAATCCGGTCGGGGCGGCGACTGCAAGTGGTATCTTGAAGCGGTGGGTGTCATGGCGTGTGCCGCGCCGGGGAGACTAAAGTCTGAGACTCATTTGGATTGTCTCGAAGGTGGAGCCGCACTCACTTGCTTTCGGTAGTGTTTTGCGAAACATCGCAACTCGACATCCACCTTCATAGCCAATGTCATATGCGGAGATAGTGAAGAAGCCGGACACGGAGGCCAAGCACATCATGGTGGCTATCGGCGAAATTCAAGTACAAGATTAGCTCTGGCGAAGGCATGGCGTGCTAGCGAAGGCTTTGGAAAGGAGGTTCGGTTCTTCGAGGCATCTTCGACAACCTTCCTCGTATGCTCCAGTCTTGCAAAGCAGGAACCGGGCACATACATTCTTTGTGAAGGACCCGGCCAGCCAAAAAGACCGTTGCTAGGTTTTATGGTCTTGCAGAGGACCTTCTTAGCATTCGGTCCATGCATCAATGCATTCGGACACATGTTGCCGTGATCTCGATGGGCGGGACATTTCTAAGCGGGAAATACAAGGGCATGATCACTCGCTGACAATTGGCGTTGATGGCAACAATCGGTTCGCCCTTAGCCATCGCTTTTCGTGGAAAGTGAAATTCTGCAATTGGTTGTGGTTCGCCGTCATCTGAAGGAGGGAGTGGTTGGGGCGCGTCTAATGTCGCATAATCCATGATCGCCACTCGGGATGATGAAGGCCATCCGACAACTTCAGCAAGACCCCAATGAGTCGTTCCCTGGCGGACACGAGCAGATGGTGCATTCGCCATCGGGGCCAACTTCTTCAAGCGATTCGACGACAACCTTTGATGAAGCTGTTCAAGAGGCTTGCCATGCGAGAACCCGACAACGTAAATTTGATGCATTGTGGCGAGATGTTGGGCGAGCACACCAAGAAGCATGTCGTCGAGAGAAACAAGCGTCCCCTCATTCACAGGGAAGGCACAGTGGGCGCCTCACACCGCTGCGGGAGCTCGACCCTCCCCCATTTGTGCGGAGGACCTCGAGGACATCGGATGTTTCTCTCATTGGATTGAGGCGAGCCATTGGAAAAGTGGTCCTTACTTCACGACACAGACGGCGCAAGGTATGGCATAATGACCACTAACCTTGCGAGTGTACAAGCTGGTTATTAGGGGCCTCCTTGTCGGCCTCTTATGCGCCATTGTTGAAGCGTTACGCATGGTACAATCGGATATTTGAGGAAAGACATACCGTCACGGCACTTCATGCGACCAACCCACGAGACCCCATATTGCTCCAAGATTACTACATACATGCGAGGCCAAGACCAAGAAGGCTCTGATCGCTACGGTCTTCGTAATGGGCAATCTGAACATCGATTAGCGTGATCCTCAGAGGCAATTGGATTGGAGCGGCTCGGTCTCTTGTTACCCATGAGGTATGCCTTGGAGACCATGTGAATGAACCTAGTTGCACATCCAACAAGCTAAAGCTCCTTCACAAGCCATGCTCTCATGTCCTCCCGGCGTGTGGGACCATCGCATGGACCCATTGAACTTCGTGTCGAGTACTTCATGAAGGAAAGGGTGCGGCGGTGTGGTCTTGGCGAGCTAAGAGCTTCAAGGTTGTCGGTAACTTCTCCACATTAGATATTGCAAATAGGACTTGGGTTCCGGATCTAGACCTATTGAGGGAAGGGATGTCGGCGGATGCGCATCATTCGAGCGATATGGAGAAGAAGGAAGCTTCTGTTGGGCGGGTAGGCGTTGCGGCCATTGCCGCTTGAGAAGAACACATGTGAGAACTTGCAGGCGCTTCGGCGACATTAGGAACTTGTATTACAAGCTGCTACTATGTTGTAACTTGTAGTTCGATCGATGCTTTGGTTTTGTAAGCAACTACCGAACTAATTGTGTTAGCGTAATTGTACTTTGGTTCTTGTAAGCAACTACCGAGCTGCTAGTATGTTGTATCGTAATTCTAGCGGACAATATCTGCTATGGAATAGCTTGGTTTTCATAACTTCGTTCATACAATGCATATTTGTTCGATGCATATAACTTAAAAGCAGCGACACATCAATACAACATGCCAACTCAATAAAAGGCAACGCAATAACGCGTCCACCATTTAGTCACATGCTTTAGGAGATTGAACATAAGTGCGTGAAAGGGACACTCTAGTCCCCTAATTGTAGAAGGGACACTCTAGTGCCTAATTGTGAAGGTGCCTCTCGCTACCCACATAGAGTGTTCTCCGGTTGGGCGCCTCGGGCGTGGTAGTCGTCGTTATAGTTGTACGCACTTATGCAACTAGGGTTGGCACAGCGGCATGTGGGATCATAGGAACTTCCTATGTTCACGACCTCCTCATTGCCCCTCTCATGTTGCATCTGTTGGCGGAGGTCATCATTGCTCCTTGAGATCGTCAATTTGCGCCTCCAAATAAAAAGATTCGGTCCCAAATACATCCAGTGCTTGCAACATATGCGTTCATAGGGAGGATCGATCCGGCGGGTGAAGTTGCATTTAGCCATCTGCTACAAGTGTGAGGTTAGTATGCGAGGATGTATTAGCGATAACATAAATAAAACTATTTACCCCGAGTATGGGCATCGGAAGAAAGCGCCGTCCACCATCGAAGGGACGTCTATGACCTACGATAAGCGTCGTCCCGTGTCCGTATTTCGGCCATCTGGTTGAAACACGCTTGTTGGGCATCAACGGTAGTTAGGGCAGTCCTCCCTCCTTTCTGGGGAAGGTGCGCCTTGGCGACCCGGTTATCTTGGTCCCCGAGCGTACGCCATCGTATATTCTTGTAAGAAGCGGAGAAGGTTCTTCTTCTCCTACGGTTTGAAGAGTCGGTGGTCCTAACCCGAACGCATGGGCGTGCATTTTATAGCCCAGAGAGACTAACAAAGCGGGTAATGTATTAGCTTGTAGATGACAAGACCCGAACGGCTGACTTTTGCGGTGATAAGACCACGGGGCAGCTTTGCGCAATGCTAAGACCAAAGGAGACAATTTACAGCGTGACAAGACCTCGCGGGGCGCTTTGCTGCTGTGATAAGACCAAAGAGAGCGACTTTACTGCAGTGACAAGACAACAGGGGCAGCTTTGCGCGATGATAAGACCAAAGGACGGCTTTTCTGCGGTGACAAGACAACAGGGGCAGCTTTGCGCGATGATAAGAACAAAGAGACGGCTTTCTATAGTGATAAGACCACACGGGGCAGCTTTGGCGCGATGACAAGACCAAGCGAGACTTTTGCGCGATTCGGGGTTTAGGTATAGGGTTAGGCTTTTCGGATCGACTTGACTACCTGACCACCTTCGGACTTTTAAGACCGAAAAGACAAGACTCTGCGGAGAAAGAGCGTGACAACACTCGCCCGCCGGCTTTTCGGACCGATAAGACAACACTCTGCAAAACAGCAAGCCTATATTGCAAGTATGCCTCTTCTCTGAAATCCCAAAAGAACCATTACGCACCGC
The DNA here is from genome assembly GCA_036346405.1 of Phyllostachys edulis. Classification (NCBI taxonomy): domain Eukaryota; kingdom Viridiplantae; phylum Streptophyta; class Magnoliopsida; order Poales; family Poaceae; genus Phyllostachys; species Phyllostachys edulis. Next base: position 79,942 of record JAYEVD010000708.1, on the reverse strand, counting down.
CATCGAATCGCCGGGTTCTATATAAGCTTTATAAAGTACTTCATCGACTATACGCCAATATACAAATATACGTTGAGCGACTTCATTCAAGAGAGACTCACGGACGCATTGTAATATCACTTACCTATCTTACGTACCATTCATTACTATCTCAATCGTCCTCACAAAATTCTCTGAAATTTAACGCCTTACAACAATATCGGACGATCACAAAATGTTATTGCGAGTCGACATATTTCGTACCCTTCATATTCTCTGAAAATAAAGCAGACCAACCAACGTTGTCACCACACTTTTATCTTTACAAAAAATAACATCATATTATACGATTTGCTAAATACAATACCTACAAAATATAATATCTATTTTAACACAAATATTCCAATTGGATTTACATAATTTCGGGTTTAGCGACTTCAATAGCCCCTTTGGTTGGGCGACTTGAATTAAGTCGCCACCAAATCGCGACTTATCGTAATCGCACATCCGTTTGGCGACTAAATCGACTCACGCTCTAGTCGCCCAATGGGAAGGCGACTTGGGGATTATCGCTTTGGCGGTTGGGCGACTTGAGAAAATCAGCCTAACCGCATTTGGCGCGTGCGCGATTATTTCTCGTAAAAAATGCGGTATTATTTACGCACTTGAATAAAAAATAGATTATTTAAAAAAAATTAGCCCTTCAAACACGATTACAACTATAATATGTTATGCGCATCAATTGTTCTGGAACTTGTAGAATACACTTCTTGTGTAGAATTTGGATGCCTCTTTTTCCAAATTGTACCTATCAATTTGAATTCCCAATATCAATATATGTTGCGACTTAGTTAACAAGCGATTCACATGAAACATTCGATTACAACCAATCAAATATTTAACATTGGTTTGATACCGATCAATTTGATGCTCCAACATAATATGGCTTTATGTTGTATCAAATACAACAAGCAAGCGATTCTCATTCATGAAACATACACACATAAATTATCAAACGAGTTATCATGACTCAATAAAAATAAATTGTTGCGATAAAAACACAACAAGCAAGCGCGATTACCATGAAACATATACAAATAAATTGTCAAGCCCACGGTATCAATATGTTGCAACAAGCAAGCGGACTATCATGTAAACATTAGGTTCATAACCAATCAAATATTATACACAAGAAATATGAGTAAATGAAACATTGATTGATACAACATCAATGTTGCACAACACGGAGATAAGAGTAACTTAAAGCATTGGTCGGTGGTTTTTTTTTTTGATAAAGAAGATGTACGGACCACATTGGTGGTTTGTTGTTTCCTTTGAAGCCATCACCATCTTCTCTGTCGAGTCTAGTATCCATGATGTACTCATCTTGATTATCGAATGTCCAAACCGAATCTTGAGGGTGAATGAGTTTCTTGAAGATTGCATTCAACCCTTGAGATCTGCATGTCGTGCTAGTGAATGGGAAGAAATTTTTTCTGAAATCTGGTAGGGCCCATGTGTGTTTGAGTTCCACATGTTGCGCAAGTGTTGATTGTCATGTAAGTCATATTTTTGCAACATCTCACCCAAGAACTCTCAAATTCCTCAGCAGATTTGAGATAGATTCACACATGTATGCAGATCGTCGGAGAATCCATGTTTAGTTGAGATCAACCTTGCAAGCTTCTCCTGAGCTTTTTGCATAACGTGCCATTTCCAACATCTGTGGATGGCATCCGGGAACACCTGAGCTATCGCTGCTTTCATCGCTCTATCTTGATCTGTCATTATGCAAATTGGGGGTTGCCCATTCATTGCTAGCTTCTAGGTTTCAAACAACCACACAAATATTTCAGTTGTTTCATCAGGGAGAAGTGCACACCCAAGTAGGATTGTTTGCATGTGATTGTTGATCCCAACAAATGGTGCAAATGGCATATTGTATCGGTTAGTCATGAACGTCGTGTCAAAGAAGACACAATCACGGAAACTCGGAGTGCAGTGATCGGTTAGTCCATCTACCCAAAACAAAGCTCTTGACTGATTTTCATCGGTCTGTTGCATAGAAAAAATGAGGGCTCTCAAATTGCATTTTTTGGAAATACTCAATGGTGGCAAATGCCATATCCGGAAAAGTCGGCCCTTGCCTCGATTTGTCCTTAAGTTGCAAACATCGAGTCTTCGTGAAAGTGATATTCTGGATCCCATATCGTCGCCTAGCAGCGCCATTATGTGTGATGTAGAGATGTTTCTATGGTGTAAAGTCTTCAAAAACTCAAAATCTCCCCAAGAGATATGGCGGTGCGACCTGTAAAACCTTCTCCTTGCAACACGTTCCACCACTGGGTGTGTTTGATTCTCTTGCATAACAATAACTTTCCATTTGCCATCCCTCAGACCTCCTGCCATGTGTGCCTTGCAACCAAATTTCACCATTCGGTTCCGTTTCCTTGCACCAATGGTTTTTGACTCTGAGCCGCCATGAGATTGCTTGTAGAGTTTTAGCCTTCTTCTCTGGTTTTCTTGCATGTGAGCACTCAAATTCTCTCCTAATGACTTGTTTTGTGACCACCTAATTCTTGAACCACGCTATCCTCATGCGAAACCAAATTTGTATGCATAATCATTGTAGACTTTCTTAGCCTCTTCAAGCGTGTCAAAGACCATCCCAACATAAGGCACGATTGGTTGAGAGCACACAACATCCTCATCTTGATCATCACACTCGTCACTCGCAACATCCACCATAGTGTACTCATCATCATCTCCAATTTTCAGCGATTCACTTTGGTCAACATTTAGATTTGCATCTACCTGAACCAAAAAAAAGTTGCAACTGAGATCTCTAATCTTGCAACATCACCATAAAAAGTATCGACACTTTTTTCTATATATGCAATATTTTTCTCTCTGATGCAACATCAACAAAAGAAACGTTATGCAACTTTCTTTACAATGTTCAAACATTGTTGCACCCTAATCGAGAGTACAATCACGAACAACATAATGCTTGCAACTACAACAATCGCATGTTTTATGCAACAAATCATCAAAGGTCTAGTATGACCAGTACATACCAATAACGGGACCTCGCTACTCGGATGCGTTCCATGGTTGCTACTGGATGCACTCGCCGTGTTGACCGCCATCCGTTCGGCAGCAGATTGTTGGTACTCGATATTGGATGGATTTGCGACGACGATGTTGGATGGATGCTGCGGCGATAGGTGGCGGAAGCCTTGTAAAAGGATGATTTGGTGGTGGGAACTTCGAGGTTACGGATCAGATGAGACATTGGGTTGAGTTTTGGGGATGAACTTTTGAAAGCGGCTGCGATTTTGTTGATGTCGGAAATTGGGGGCGGGCGTGATGTTGCAAAGATTGGGCGCGCGTCTTTGAGGATGCAGGGCGGAGGAGATTGGGATTGGGTGGCGAGAAGCTTGGAGGCGTGATGTTGCAAGATTAGGCGGAGCGCGTGAGGGATGCAGGCGGAGGAGGCTTCTTACGAGCGAGGCGTAAAGTTCGGAGCTCTCTAGATGGGCCGGCCCATCGCTGCGCACCATAATCCGGCGGCTCATCGATCGTCGATGGCTGGCGCTTTCGGACGTCCGTCCAGCTAATCGCTCCCAAATGAAGCATATCAATTACTCCATTTTCTTCTTTGAAACTGGCAAATTAGTCAAGCCAATTAATCGCGTGGGCCACTCACCTCCTGTGGTGCCCGGCACAGCGGGTGGCGCGAGACAAGCAGAGGTGTGGCTACCTGCAGCCTGCAGCCCTGCATTGCACTAGCAGAGCGGGAGTGCAGAGCGGAGGGGGAAGGGTTGATTTGCTTGGTCGTGTGTTGACTCGATGACTCGCGGGAGAATTGGCAGAACACCGTGGGCCCGTGGGAGAAGCGGGTGGCGCAGGCGCACTTATCCAATTTCCGACCCGGAATGACCAATTTCCGAATCATTCATGGCACGGCTCTTCAACGAGCAGATTCGGCCCATCTTTCCACCGCAATGTTTGGACTCTTTGGGCCGTCTTCGTCGTTCGGGTCGGCCCGTTTGTCAGCCTTTCGGCTGCAGTTTGATTTCCTCGTTGCCTACCAGTGATGTCTCCGTCGGCTTGTCTGCACGCCAACTGGAGGAAGCATGCTACCATCATATTTTTTTTATTAGAAAAAGGAATAATTCTTATTCAGCCTCTCCACAGTAAGGTGAATACTACCATCATATGATGCATATAATATATGATCTTTGCTTCTCTTGTCTGATTAGCCACGATGGTTATTGTCTCTGTTGGTTCCTCACTATAAAAGTCAACCCTCAATTCTCACCGGTCAACTCATGTACTTCTGTTACTACTAGACCCGTGCAACGGTGCAAGGCACCACCTCTCCTCGACTCCTCACCACCGCCGCACCACCACCTCCATGGCAATGATGATGGCCATGGCCATGCGTCGCCGTCCTGCTCTTTCCTACTTCCTGTCCGCCGCCGCTCTTCTTCTCGCCTTCCTCCACGCGCCGCTCGCCACGGCGCAGCCGCTGCCGTGGCAGCTCTGCAGCAACAGCAGCGGCAACTACACGGACAACAGCACCTACCAGGCCAACATACGGCTCCTCGCTACCGCCCTCGCCACGAACGCCTCCTCCTCCCCGGCCCTCTTCGCCACCGGCGCCGCCGGGACCGCCCCGGACGTCGTCTACGCCCTCGCTCTCTGCCGCGGCGACACCAACGCCTCCTCCTGCGCGGCGTGCGTCGCCACCGCCTTCCAGAACGCGCAGCAGCTCCGCGCGCTCAACAAGGGTGTCACCATGTACGACGACCCCTGCATCCTCCGCTTCTCCGATCGCGACTTCCTCGCCAACGTCACCGACAACAGGGGGAGGTACGTCGCCTGGAACTACAACAACGTCAGCGCCGCGGCGGTGCCGGCGTTCGACGCCGCCTCCTGCCAGCTCGTCAACACCACCGCCGAGTACGCGGTGGCGGATCCGCTCAGGCGGTTCGGCACGGGGGAGGAGGGGTTTGACGGGACTTACCCCAAGATTTACTCGCTGGCGCAATGCACGCCGGACATGACGGCGGCCGACTGCCGGAGCTGCCTCGGGGACATAATCGGGAGGATTACGCCCAATTATTTCGTCGGGAAGCCTGGCGGGAGAGTCTTTGGCGTGCGGTGCAACTTCCGATTTGAGACGTATCCTTTCTTCTCCGGCCGCCCGCTGCTGCAACTCCAGGGGCCGCCCGCGCCGCCCTGGACCGGCACCAGTGAACGTGGCACCGACGGCGACCGGAGAGGTGAATTTCGAAACAGAATCACTTATGTAGCATGCCCAATTGCCCATTATTAGATTTGGTTAGAGTCCTTATTAAGATCATTTGTTTGCAGAAAGAGCAAGACATCGGACAGGATGGGTCTTGGCCATTGTACTGCCCATAGTAGCTGCAATATTAGTCCTCATTGTAGCATGCTATTGTTTCTGGAGGAGGAGAAGACTAGCAAGAAAGCCCACATCAGTACCTTGTAAGTCTTTCTAAGGATATTTAGTCATTAACCAATTGCAAAACAGCGTGAAAATGCTGGTTGACTTTACTACATTCATGATTTAATTTCTTTAAATTATATTATCTTGTAAAATTAAAAAGGAGTAATTGATTATTTGCAACTGTAAAAGGGTGAATTTTATGATTTGCCACTGCATATGAGTATGACATGTGAGACCCGGGACTACATGTCATACTCACATCAGTGGCAAATAATCAATTATGCATGTTTGGCAATGACAAATAATCAAATCTCCCGATTAAAAAGGCATTAGTCTACAATGTAATCACATTTCCTGAGAAGCAAAGCTTGCAGTTGTAAGCTGTGTCAATCTGTACTCGTTCACTTCCAACAGGTTCGAGGGATCCAGATGACATTAAAAGCATCGATTCACTCCTTCTTGACCTATCAACGCTGCGGGCTGCAACAGAAAACTGTTGCGTACCCGATGTAAGAACACAGAAGCACAACAGAGAACGGAACAAATGAACACGACTAAATTGCTTAGTACCAAATCCAACACATACTACAAGTAGTTTGGATACACGTTGGAGAAAGGGGAAGCTAAGGAAGGGATTAGCAATCAGAGGTGGGGGATTTGGAGAAGAGGGATTGGGGGAGAAGAGCAGTGGGGAAGAAGGAAGCTGGCTTTGCCTTGATGATTTCTTCGATGCCTTTAACTGCTGTCATTCCCTTCCCTTTGTAGCACAGCCTGCTGTTGGTATCCTGGCCTACGGCCCACTATAAGCCCAGTTAAGCAGGCTGGTATGTAACAAAAACTTTGCTGAAAGGAATAAGCTGGGCGAAGGAGGGTTTGGTGCGGTTTATAAGGTACCAACTGTACCGTAATGTAATACATACGTTCTGTTGATTGTATGTCTGTTGGTGAGTGTGTTAAGTATCTTCACCTGCACACAGGGAGTTCTTTCTGAAGGTCAAGAAATAGCAGTAAAGAGGCTCTCACAGAGTTCCAGGCAAGGATTAGAAGAGCTGAAAACTGAGCTAGTTTTAGTTGCTAAGCTTCAGCACAAGAATCTTGTGAGGCTCGTTGGCGTTTGCTTGGACGAACATGAGAAGCTACTCGTGTATGAATACATGCCAAACAAGAGCGTCGACACCATCCTTTTCGGTAGAATTCTCTCGCTAGGTGTTTGTCAACATGAAACATTTATTGGAAATCACTCCCTCACTCAATATGTGTTTTTCACATACACAAATCTGATTCACTCAGTCTTCCTCTTGGTGGGCTTCACGCACACGCACACAGACTAGAAAATGGAGAAGCACATGTACAGAGAACAACTAGAAACTCATACACACTGCCGAGCTACATTTTTCCTCTGTGCTTCTTCTACCTATTCAACTAATGAACTTAGCAATGCTTAAATACACGATCAACACACGCACGCCCGGAGAAACTGCTCGCCCGAGACTCGTGCCACTACTGCACTCGCCCAACTACCACAACGCATGCACTACTAGCAGCCTCAACTAGCAAGCATCTGCATGCACACACGCACAGAGCCCACTACTCGTAACAAATACTAAACATCCAGGCAAGTACTGCTACTCCAACGGCTGCACGTACTACTCATACAACCAATAAAGACTAATGTGTCAAGATTATTCCAACATTTTCCTCCTTAATCTTGACATGCCAACTCACCGTTGCAGATCACCCGCAACATTTTACCGGCTCTGACGTTTCTTGTTTGAGTGATAGATTCTGAGAAAAGCAAAGAGCTGGATTGGGGGAAGAGGCTCAAGATTGTAAATGGAGTCGCCCGAGGCTTGCAATACCTCCACGAAGATTCTCAGTTGAGGATAGTTCATCGGGACCTCAAGGCAAGCAATGTGCTACTAGACTCTGATTGCAACCCCAAGATTTCAGATTTTGGCTTGGCGAAACTATTTGGATGGGATCAAACGCAAGACTTCACTAGTCACATTGCTGGAACATAGTAAGTACGGTCTGCATTTCCTTGTCACGAGACCATCAGAGTAGGATAAGTACACGAACATGACAAGATTTTGCTCGTTGTCATCGTAGCGGATACATGGCACCAGAATACGCGATGCGCGGGCAGTATTCAGTCAAGTCGGACGTGTTCAGTTTCGGCGTTTTGGTTCTGGAGACCGTCACAGGAAGGAAGAACACCGGCTTCACCAACTTCGAGCAATGCGTCGATCTCTTAAGCCTAGTGAGTGACTCAGTGCTACTTGTTCTGTTGCTGCTCATGGAAGCCTGTATACACAGAACTACTATCTTTTTCATGATCTGACATCCTAATACTTCACCAAATTGTGCTTGCATGCAGGTATGGGAGCACTGGACCACGGGGACAATCGAGGAGCTGCTGGATCCATCCCTGGGCAGCCGTTCTCCGAAAGACCAGATGCTAAAGCTGGTCAGCATCGGGCTGCTGTGCGTTCAGGACAGCCCTGCGGATCGGCCGATGATGTCGGCGGTGAACGTGATGTTGAGCGGCAACACGGTCTCCTCCAGGCTCCGTCGAGGCCAACGTTCTGCATCCAGGGCCAGGAGACGGACGCCGAGTCGGACGTGTACTCGGAAGCGTACCTAATGGCCAATCAGTACACATGTTACCCTGTTAACAATCAACATAATATCTTACAGCGACATATGACTTCTATGCACACCTAAATAACATGCTTCAAGATGCTACTTTATGTGAGCAATTTAATTGGCCAATGCTGAAATCATTGGGAAAAAACTTTAATGGCCAACAAGGTAGAAGAGAAGAAACCTTCCAGCAATTTCTTGGTATGTGCTGGTGATTATAAAATTAGCATTGTTCATAGCGATTATATCAACTGTGAACTGACCAGAGAAACGATACTTCTCGTCGAACTTCTTCAAGTATATGTCTGAATCTGGGTATTTAGTCTTTTCCAAAGCATGAGCAATATTGCACTGCAAAGAACATACTGAGATAACCAGCAAAGAAAAAAAAATGCAGACTTCAAGTACAATGTAAATATTTAGCAAGACATACCTGGGTAATTCCCATCCTGTAGATAGCAATGACACCACAAGATTTCCACCGATGTAGTTTCCAATTATGAAGTCTGGAGTGTCTTGTAATCCTGCAGCAATTTAACCAGCTGCATCCTGCATAAAAATAAGAATATTGTACTACCGCCTTTGTCATGAAATAGAAAGATAAAAGCACTGTATTATTGTAGCAAATGTCAGATGAGACTAAAATGTTTCACACACGGAGAAGGTGCTCATATACAGAACTGAAGTAGCTAATGAGAAAAATGGTCCTCCAAAGTTTTGTTACTAACTTACTATTCTAAGTAATTACACTGGAAACAACTTGCATTTAGCCCTTCAACTCCCAAGCCCTTGTTTCAATAGTTGTATGATAAAAAACAATACCCTACCAGATAATTCACATTTTACGCTACTATGTCATGCAAACACAGATATTCTTTCCTCGAGAGTTTTTCAATAAAAAGAAGAAAAACAGTTCATGACCATCTCAGGAATTTCTACAAGCAAAGAAGCATCAATTATATTCACCTCTGTAAATTTCTCCAGGTAGGGCCACACATCAAATCTTGATATCCATTTCCTGATTATCCCATTTTCATTGTAAAGGGCACTCGTAATATGTAGGTAAGAAGCATGATATGCCTTCTGCATGAGGTTCTACAACACTGATCTAGGTATTCGTGTTAGAACACACCTATATGAGCCCGACTATTGGTCGTAGTCCATAAGATGTGGGTGATCTCTAAGAAGCTCATCAAGAGACATAAGAGTATGACCTATATGCTCCATCCGAGGAGTAGCCTATCGGGGACCAAGTATCAGCAAAGGCCTTAGGTTAAACTTGTCCGCATAAAACTGTCAATTCAAAACTTAGTCCATTGTGTAGTTGTGGGCGAGTGTAGCTTGAGGTTTAGGTGGATGTTCAACTTTAACCGATATCCACTGAAAAAACTGGTATATCAACAACACTTTGGAATTATGGACAAATTCGTGGTGCTTTTGGGATCTGGTGGGGGATGTTGGAGTTTTTGGGCTTGGCCCATTCAATATTCTAATTAAATCATAAGAAAATCCCTAAGGCCCACTCATGAATGGTGGAAGGTGGGAAGTTTAATACCATATTGCTAGTCTAGGTAGGAGGAGACCAATATATAAGGTGGAGTTGGTCTTACCTAGTTGAAGCAAGCAAAAGAAGAACGTGTGAACGTGCTCACTTGCCTCGCCACGCCATCATCCACGCGCGCGCGATAGACGTGTGAATGGTCCGGTGATTTTGTGTTCGGTTGGTTGTGGAACTGCAGCTTCCTTTTGCACCTTAAAACCATGCATACGAATTAGAAAATAAAAGTTTGAATTACACTGTTTCAATTGGCTTGTATGGTACGCATTAACTGCGTTTAAAACAGAGTAATGACAGTAATGATGTCAGTTAATTTCTTCCGCTGAAGCTGGTTCTATATGAGGGAGAGATCAGTATCAAAATAGTCTCTCTCAAAAACAGAATAGAGACAGAATCGGTACCATTCTATTGCCCTGTTTCTCATGTTGTGCAACCTCAGCTTCTCCATCCCTTCTTCGGCGTGCACTAACGTGGGGAGAGTAGTGTCTCCGAAGTCGGCGTCCCTCGTGATCCTGCAAAGGTTGGGACGAATCAGGTTTTTGGGAAGCATTCGCGCGACTACTCACGGCTTCCTCCTTCTCCGTCATTCTCTGCGCGTCATCTTCTTCGCATCAGACTTTACTGCGACCTTCGCCGGAGCGATTCTCGGTAAGTCGCGGTGATATTATTTGATATGGCTAGACTTTGCTTTCTAGAAATAAATCATGTGATGATGTTAATGCCTACTTCTGTTAGTATTGTTCTTGTTCTAGACTTTGCCTTGTTAGCGTACATATATGAGATAGAAATATTTGAGTTGATGGCCATGCTACTGTTCATAGTTCTAAATATATCTAATATATATCTGGTGTTGATTCAATTATTAGTTTAGCAATTATAATAATTACAAAAGTACGAATATACCTAACAGATCTAATCTCAAGATTATAGTTAATATCAGTACGGTGCTATCTACTTAAAAGGGTAAAAGTTAATTATATTTCTAAACATATTTTTATTTCAACAAATTATACCGCGTATAACGCATGCATCCAGTTTTTTGTACTTCTTTGCGAACAGGCCTGGTAAATTTGGCCCGTTTGGTTTATAAGCTAGCCGTCCCATCCAACTTATTTTGCAGTTGCAGTTTTCGGCTGGGCCTTATTTACTTATTGATGCACCGCTCGTCGCTCGGGCCGACCAGTGGATTTAGTTGTATTTTTTTATAGTTACCCGATTAACTTGCTCTTCATTTTTGCCAATATCAAGTTGTGTTACTGTGACACAGTATGCCGCCCGAAAACTTTGGGCGGGCTCGGAGTCCTAAGACTAGACCTCTTTAGCTGTGCCCGAAAACTATGGCACCAATGGAAAGCACCCGGCAAACAGATTGACGAAATTTTTACTGTTTTGGCCTGTAGCAAAAAAATTTTTCAAAAGTAGCATCCGTTAAGCCATAATTTGCAAGTTTGACCCCAAAACAATTAGTGCGTACAAGCGTCACCGCGGCGGGGACTTGCCCGACCGGCCAAGACGAGGACTCGCCGGCCGGTGGCAGTCACCTGCGCCTGATGTGGCGAGAAGAAGTGCCCCCACGCATTTCTTCATTTTTTTCTCGTCGTCCGTTAAAATATTATTTCATTATATTTTGTAAAAAACGAAATTCCATTATATTTGATTGAAAATGAATATCGACCTGAGATTTATAAAAAATTTCATTAAGAAATAAGGGCAAGGAGTAGGGTTTTTTTAATCCCAAATCGGGGTTTCGTCATAGTTTGAGCGCATATATATAAAAGGTATCGGGACTATTGGAGTGTCTCCATGATGAAATCGTCGAGCGTATACATGTATATAAACGATACGGTCGATGAGGTACTTTATGAAGCTTATACGAGAATGTGATTGGAGGGGTTAGGGAGCGATCGTTGTGATGATGAAGATGTTGAAAATACGGAGTGTCTCCTCGATGAAGACATACTTGCAATATATGCTTAGCGGAGACACGGAACAAGAACTACATTAGAGTATCTTGAATGAAGCACGTTTCACGTAGTGACATGGCATGATGGTCCCGCTAATTGCTTTAGTCATCCTCGCTACTACTACGATACAACTGCGACACAAGCATCCGGACCATATAAGTACACATGCCTTTAGGGATAGTAAAATACATGGGGTAGGGCGGGAGACTACTACGTAATGATCGACCTCTTTCGTGGACCGGGCCATTTTCCTTCCTTGCTAGCTCGGCATTGAACTCCTCGGCCTTCCCTTCCCTTCCCCTGTCGCGGAGTGTCCACGTCGGTGGTATGTCGAAGTCATCCATGTCCTGCGATTTCACGATGTAAGTTCATCGTATAGTGGAAATCGGAAGAATGATGTAAATTCTTCATAACTCACGTTGTCGTCTGGATTACGCCGGACGACCGGATACCTTTATCTTGGCGGGCTCGGCCGCATGAGCCTTTCCTTGCCCTTGTCGGCGGGGCCCACGTCGGTCCGGTATGTCGAAATCGTCCATGTCCTGCGATTCCATGATGTTAGTGCGCCCTATAGTGAAAATCGTAAGAATGATGTAAATTCTTCGTAACTCACGTCGTGGATACGGAGTACGCCCGGGCGACCGGAAACGCTGTGGCGGCCGGGCTCAGCCGCATGAGCCTTTCCCTTGCCCTTGTCGCGGGACTGTCCACGTGGGGCAGGTATGTCGAAGTCGTCCATGTCCTGTGATTGTATGATGTAAGTGAAAAACGTAAAAAGGATGTAAATTCTTCATAACTCACGTCGTCTACATGGATTACGCCGGGGCGACTACTGGGCTCCTTCGGTCGTCCTCAACAGGTCGATGCGTAAGGTTTCCACCGCGAAAGTTCTCGGCCCGCACCGAAGTAGTTCGGCATATACTTCTGTGGATGAATGCCGTCGTACATCTCCGGACGTCGATCCTTTGGAAGAAGTGGCAGCGCATCTCGGCTGCCATTTCATGGGGATGAAGTTAAAACTTTACTGAAGTCAACGTTGGCGAAAATCAATCTTGTGAAAAGAAATGCTTACGAGGTGGTGCCCGCGTGTAATCACGCCCAAATGCGGTGGCTGGGTGTGTGGACTGAATGATCTCTGCTGGTTCGCCACACACACATTGCGGGATCGGAAAACGTGGTGGTCTTGGAGCATCTTTCATTGATTTATCTGGGTATTATGGTGTTTCCTCTTCTTAAGCCAATTTTGCTTCTTCATGACCTCGTAGAAGTTTGCGAAGAGTCCATAGTGGGTATCTATTGTGTAGTGTTGTGTAGTGTTCGGTTTGGTTTAACCCCCTTTTATAAGCCCTATGGTTGGCATGGTGTGGTTAATTTCTTGTCACTGCGCAAAGTATGCCTTTGGTCTAATCAGCGGGCAAAATTGCCCGGTGTGGTCTTATCCTTGTGCAAAATTTGTCTACTTTATGCCTTTGGTCTTATCACCGGGCAAAGCCGGCCGTGTGGTCTCTTCCTTTGCATAAAATTTGTCTCCTTTATGCCTTTGGTCTTATCAGCGCAAAGCGCCTGTGTGGTCTTATCCTTGCGAAAGTGTCTCCTTTGGTCTTATCCTTTGCGGAAAAGTGTCTCCTTTTGGTCTTATCATTGCGCAAAGCTTGCAGTGTGGTCTTGTCATCTTGCAAAGATGTCTCCTTTTGGTCTTATCATCGCATAAAGCTACCCGTGTGGTCTTGTCCTTTGCTTAAAGTTGTCTCCTTTGGTCTTATCAACTGCGGAAAATTGTCTCCTTTTGGTCTTATCCTTTGGGCAAAGCTGCCCGTGTAGGACCTCCCTCGAGACCTCGTCACGGGACCTCCTTCGACCTCTTCCAAGACCTCCAGAACCTCCTCGGGACCACGTCCGGGACCTCCCTAGGACCTCTTGAGGACCTCCTCCAGGACCTCCTCGGGACCTCCTTACAACCTCTTCCAAGACCTCAGAACCTCCTCCAAGACCTCCTCCCGGGACCTTAGGACCTCCTCACGACCTCCCTTAAGACCTCCTCCACGACCTCCTCAGCACCTCCTCTAGGACCTCTGGACCTCTTCCACGACCTCCCTCAGGACCTCCCTCAGGACCTCCTCCAGGACCCCCCCTCAGGACCTCCCTTAGGACCTCCCCTAGGACCTCCTTAGGGACCTCCCCTAGGACCTCCTTAGGACCTCCTCGGGGACCTCCCCAGGGACCTCCCTCGGGACCTCCTCTAGGACCTCCCCAAGGACCTCCCTCGGGACCTCCCCAGGACCTCCTCGGGACCTCCTCTGGGACCTCCCTCTGGGACCTCCCTCGGGACCTCCGTCGGGACCTCCTCTAGGATCTCTTCGAGGACCTCCTCGGGACCTCCTCGGGACCTCCGTCGGGGATCCTCCCCTAGGACCTCTTCGAGGACCTCCTCCAGGACCTCCCTCAGGACCTCCTGCAGGACCTCCTTACAACCTCTTCCAAGACCTCCAGAACCTCCTCCAAGACCTCCTCCGGGACCTTAGGACCTCCTCACGACCTCCCTTAAGACCTCCTCCACGACCTCCTCAGCACCTCCTCCAAGACCTCTGGACCTCTTTGTCGGACCCGGGAACGAAAGATCCCGAACCCTCTGTGTTCATACACCAGTCCAGGATTTCCGGTGTACACAGTTACAAAAATGATAACATAACCAAGTCTCGCATTTCATTAATAGTAAATCAGAGTTCAATACAATTGGGCATGAAGCCAAATAAGGAAGTAAATAACACGGTGAAGTAAAAAAAAATAGTAGTAGGCGAGCGATCCGCCACAGCAATCGTCAGCAGGGCGTAGCTTCTAAGCGTCGATGTCCTCACCGTCTGATAGCGGTCTTCTCCTGAAATTTTGTTGCATAAAGCAAGCATGAGCACAACTACCGTGCTCTTAAGTTACACCAATATGGAATTTGTAATGCATGCATAAGGTAAAACAAAGGATATTGGCGGGGTTATTTTGCGTGGCAGCGGTTTTAGTTCAAATAATCATAATAGATTGCAAGGCATTTTCATACGATATTTAAAATCATAATTTAAATGACAATTGAATAATGTGGATAACCTCCAAGAAAGGTGATGGATATCCTCCAATCACAATGGCTAACCGCCTAATTTTCCCCGTGACTAACCATCACGAAAACATCTCAAGAAACCATTTTAAAACCAAAAACAAGGCTAACTCAAAGTGGCTTTGCTAGCATGTCCATGATCATGACGCGCTATTGAATAGTTTCTACTCTGCGAGTTTATGCGGCTTTACCCACACGAGATAATTTGCTCCTTGTGTCGGCCAATCCACGCTTCTAAGGCGTGTGACAAAGCAATTATCACGAGGCCGTTACAATGATCTACCCCAAAGAACTCATGCCCGCTAAGGTTTCGCTTCCATTGGACTATCCATCCTCCCGGAGCCCCTCTTGCGCCATGTGGGACTCTTGTCTATCAACACCCACTCATACAAAATGGCACGAATATCTACGAGGTATCCCAAATTATTAAGCCAAGTCTTGCCCAGACAAGGCGTGTGGTGTCTGATAAGGCATAGCAAGATCGGCTCCAAGACCGGTCCTTAATTGACTTAGGCGTCATTCAAAATCAAACCACAGGTGTTAATCCTAACCAGATTAAACCCGCATAAACTGCACCCACCATTCATCCGTTTCGCCCAAGTCTAAACCATTTTAGCATTTTATTTGATTAAACCATCTTTACAAAATTCCCTATGGTAAAACAATACCATAGGTTCAAGTTTAAACAAATTTGAAATGATTTGGCTAAATCCTCCCAAAATCAAAATCATGGTCTAAGCATTTGCTAAGCATTTCCAAACAATTTATCTATGGTGACAAGGGATGACATTTCAATATTCAATATTGGCCATACAATGACAGCTTGGAATATCTAATCATTTAAACAGGAATTTAAAATACTTGAATAAAAGTATGCATGCATTTAATAATTTGAAAACTGAATTTAAATAACTTTAAAATATTAGGGGCAAGATGATCAAAGTATAACTTGCCTTCGCTGAAGTCTTGAAATTCTAATTCTTCGGAAGAATCAAATTCCCGGAATAAATAAGTAATCTAAGCGTGAAAATCGACAATCAATTGAAATTCAAATAAAGACAATACAATAGTTCAAACTAACTCCAAATAAAATAATTATATTTTATTTGGCTGAATAACAATTTTATAAGACTTTATAAGTTTGAAACATTCAATTTAGAGATAGGAAAATAAAAGATATAACTTTTACAAGTTTAAATCCTAAATTTGCAAATTAAATAGTTTAATTTAAAATAACAATTTAAACTAATTCTAATTTATTAAGCTAGATAATCTTTTTATAAAATTTTAGAAACTTAATTCACTAAATTTGGAGTTTGAAATTAGATGATATGAATTTTACAAATTTTAATTTAAATTTGGAATTCAAATGGATTTCTAAATTCCAAGACAGAACTAGACTGAACTCCAAATTGAATAACTATATTTTATTTAGTTAGATAATAATTTTCTAAGATTTTAGCAATTTGAATCATCTAATTTGGAATTATGGTTCAAAAGATATGAATTTTACAAGTTAAATTCCTAAATTAGTGGTTTAAATTATTTCAAATTCAAACAGACAGTTTAAACCTATTCCAATTCAAATTTTTATATTTTATTTAGCTAGGTATTAATTTTATCAAATTTTAGAAATTGGAATCACCTAATTTGGAATTAGAATGCAAAAGTTATGAATTTTACAAATTAAATCCTAAATCGTGATTTAAATCAATTTTCTGAATTATTTTTCTAAAAGAAAATCTAATTATTGCGCAAGGTGACGCCAAAGAAGGAATTTCGGATTTAAATAAATGAATAAAAACAAAAGCGACAGTGGGCCCTTGTGTCGAGAACACGGCTCACGTGGACTTAGTCCACAGGCTTGGCTCACGGGTGGGGTGGCAGCGTGTGCGGCGTGTGCGCCACGTCGTGAAAGCGGCGGCGTGGCGCCTCGTGGTGCTGCGTGGCGCGCGCGTGGCCAAACCCGCGATGGCGGCGGCGGCGGGGACCTAGGGTCGCCGGACTCGACGCACAGCCGGCGGTGAATGTCGAAGAGAGAGAGATCACGGGGTTTAGGCGCGGCCACCCACTCGGCAAGCAGAGGCGGGCGGCCATGGCGGAAGATCTGCGGTGAGTTGCGGCAGCGGCGAGATGCGCTCGGTGGCTCTCGAGGTGGCGAGGCGCACGAGTTCAGGCGTCGGCGATGGAGATCGTGGCGGTGGCGGGGGCGCGGGTCTACGGCGGCGGAATCGGAGCTCAATGCTACGGGACCGGCATGCGAGGAAACTCAAATTCGGCGAAGAGGGGCACGGAGCGAGAGTGGGTGGTGGCGTTGGCGTCGGTGGAGTGAGGCTTCACGACGCGTCCTTTTATAGGAGTCGGGAGGTCCGGGCGGCGTGGAGGAGGTGGGGTAGTGGCGCGGCGGTTGTGGCGTCGGCGTGGGGAAATCCGGCGAAAGAGGGGAGAAGGTGGGGCGAGGCGGTTGGGCGCCGAGTCGTCTTGCGCGACGTCTTGAGGACGCGGAGGTTGGAGCGGCTACCTCTGGCTTCGCCGTGGCGAAAATGGCGGGCGGCTTGACCGCGGAGAAAAACGCGGGAGAAGATGGCGCGGGCCGTCGGATTTTCCATCCGACGGTGCGGAGAGAAGTGGCGTGGAAGCGACGGGCCATCGATGGGCATCCGATGGTGGAGAGAGAGAGTCGCGGTGGGCTGCGGGCGTTGGATCTAAATCCAACAGTCATCGCTGTGATCTTGACCGGTAGGAGAAATGGGCGAATTCGGCCCAAAGGATTTTAGGATATTTAAATCGGTTTCCTATTTTAAATACTCAAAGTAATTCATTTAGGCTTTAGAAATTAGCGATTAATCCCAAAAATCCTAGGAAAATTTACGGATGACTCTGGAATTATTCGGACTTAAATAAAATAATTCAAACTTAAAGTTGATCTTGGATTTTGAATTGAAAATTCTTTTAGCTTTCAACAATTTAAACAATAGTTTTTAAATTGCAGCAAATTCACCAATTCAAATTAATTTTCAACTTAAATCAAATTTGAAATTTTGAAACATTACAAACCTCCCCTTAAGGGAATCTCGACCAAGAGATTGGACATGGCCAACAAGGAGATGGGGATATCTGTCTTAATATCTTCCTCTCGCTCCCAAGTGGCTTCACTTTCCGGTGGTGACTCCTTCGAACTTTGTATGAGCGGATAATCTTGTTCCGTGTGACACGCTCTGCGACATCGAGAATCTTGATCGGTTGCTCCACATAAGTGAGGTCCTCTCGAAGATCAATGCTTTCTAGAGGGTCGATCTTGAGCACTCGAAGGCACTTCTTTAAGCGTGAAACATGGAAGACATTGTGTACAATGGACGAGAGATCTTTGGTAACTCAAGTTGATATCGCGACTTCACCTCTTCTTGCCAAAATCTTGTAAGGTCCCACAAATCTGGTGCGAGTTTTCCTTTGGTTGGAACCTTCTTACTCCTCGGAGTGGAGTAACTCGAAGATAGACAAAATCTCATACGCAAGGTCAACTCTCGCCGACGATTATCGGCATAACTCTTACATCGGGTTTGAGCTACTTTTAGATGTTCTCTTATTGTTTTAACCTTGCTTTGACTTCTTTGATCAACTCGGTCCAAAGAACTGATGCTCTCCTACTTCATCCCAAAGAAGCGGAGTTACGCATTTTCGCCATACAAAGCCTCAAATGGGGACATCTCAAGACCGGCTTGGTAGCTATTGTTGTCTGAAAAATTCCGCATAGGGCGATTCTTGTCCCAACTTTGTCCGTACTCTAAAGCGCAGGCTCAAGCATGTCTTCAAGAATCTGGTTGACTCGTTACGTCGTCCCATCCGCTCTGCGGATGATATCGCGATCTTGAAATTGAGTCTGGTTCCCAAAGCTTCATGCGGATCTGCTGAATCTTGGCGTAAATCTGTGATCCTCTGTCGGACCACGATCTTCTTGGGTACTCCGTGTAGACAAGCGATCTTAGCCATATATAACTCTGCTAACTTCTTTGCATCAGTAGGTGGTCTTGGCCGGAATGAAGTGAGCTACTTTAACAGCGGTCAATTATCACCCGAGATAAGTCACATCTGATTGGGTCCTAGGAAGTCCGGTGATGAAGTCCATACCAACTTCTTCCCACTTCCACTCGGGAATTGGTAATGGTTGCGATAAACCGTGGTCTTTGATGCTCTGCCTTGACTCGTGACAAACATCTAACAGACTCTGAACTCGGCAATTTCTCGCTTCATCTCGACCCACCAATATCTTTCCTTGAGATCTGGTACATCTTGGTATTGCCAAGGTGAATAGAATAAGGCGACTCATGAGCTTCCCTCGATCGATGCTTTAAATCTGTTGATCCGGTACACGATCACGGTCACCGAACCACACCGTTCCTTGCTCATCTTCGTGAATCCGGGGCTTTGCCTCTTCTCATATTCTTCTTGATCTCCTTGATGTCTTCATCTTCTATCCGCTTCTCCACGATCGACTCTGAAGTGTTGATTGAACTTCCAAAGCGTTCACACATCCTTGATCAACAATCTCCAAGTTCAGTGCTTCAATTCTTCGTACAACTCTGGTTGATTCTTCCAACTAAGGCGGTGTTGTCGCCTTCTGCTTTCGGGGCATCTGCAACCACATTTGCTTTGCGGGTGATAATGAATTCCAAGGTCATAATCCTTTATTAATTCCACCATCTTCTCGACGGAGGTTAAGGTCGACTGTGTGAATATGTACTTGAGACTCTTATGATCCGTGAAAACTTGTGATTACCAATGAGGTAATGGCGCCAGATCTTCAATCGTGTACAATCGCCGCTAACTCAAGATCATGAGTTGGGTAATTCCCTTCATGCGGCCTCAATCGGCGGGATGCATAAGATCTGACTTTGCCCTCTGCATCAATCGAAGTCCTCGACGAGAGGCGCGCATGAAAATCACAAAATCTTTATGAATATCTGGTAGGACCAACACAGTCTTTGAAACTAGTCTCGACTTGACTCTTGGAAACTCTCCTCAAAGCATCTGTCCATTCAAATTTCTTCTCCTTCTTGATGAGTTGAGTCATTGGTCTTGCTAACTTGGAGAAACCTTCAATGAATCTGCGGTAATACCCACCAATCCAAGAAACTTCTCACCTCTGTGATGACTTGGGTTGTTTCCAATCCATTACCGCTCGACTTTGGTGGATCTACGCAACTCCTCCTGCCGACACAATATGTCCAAGGAATGCCACTTGACTTAGCCAAAATTCGCACTTGTCAATTTGGCATAAAGTGGTTCTCCGAAGTTTTCCCAAAATCAATCTGAGGTGGTCCTCATGTTCTTCTTCATTCTTCGAATAGACGAGGATGTCATCGATGAAAACAACCACAAACTTATCCAAGAATTCCATGAACACTTTGTTCATCATATTCATGAAGTGTTGAGGCGTTAACAAACCGAAAGACATTATCAGAAACTCGTATAGTCCATATCTGGTGGTGAAAGCTGTCTTCGGGATATCTTCTGGTCTGATCTTCAGTTGATGATAGCGAGATCTCAAATCGATCTTCGAGAATACACTTGCTCCTTTCAATTGATCGAACAGATCATCAATCCTAGGTAGCGGTACTTGTTCTTGATTGTCACTTCATTGAGTGACCTATAATCCACACACATCCTCATCTTGTTGTCTTTCTTCTTGACAAACAAGATCGGTGCCCCAAGGTGATGAACTGGGTCGAATATATCCCTTGCTCGCAATTCTTCAATTTGTTTCTTCATCTCGCCAATTCATTGGCCGCATTCTCAAGGTCGCCGAGATTGGGCGGTCCACAGGACTAAGTCAATTAAGAACATGACGTCCCTATCCGGTGGCATCTTAGTAGCTCATCGAGAAAAACATCCGGAATTCTTGCACTATTGGTATATCTTCAAGCTTTAACTCCTTCAAGCTAGTCAAGATGGAACTTCCACCAACAAGTCTTGGGCTTGAATTCCACTTGTGACTCCTTCCTCATTAGTGAGAGTGATAGACCTATCGGCACGCCTATCCGTCCTTGATTCTTGGCTAGCGATCCATTCCAAGTATTACATCGGACCTTGAGAATGCAAGACTATCAAGTCGCCATGAAGGAAACTCAGGATATCTCGAGGTAAGATTCGGGCATAAAGAATCGGTTCTCATTTACGAGCCCGGAATGGATTATCATAGGATTACTTAATGGAGAAATAGGTAACCCATTTTTGCCCACAAACTTATTGGATACAAAAGAATGCGAAGCTCGAATCAAACAGTAATCTTGCCGTATCGAATTAACAAGAAACGCACCGGACGACGTCTGTGTCGCTGCGAAGCTTCTCTGCCGTGGCGTGATTCACACGCCCTTCGTGAATCGCCCGCCGGCTTTGGGGTGCCGCCGGTGGTCGGTACTCCCGATCTTGGCTCGGCTGGTGTCGCAGATCGCCGCTCTTCGGGCATTTGTTGGCATAATGCCCGCCTCTCGTTACAATGGTAGCATGTCACTCGATCCGATGAAGTTGGGTTCTTCTCAAACCGCCTTGCAGCGTTGTTGCGGAAGCCGGAAGAGTTGGAGCGCCGTCTTGCGTCTTGGAGCTCGGGTAGAAGATCGAACCTTCCACTCTGAGGTGGCCGAGGCCGAGCAAAGCGAGGTTTGGGTTGCCCTCGAGTTGAACTTCGAGCGCCATCCTCCGCTATGCAGTTCTCCATCCGCAGATGCTTGGCCTCTGGCAAAAGCTTTATTCACTAACCGCTGGAAGTCGGTGTAGTCATTGGAGACCACCGGATCGAGATCTCATCGCTCAAACCATCCATGAACCTTTCTGCCTTTCTTCATCACTAGCCACGCTGTTTGGGCATAGCGAGCAAATTGGTTGAACTTGTGCAGTATTCACCCACCGTGTGCGGTTGCCTTGTTTGAGCGCATGGAACTCTTTCTTCTTTAGGGTCATTATCCTCGCGGATATGTGCATGGCGGAAAGCTTCGCACAAACTCCGCCCAAGAGATAGTCTGCAGCGTCGGCATGGGAGATGTTGTAGTTATCCCACCATTCCGATCACGGGACCGTGAGTCGGTGAGAGGCAAACAGACTCTCTCACGATCAAGACACTCGAGTGATATCCACTTCTTTCCGATAGCACGAATCCATCCATCGGCATCCATCGGCTTTGTCTTTCTTTGGAGAATGTCGGTGGGCGATGCGCATGAATTCTGCCATGGTCAATCTCTGCGGGTGGGGGTGGTGGTGCGATCCAGTTCTTTGCTGACATTCACGCAGACGCTGTTGAGGGATCGAGCCAGAGGTTAATCGATGATTCTGGTTTTCCATCATCGGCGCTAATCTGGTCCTTCACCGGTGGCGGTGGTGGTTGCGACACGGATCCTCTGTGTCTGCGTCTTCGTTGCCCGACCCTCGGACACCGCCATCGCTGCAGATGCGGTGGTCACCATCTGCTAGAACTCCAAAGATTAGGAGAAGTAGATGATAGGGAGAGGTAAATTCTAATAGCCCAAGAACACAAAGAGCATACAAGACAAAAGCAAATTTTCAAGAAATCCTTTTATTAATTTATTTTATTCAAGATTATGGCTACCACAAGGATTAGTAGCTCATAATTAGCAACTAAAGATCGAACTAAAGGAAGATAATAGCTATGGGGTACTAGGGTATAATCTGGTGCACTTGGGCTAGCTTGCCACCTTGTAGCTAGCTAGCTCATGATTCTACACGCCTTGACTTCTCTTGACTTCTTGTAGTCTGTTACGGCGGTGAGCAGGTCATTCAAGGTGTTTCCAGTAGCGTAATCCAAAGCCTTAGCCGATCCACCGTGTGTCGATTGGGAATCTTCGTCTCTAACGGAGTTGAAAATCTT
This sequence comes from Phyllostachys edulis, assembly GCA_036346405.1. Lineage (NCBI taxonomy): Eukaryota > Viridiplantae > Streptophyta > Magnoliopsida > Poales > Poaceae > Phyllostachys > Phyllostachys edulis. Next base: position 57,337 of record JAYEVD010000708.1, on the reverse strand, counting down.
GTCTAGCCTGGGTTGGAATGTGCATCGGGTAATAATGAAACCGGTGCCATGAAGGCGATGATTGTAGGTGTAGCGAAGGTGGCGAACTGCCTCTCTTGCCGCATCTTGCATGCCATCATCAAAGGCGTCGCGCCGGATCGGAGCGTCAAAGACGTGGAAGACGGTGTCCGGTGCAAGGTTGGAGTAGATGAGCACCTCTACTCTCCACAGCTGTTGTCCTTCCACAGTACTTGAATCCTTGGAAAGTTGGCCTCTTCCCAACCCTGTGTGCATCATTTCCCAAAGTATCTCGGCCCAAAGATAAAGGCTCAAGTGGGAAGTAGCGTCCAGATTTCACCATCTAAAATTTTGAGAAAGAGATAAGTTAGTAAACATTTTAAAGAGAAAGGTTGAGAATGACTCGATAGACTCAAAATAGCTTTTGTTTTTGAAAATAAGTCCTTAGGACAATTCTAGGCCACGTCCTCTGACGAGCAGGGCTCGATACCACTTTTGTCGGACCGGAACGAAAGATCCCTAACCCTCTGTGTTCATACACCACCAGATTTCCGGTGTACAGCTACAAAAATGATAACATAACCAAGTCTCGCATTTCATTAATAGTAAATCAGAGTTCAATACAATTGGGCATGAAGCCAAATAAGGAAGTAAATAACACAGCGGAAGTAAAAAAAATAGTAGTAGGCCAGAACGATCCGCCACAGGCAATCGTCTGGGGCGAACCTAAGCGCCGATGTCCTCACCATCCTGATAGCAGTCTTCTCCTGAAATTTTGTTGCATAAAGCAAGCATGAGCACAACTACCGTGCTCGCAAGTTACACCCAATATGGAATTTGTAATGCATGCATAAGGTAAAACAAAGGATATTGGCAGGGTTATTTTGCGTAAGCAGCAGTTTTAGTTCAAATAATCATAATAGATTGCAAGGCATTTTCATACAGTATTTAAAATCATAATTTAAATGACAATTGAATAATGTGGATAACCTCCAAGAAAGGTGATGGATATCCTCCAATCACAATGGCTAACCGCCCAATTTTCCCACAGGACTAACCATCCTGAAAACATCTGTTGAAACCATTTTAAAACCAAAAACAAGGCTAACTCAAAGTGGCTTTGCTAGCATGTCCATGATCATGACGCGCTATTCAATAGTTTCTACTCTGCGAGTTTGTGCGGCTTTACCCACACGAGATAATTTGCTCCTTGTGTCGGCCAATCCACGCTTCCTAAGGCGTGTGACAAAGCAATTATCACGAGGCCGTTACAATGATCTACCCCAAAGAACTCATGCCCGCTAAGGTTTCGCTTCCATTGGACTATCCATCCTCAGGAGCCCCCTCTTGCGCCATGTGGGACTACCGTCTCATCCAACACCCACTCATACAAAATGGCACGAATATCTACGAGGTATCCCAAATTATTAAGCCAAGTCTTGCCCAGACAAGACGTGTGGTGGTACGGTAAGGCATAGCAAGATGCGGCTCCAAGACCGGTCCTTAATTGACTTGGGCGTCATTCAAAATCAAACCCTGGGTGTTAATCCTAACCAGATTAAACCCGTGCATAAACCTGCACCCACCATTCATCCGTTTCGCCCAAGTCTAAACCATTTTAGCATTTTATTTGATTAAACCATCTTTACAAAATTCCCTATGGTAAAACAATACCATAGGTTCAAGTTTAAACAAATTTGAAATGATTTGGCTAAATCCTCCCAAAATCAAAATCATGGTCTAAGCATTTGCTAAGCATTTCCAAACAATTTATCTATGGTGACAAGGGATGACATTTCAATATTCAATATTGGCCATACAATGACAGTTGGAATATCTAATCATTTAAACAGGAATTTAAAATACTTGAATAAAAGTATGCATGCATTTAATAATTTGAAAACTGAATTTAAATAACTTTAAAATATTAGGGGCAAGATGATCAAAGTATAACTTGCCTTCGCTGAAGTCTTGAAATTCTAATTCTTCGGAAGAATCAAATTCCCCGGAATCGTCGTAATCTAAACGTGAAAATACGACAATCAATTGAAATTCAAATAAAGACAATACAATAGTTCAAACTAACTCCAAATAAAATAATTATATTTTATTTGGCTAGATAACAATTTTATAAGACTTTATAAGTTTGAAACATTCAATTTAGAGATAGGAAAATAAAAGATATAACTTTTACAAGTTTAAATCCTAAATTTGCAAATTAAATAGTTTAATTTAAAATAACAATTTAAACTAATTCTAATTTATTAAGCTAGATAATCTTTTTATAAAATTTTAGAAACTTAATTCACTAAATTTTGAGTTTGAAATTCAGATGATATGAATTTTACAAATTTTAATTTAAATTTGGAATTCAAATGGATTTCTAAATTCCAAGACAGAACTAGACTGAACTCCAAATTGAATAACTATATTTTATTTAGTTAGATAATAATTTTCTAAGATTTTAGCAATTTGAATCATCTAATTTGGAATTATGGTTCAAAAGATATGAATTTTACAAGTTAAATTCCTAAATTAGTGGTTTAAATTATTTCAAATTCAAACAGACAGTTTAAACCTATTCCAATTCAAATTTTTATATTTTATTTAGCTAGGTATTAATTTTATCAAATTTTAGAAATTGGAATCACCTAATTTGGAATTAGAATGCAAAAGTTATGAATTTTACAAATTAAATCCTAAATCTGTGATTTAAATCAATTTTCTGAATTATTTTTCTAAAAGAAAATCTAATTATTGCGCAAGGTGACGCCAGCAGTGGAATTTCGGATTTAAATAAATGAATAAAAACAAAAGCGACAATGGGCCTTGTGTCGAGACACGGCCACGTGGACTTAGTCCACTGCTTGGCTCACTGGTGGGGTGGCACGCGTGTGCGACGTGTGCGCCACGTCGTGAAGAAACGGCGTGGCGCCTACGTGGTGCTTGCGTGGCGCCGCGCGTGGCAAGGCCACGGCGGCGGCGGCGCTGGGACCTAGGGTCGCCGAACTCGACGCGACGGCGGCGGTGAGATGTGCGAAGAGAGAGAGATCACGGGGTTACGCGCGCACCCACTCGACGAGGCAGGATGGCGGCCGCGGCGAGGAAGATGCGGCGGTGAGTTGCGGCTTGACGGCGAGGATGCGCCCGGTGGCTCTCCGAGATGGCGGGCGCGCACCAGTTCGTGGCGCGCGGCGATGGAGATCGTGGCGGTGGCGGACGCTGGGTCTACGGCGGCGGCGAATCGAGCTCAATGCTACGGGACCGGGCGAGGAAACTCAAATTCCGCCAAGAGGGGCACGGAGCGAGAGGGTGGTGGCGTTGGCGTCGGTGGAGTGAGGGCTTCACGACGCGTCCTTTATAGGAGTCGGGAGGTCCGAGGCGTGGAGGAGGCGGGTAGTGGCGCGGCTTGGTTGCGGCGTCGGCGGGAAATCCGGCGAGAAGAGGGGAGAAGGGTGGGGCGAGGCGGTTGAGGCGCCGAGTCGTGCGCGTGTCGCGAGGACGCGGAGGTTGGAGCGCGCCACGACTGGCTTCGCCGTGAGCAAAATGGCGGAGGCGGCTTGACCGCGGGAGAAGAACGCGGAGAAGATGGCGCGGGGCCGTCGGATTTTCCATCCGACGGTCGGAGAGAGGGTGGCGTGGAAGCGATGCGGGCCATCGGACGGGCATCCGATGGTGGAGAGAGAGGGAGGGTGGTCTGCGGGCGCTGGATCTAAATCAGCAGTCAATGCGCGATCTTGACCGGTAGGAGAAATGGGCGAATTCGCCCAAAGGATTTTAGGATATTTAAATCGGTTTCCTATTTTAAATACTCGAGGTTAATTCATTTAGGCTTTAGAAATTAGCGATTAATCCCAAAATCCTAGGAAAATTTCGGATGACTCGAATTATTCTCGACTTAAATAAAATAATTCAAACTTAAAGTTGATAATCGGATTTTGAATTGAAAATTCTTTTAGCTTTCAACAATTTAAACAATAGTTTTTAAATTGCAGCAAATTCACCAATTCAAATTAATTTTCAACTTAAATCAAATTTGAAATTTTGGGCTGTTACACTCTTCCACGACCTCCCTCAGGACCTCCCTCAGGACCTCCTCCAGGACCCCCCTCAGGACCCCCCTCAGGACCTCCTCCAGGACCTCCCTCAGGACCTCCCCTAGGACCTCCTTAGGACCTCCCCTAGGACCTCCTTAGGACCTCCCTCAGGACCTCCCCAAGGACCTCCCTCAGGACCTCCTCTAGGACCTCCCCAAGGACCTCGATCAGGACCTCCTCTAGGACCTCCCTCTAGGACCTCCCTCAGGACCTCCGTCAGGATCCTCCTCTAGGACCTCCCTCAGGACCTCCTCCAGGGACCTCCTCACGACCTCTTCGGGACCACCTCCAGGGCGTCCTCGAGGACCTCCTCGATGACCTCCCTCTAGGACCTCCTCCAGGGACCTCCTCACGACCTCTTCCAGACCACCTCCAGACGTCCTCGAGGACCTCCTCGAGGACCTCCCTCAGACCTCCCTAGGACCTCCTTAGGACCTCCTCAGACCTCCCCAAGGACCTCCTCAGACCTCCCCAAGGACCTCTTCAAGGACCTCCGTCAGACCTCCTCTAGGACCTCCCCAAGGACCTCCTCCAGACCTCCTCACGACCTCTTCCAGACCACCTCCAGACGCCCTCGAGGACCTCCTCAGACCTCCCCAGACGTCCTTATCATCACAAGCAAAGCTGTCCCTTTGGTCTTATCACTACAAAGCGCCTGTGTGGTCTTGTCACCGTGGAAAGCTGCCTGTGTGGTCTTGTCCCTCCGCCAGCGCAGACAAACTCCCCCTCCGCCCGGACCAGCGGTAGGGACACCCTCACGCCACGTTCGCCTCCGGTGCTCGGCTATTTAAACGCCGCCACACACACTCGCCGATCGTTCCTCTCGTGAATCTCTCCTCTTGTGAGGTGCCTCCCTCACGCACCTAACATTTTTCTATGTCCTCTGTCTCAATTCGTTAGTCGTTACTAATGCGATGCATGTTTGAATTTGCAGTCTTCCGTGTCTGAGGTTCAAGAGTTGGTAACGTCGTAACGGTAAGTTCATTTCAGCAACGCACGTATGGTTCTTATGTTGTGTGTTGGTTGAAATATTGTCTTATTTTATGTCGTAAATGGAACCTTTGACGTGTTCCATGGTAACGTGCGTGCCGGTCCAGACGGAGTTGATTTGTCCAGCTGCCAGCGCGCCTTGGTAAACGTTCCCAACCTGGCACGCGTCGATTTGCTGGAGCTACGACGGTGCATTCGGCAGTTGTTTGATAGCCACGTCGCTAGGAACAAGATAGTAATAGAGGCGGTCACCGCCACCATGGTCCCACAACACGGGCAGATGTTGTGGGGCCTGGTGAAGGTGACCAGCAGTGGCATGTGGGCAGAGTACATGGAGATCGTTAGCAATCCTCACGCTCCGATCTATGGACGACCCATGGTGTACGTCAATTTTGTTTATCCTGCTCAATCCTCTGGGGGCGCCGCTTCAGGAGCCACGGCGCTCTTGTCCCCTCTTTGGTTTAATGACGATGGGAGAGGTCTCGAGAGCGCCCGACGTCGTTACGCAGATGCTCCGATTGATGGAGATTCTGGTACTTTCCAACCAAATGAAGGTGTGGATAGATGGCGGGATGCTCGTGTTGATTGTCACGAGATTATCGATGGCATGTCCGAGGGCACCGCCACGAAGATGAGGACGACTTTGACTCGCAATCCAAATGAGGACGGCCGATGATGAGGCGGGATCGTCGGTGGCATTGTTTCGACCGACACGGACTATGTTCCAAGTCGGTTGGATTGCTGCGGCCTCTTCCCTTGTTCTCGCCGGTGAGCACGAGTCGTCGTGGCCTTCGATCTGACACCCCGCCAGGGGCAACATTTCCCACACAAGGCGCCGCCGAGCAAGCTATCGTGAGTTTCGCGGTGAAGACCAATGGACTTACCGAGTGTACAGTGAGTTTGAACTTTGTTTGATGTATCTTCAACCATCTACATCGTTGTACTAACTAATATATGTCGCCCGTTATGTGCGTGTCTAATCGACACTTACATAGTTAAGTCGCGTTCTTACCTCTTGCCACGCAAAGTCCGTCTTGTGAGATTCCTCAGGCGAACGGCCTTCCGTATCACAATCGTGACGGATCACACATGTGAGCTTCAGAGCCATTGCAAACGATAAGAATGTAACCTCGGCCTACATCGCGAGCATTGTAAGCCATGCGGTTATCGCCGATTTGACCATTTCGCCAAAGGTTCTCATGGCTAACGAAGCTAATACAATAGGGTATGTCGTTAGCTACTGAAGGTCCAGCGAAGCGGCGAAAGGTCCTTGAAGGGTTGTACGGTACCTACAAGGAGGCGTCGACCTAGTCCCCTGAATCTTTGAAGCAAATTGCGGATGCTAATCCGGGACATGCGTCAATAGGGACGATAGGCCAGACAGTCCAACAACCCAAATTCCCTAATCCTTGATCGAGTCTTCGGGCTTTTGGCCCGGCGATCGAGCTTCCCATCGTTGTCCCGCCCCGAGTATGGACGGTACTTTCCTTTGCGGGAAATACAAGGGCACCATTCTCACCGCTATTGCCGCTGATGGCAACGACCAATTGCTCCCAGTTGCCTTTGCAATTGTGGAGAATGAGAACACTGCCAGTTGGCTATGGTTTCTAGCCAACATAAAGCAACATGTTGTAAGGGATCGGCCGAATGTGTGTGTCATAACCGATCGTCATGCCGGGTTGTTGTTCGCATTGCGCACCATGCAGAACGGTACTAGGGCACCGTTCCAATGGAACGACATGCGCTGCGTTGGTGCATGCGGCATCTAGTCGCCAATTTCCACACGCCCGAGCAAAGACCTCATGAAGAAGTTCAAGAAGCTCGCCTCTGTAACCGTAAGCGCAAGTTCGATCTCAGGTGGCGGGAACTTGAGGTCGAAACCCAGCCGCGTGCAAGTGGAGGTTACGCCCAGCGCACCGCAAAGTGAGTTCGCTGAGTGGATGAGCGAGCATGCCCCGACTATGAGAAATGGTCCTTCTTCACGACACCTATGGTGCTCGATGCACGGCATCATGACAACCAACATGTCCGAGGTCTACAACGGTGTGTTGAAAGGGGTCGTGCCCTCCCCATCACCGCTTGTTGTAGATTTAGACATGGAACCGTGATTTGGGTTACATTTCAGAATCGGGCAATGATGGCCAAGCGAGATTTGGACGAAGAGCGCAAAGACGGAGGTTACCCTTGCGTACATGGAGAAGAAAATTACGAAGGCCCGATCCCATGTAGCTATCACAATGGATGGCGGAGAAGGAAGTTCGAGATCCGCTTATGGACAGCACGCGTTCGCGGCCACATGAGAGGTGACCGGAAGCATGTTTGTACCATAGGCGATGTGGCGCTTTGCACTCGCAATAAGCCTCAATGCTACGCACAAGCCTTGCTCCCACGTATATGCTTGCATGTCAGATTTCACCAATCTTCTAGCATGTACATGTCGAAGTACTACGACATACGACACTGTATGATACTTGAACGGGAGTTCAACTCCTCACGGAGTGGAAAGCCACTCAGGACCTATGGCGGAGAGCGATGAAGTGGTCACCGAATGAAGCACTACGGCATCCGGTGCCGTGGAGGCGTCGATCAAGGCGCATCCGCAACGACATGGATGCGAGCCAACGTGGAGATCGGCCAACACCAATAAGGTGTAGGCTATGTAAGACTCGTGGGCACTCATTCAGGAACTGCCCGAGTAGACCTTCTTCCTCCGACGCCACTTAGTATCTGTAAGCTATCCGGTGTATTTGAGTCATGTCAATGTTGTAGTGATGTGAGTGTTGTAATGATTTGCGTTGTAACCTGTATGCGCCGAGTTACTATTACCGCTTGGGTTGGGTTACGCCGCTGCTTTGCGTAAAGTAGTCGCGTCCCGCTTTCCGAGAGTTGTCACTTCACCTTTCGAGAGTGGTCACGTCCGCTTTCGAGATAGTGCTCACTTCACCTTTCCACACTTCTGCATGTCACGGCCTCCTTTCCGCAGAGTGGCCCTTCGTGCTCCCAACGCTATATATGGATGCTTTGGCGCCATTGACCCCACTCTCTCTTCCTCTTCTCCTTTCTGCCTCAGTAAAACAAGATGTCTTCGCCTCATTGAATATTCGAGTGAGCAGAGAATTACAATCACTACGACAAATAGCTTGCTTTGCCCTCGTTGCGAGGATCCGGCTAATGTGTTTACCTCTCATACGCCAACGAATCCGTCGAGTTTTCATGAAGTGTTCAAATCTTTCAGAACCGCAAACTCAAAGACGTAATGAATTATGCGTTGTACATATCGGGTTTTCTTACTTTCATTTGAAACTTCAATTCTTTTGTAGAACACAACATGTCGATTTTGGCAATGGGTCGACGGTCGCCTTGTGCTTCAAGATATTGCAATGCAAATTGTCTTTGCCTTGCAAGAAGACTCCGTGGTGTTGTTGCAATTAAATCTGCGATGTCTCGAGCGTCCGATGAACCAATGCAAGACTCCCATGATGTTACTACAATTCGTGCAATGCCTCGAGCGTTCGATCAACCCATGCAAAGTGAAGAGAAAAGGCTTCAAACACTGCATGACAGGATGGAAAGAGTTGAAAAGCTGCTTCACAAGTTACTTAAGTTAGTTACTTTTGCGGTCATTCTTCTTTTGTATCTTGTTCTTGCCAAGTAGAACGTTAGTGTGTAATGAGATTGTAATGTTCACTCGTTATCTATGCATCGCAGTCCTTGATGAATGAGAATAAAATTGTTCTACTGACATAGATAACGAAGTACAAGAGTCCAATTACATTCCAATTAGCATACTCTGCTTGGATTACAAATCACTTAATGAAGCACAACTTACAACATACAATAGACTACTAATGCTACTCTCGCTACTATCGCTCACGCCGCTCCTCATTCTTTGTCGGGCATAGTACCTCAGATCGCCTTCCGCGCCGTGTTCCTCCCAAAGGTCTCCGACGAATCTGTTCCTGTGGAAACGTCAACCTATCAGGTGACCGTGGGTTCTGCCGCAGGTCATACCGAGGCTCCTCAACCGCCGTGTCGGCGTATACGGGGGGCATCACATGTAGAACTGGCGTTGACAACAAGTCTGTGACCCAAGCCGTAGTAGGATCCGTGGAGGGGCACCAACTCGGCTCTGGTTGCGGAATGAACTGGGTGAATTGCTCGTGCTGCGGGATGGACTGGGCGAACTGCTCGTGGTACGGTTCGCCTTGCGGGGTGAACGCCGCAGGGTACATTGTGTACCCGGACTCATACCATGGCGCCAGATCACCCATTGGAAATTGTCCAATGCGGTGGGGGCTGCAAGGGAGAATCAGGATAACATCCGCCGCGGTTCGGGTTGCACGTCCGTGCTCTCCAGAATGTCCTCTTCGTGCCTCGTGACGACAATGGCACGGCGTAGGGTCCCTCCGAGACGAGGACGGCATCGGCGTAGGGTCCCTCCGAGACGAGGACAAGATCGCCGTGGGTCCCTCCGAGATGACGACGGCAGCAGCCAGAGTCCTCGCATGGCAAATCGCAGGACGATCCGCCGCCCATGCCGCCAAGGCCATTGGTCGACTTCGCCGGACGGAAGATGGAGGGGCGAGGGTACGCGACGACGCTCCGTCCGATGCCTCGAGTCGACATCGCCGGCCCTTCCACAAATCATGTTACGAACGACCGCTTGACATCATCAATAACCGCCTTCAAGGCCGTAAAAGGCGCTCCACCGTGTTCTCCGACCCGCCGAGTTCCGCTGCCACGCGCCGATAGCGATATTCAAACGGTCGACCCGCATGGTTACTGAAACACACAAAATTTTGTTAGTTAACCCTATTTGGAGGGTGGTTAATCTACTACATGCTCAACGCATCAATCGCCTGGCGTCGCACGGCACGGTCCATCCCTAAGTCCAAGCGTTGGCGTGGCTAGGATCTCGCATGTCGGGCGGGGCGCCTATCAATCTCGTCCGCTGTTCCAGACGTACCACTCCAAGCACGCGTGTCGAAGTCCTCGTGATCGTAAGGTCAGGCCTCCCGCAAAATGGAATCGGTGGCCGTCGCCATGCATCTACCCACAGTGCTGCGTCAAGCCGATCATCGCTCTTGCACCCTTCTTCGTCATCTGCGGGTGGAACAAAATAAATAACTTATGGTACCGGCATAACGTATGTCTAAAGGATCTACAACATTATTAAGTAATGCAATGTACTTACAAATGACTACGCCTTGCAAGCGGTCGCCCCAGAGCGGGGGATCTCTGAGTGCGGCTCGATCGCCTCATCACCCGTTGTGGGTTATGCGGCTCAACCATGTGGGAGAACACCAAATGACAAGTTGTCCTCCAAGACGCCGCATCCCGGTGGCATAGCAAGCTCAGGCCGTCGGCGCCAGGTGCTCTGCGCGCAAGATCCGCCCAAGGAGCCCATACTATGTCGCGTTAAATGCGTGGTCTCGAATTCATTGTGGAACTCGGGGTATATACGACGACTCTCTCCCTAGACCACCCTAGTATCGCCATATCCATCGGGATCCCATGGTCGGGCCTTCCACGGATCCTCCTCCTCCCCACCTCACCATAGAAATGTTGTGTGTGCGGGTAAGGGTGGATCAAGGCGGCGGAACAACGCCATCCGACCGCTGAAGTGCTCCCACGACCACAACAGTAACAGCGTGTGGCAACTTCCGAGAGCACGCAGGCTCCGTTCCGTGCCGCAGCTGCGAAGCGTCAGACAAAGTCATGCAGTCGCGCCAAGACAACATGAACCCCAATCAGATCAAGGCACGTCCTCATCGTCAAGGCCCACGATAGACTCCGCAAGGTGAATATAACTTCGGGTACACCATGTCCCTGCGTGCTAGGGAACATGATCCACCAATATAAACAACAAATATGCAATAAGGTGGCATCGAACCACCTCCTCCGTTCGTCAATTGGGCAATGCATGAATTGTCGCAGCCAACCGTGTGGAATGCCCTTTGACCTCTCGGGATAGGGTGGCGAAATGATGATGGAGACGCGCCTTCGGTCCGGCGACCTCGGAGGAACAAGCGCAAGCGGCCTCGCAGCGGAAGGCGGTAATAAAGTCGACATCTTGCGGTGTCACCGCTATCTCCCCACCTAAGTGGAACGTGTGGGTCTCCTACGCCAACGATCAACCAAGGCGAAAGAAGAGAGGCATCAATTAAGAAGTTTTGCCCGTGTTCAAGACATGCGGGCGAACATAATCGACCGCGTGACGAAGTCTCGGAACATACCGCTGCTCAATCCGGCGTCGTGTCTCCTCTCGGTCCCGTGTCACGGACTTGGCGGCCCATCGCCATCGATCCAAGCGTGATAAATGATGCTTGCCATCCCATGCCACTTCAAGTAGGGGTGGTATAGTACGTAGTAATGCGTGTCATTGCTTTGCAAATAGACAAAAACTAACAGATTAGCAAAATCTAAGTACGCATTTAACGGTACAAAATGCAATAAGCAAAAAATTAAACACGAACTTACCTCACTAATCAAAAGCGCTTGCGTTTCGAGCTCGCGATCGGCCGCCGCATTTATATAGGGCTGGTTGTGAAGATAAGGAAAGACGCGACGCGATGTAAAGAAAAGCAAATAGGAAAACGATACGCCAAAAATTCTTTTTTCGGTGCAAAGGAACTACGGCGGCCGAGGACAAATTTAAAATTAAGCGCGGGCGCGGCGTGCGAGGAGGGAAAAATCGCACGCTGCGAAGGCACTGCTTGCTGCGACGGCGTAGCACTCAAGGCGCCCGTCATCGAAGCGGTATGACTCTTGCGTGGCGGTCGGGCGATTCCTGCCGCCCGTGGACGCCAGCACGTAATCGCTTTTGGGGCCAAACTTGTAAATGATGGCGAACGGAGGCTACTTTTCAAAAAAATTTTGCTATAGGGTCAAAAGCAGTAAAAATCTCCAGATTGACAAGGTAGATTACACTCTGCTCCGAGCCTCCACGACCATCTCGCTTCGCGATGGAAGCAAAGCCAACTTCCGGAAAGATTCGTGGCTCCACCACCGGCCGGCCACTACTGGACATGATGCTGCCAAACTTATTCCAAATAGCAGCAAGGAAAAACAGAACACTACAGGACATGATGCCAAACTTATTCTAAATAGCAGCAAGGAAAAATAGAACGGTGCAAGGCACGCTAAGAAACTGAAAATGGATTGCCGACCTCAGAAGGAAAATAACAGCAAGTCACCTAGTGGACTTTGTAAACCTCTTTACAAAGTTGGACTGAGTGGTTCTCAATTATTTCGGTGAAATTCACGAAATTTTGTTTCTTCGTTACCCTCCTAAAGAAATTCAATTCGCTCAAATTTTTTCATTTTGTTTGAATTTAGATGGAATTTGGAGGGTTAAAGGGAGTAAACACTAGTAAAGAAACATCAAACTAAAGCTAGCCTGGTGGGAAGGCCCTCTTGCTGTTTTCCTGGACACTAGGGATTGAATCCCAGTCAAGGCTTTATTTTTTGCAAGGAAAAAGTCCAGTTTACTCCCTCGAACTATCAGAAAAGTCTGGTTTACCCTCTGAACTACAAAACCGGTTATTTAACCCCCCGAACTTGTCAAATCTGGTCAAATAACACCCCGTAGCGGTTTGGAGCGGTGGTTTTACTGATGTGGCCGGTTTTGTCCAAGTCAGCGCTTATGTGTTATCCAAATCAGCATGTGCATGTGTGAGGTGGCTATCTTCTTCTCCATCTCTCTCTTCCCCTCACCCTCTCTCTATCTAGCCACTCAAGCCGCCCGTCTGCTCGGGATGGCATGCAGCACTATTCCACGGCCATCACCTCCTGTGCCACGGCCCTCCGTGGCCTCATGGCTCTCTAGCGCCCGACAGATCGCCAAGACCGCCAATCGCTTCGCCAAAGCCGCCGCCGTCTCTTCGTCGTCGTCGGTGCTCTCGTAGCCGCCATGATAAATGCCGACTTGGTGTACTTCTTGTTGGCGCCGTGCCTTGATGGAGCTGACGTGCCGCTCCCGGGTTGGTCATCCAAATGACGGCCTATGCTTCTTCCTCTCCCATGACTTCGAGCTGCAAAGATGTCAAGACAAGAAATGGCGGCCAAGATCACTCGAGGGGTGGGAGGCGCATCGATAGGTCGGGCAGGACTTAGGCGAGGGAGGCTGCGCGGGGATCGCCGACGAGGCCGACGACGCCCAAGAACACGCCGGGGCGCCGGCGTCCCGCCATCGCAAAGACGGGCTTCTTCAATGCCGAGGCGCCGACTTCCAAACCAAGATCACTGCGCCCACCTCGCCGACGGACGTACTTGCCGCCGGAGCATCGGTAGCAACCACCGCGGCCCATGGTGGAGGCGCTGGCCGAGGCCGAGGCCGCATGTTCGCCGCTCGACGCTGTTGTTGGGCGACGGCATCGACAGCGCAGCGACGTCGCGGGTTCTCGCTCGCCAATCGCAGCTCTTTCAACCCGGACGCCGTCGGGCGTCCATGGTCGCCAACCACTACAAGATGCACGAGGACGCTGTCCTTCAACCTCGGCGATGAAACGCAGCAGCAGGGCTCATCGCCGTCGACCTCGCGCGACCTCCTCTAGGCCAACCCGACCAGACGCGCGTCGTGCTCAAGACCGAGAACATCACGCTCAAGCTGGTACTTCGCAACGACGGTCCATGCTGTTGTCCAACTGCATCTTCCGCATGGGCGGCCGCGCGGCGCCGCTCCAACCGCTTCGCCGACGCCGGGCGCGCCAAGTCTGAGCTCCTCCACACAGTGCGCACTCCACAAGGGCACCGCCGACGAAGTGCTTCAGCTGCGGTACCAAATAGCGAGGACACCGGGGCAGGTCGGCTCCTCCTGGCGCGGAGTCATGGCCGTCGCCGCCGACGACGCAGCTCAAGACGAACATCACCACCACAGGCCCCTCGTCCTCCGCCTCCGAGCAGCTCAAGTTCCTCCGGTCCCTCGTGCTCGGCCGTCCTCTTCGCTTCATTGCGTGCGCCATACATCCGGACTTCCGCGCTGTTCGAAACGCACTGCGCACGCCGACGGGCTGGCGTCGTCCGGAGGAGGTGTCGCGTGACCTCGGCCTCGACGACGCCGAGCATGGAGCCGAGCAAGTGCCGCGCCGCACCGTTCGGCAACACGAGCAAAGCAGCCGCTGGCACGAGCCGCCACGCCGAGGCCAAAGGCGCGCGTCCGCCATGCCACCGTGATCTGGCAGATCGGCTTGACTCTGGATTCAAGTGCTGTGGCCTTGCCTCGGGCGCAAGACTCCGGACGCGTCTTGGCCGTGTCCCCATGGCGGCGCCAATGACAAAGATAGTCAACCGTGGGTGGACAACGGGAGAGTTACCCGCCAAAAGCATACATTTGATGATCTTTGTGATGCGAGGTCGTGCAACACGGAGGTGGCGGTCGGCACCAAGAGGGATGGCGGTGGGCCAAGGGGACGGCGGTGGCGGCGGCCAAAGCGTTAGCGGAACTAGGAGCCGGGCCGGCGGTGGAAGGAGGAGCGGTGCAAAGCTCAAGAGGGAGTTAATGGAGGGAGAGAGAGGAGAGATGGAGAAGAAACACATACAAGCCGATCGGGAGAGAGAGAACAAGAGATAGGGTGATGTGGACATCCACATGGCAAAATATGTGCCACCTCAAGCCATGCCGCCTCCAACCCGCTACGGGGGTTATTTGCTTGTTGACAAATTCAAGGTTAAATAACCGGTTTTGTAGTTCGGGGTAAACCAGACTTTTCCGATAGTTCAAGGGAGTAAACCGGACTTTTTCCTTTTTGCAATTATTTTAAATTTTAAATTCAAATTTGATTCAAACCAGCTTGAAAACCCACCAAAATTTCGGTGATTTCGGCCCCCAATGATGTTTTTTTTCAAAAACAAAATTTGTTTCGCTGGTTCTAATGCCACAGACTCCCTGGACGACATAACCCGGAAGTGGACTCCTTCTGGGGGAATATTCCGCAAAATTGGCCTATTTGGCCCAATTTATCGGATCGATAAGAAGACCCTACGACGCTTGATTTGGAAACTGTGGGCACCACAAAATGCAAGATTTTCAGATGGCTTCTCATTCAAAGACAGTGCTTCAACGCTTGACATTTTAGTGGCTCGACGTATGCCAAACGACCATTGGTGTCCAATGTGTTCCAACCATCACCGCTTACACTTTGCACCTATGCAAAAGAATGTGGTCTCTGATCGCAACTCGGGTACAACAGACAAATCTAAACCCGATGTAGATGCACGCGAGCCAATATAAGCGATTGGTGGGCGAAAAAACGCAATTCAAACAACCAGATAAAAAAAAAGCAGCCTCTTTGATCATTCTCGTTTTTGGGAAATCTGGAAGGAAAGAAATCGGAGGATCTTCTAACATCAAAGGATTGAGCCCTTGGAGACGATGTTAATCATAAAAGAAGAGGCCAGAGCCTGGATTCTAAGGACATCTCCAATAGTTAAAGATAACATTGTCTCTAACATATACTATATCATCTTCAGAGACAACATCTCCAATAGATAGTCTCTAGCACAGTCTCCAATATTTATATATTATAATTTTTCTTTGAAACGGGCCTACATGTCAACTAGAGTAGATTAATGTATCATGTCTTGTTTCGCGTGCACGATAGTCTCTTCAGGGAGAGAAGACCTGTGCTCTCTCTCCTCCCCCTCTCTCTCTCGTAGGATTTTATTGACGTGGCATAACTAAGAGATGACAATAAATACACTATTAGAGATGCCCTAAGTGGAGCGACCGGGGGGCACGACATTTATCTCTTGATAGGCTAAATAATTAGTTCAGGGCGGCTCGTTTAGGCCCTATAGCTTTTCTCTGTCTTTGTTTCTCTTTACTTTCTGTATAGTTTGGTTGTGTTGCTGTATCCGGTTTTTTCTTCCTTCTTTAATGAAAACTAGAAGTTCACCCGTGCCAAATGGCGCGGGCGGTAACATATTGGTAGATAATCTAATAGTGAGTTTAAACAGAGTTAAATTAGATAGCTATGTAGTTTGTATTGTAGCTACGATTTGTTATTATTTCCATCATCATCACGAAGAGCAAGAGATTGATGAAAGGATATGTATATATAACCGTGCATTCAAGAATGGATTTAAGTGAGAGTAAATCATTACAAAGGAGAGAATGGAAGTAGTATGCTTACAAAATAGTGAAAGAAAGTAGTGAAAGTATATGTACATATAAACTGAAGTACAATCTATATATATATATATATATATATATATATATATATATATATTACATATAGTTTATCGCAGTGACATTGTTTTACAACCAAGAAAGATAGATCAAACGGTGTAAACATAGAATGGCAAGAATAGAACATACATAATGATAGACATAAATAGATATGTAAGAGAGAGCGAGAAGAATACATACCTAAAAAGGTTATGCAAGGGTCTGCGCCATGATGGAAACACGGATGAATCTCGATGAAATTAATAGGAGGTCGACAACGGTGAGAGTAGCAAGGAGATATGTAGGTTGGTAGGAAACAATAATCGATATAAGTAATAAGCACGAGACGTAGGTGACAAACGATAGCGAGTTAATAGCGCTTATGAGAAAGGGATTGTGTAACTAACTGAATCGGTATTCATTGCATCGAATCGATCCAATATTTTCCTATGGATAGAACATGATACGTAAGCTGTGAAGCGCTGAGATGCATGAATGAAATAACCTAGAAATAGACATAAGGCAAAAATGAGGTTTGGTAGCTCTTCTTGATATATTTGTTAGCTTTGATTGATATATTTGTTTTAAACATGAACGTGAGGCAACGCGAACGATAAAACCATACCAAGAAAAAATGGCAAGTAACTGATGGTAAAAGGTGCAGGCGGTAAAAATCTATACGCAAACAATCAATAATTCTATAAATAGAAACAGGTTCTATAAATAGAAACAGGTTAAGGGCAAAGAGGGACCCTTAAAAATTGAATTGATACACCATTATGTAATGTATGTAGTCGTTAGAGGTAGATATCTGTATAGGTGGAAAGTCTTATGAAAAATATATACTATTACGAAAATATGAGGAATGGTGTTGTCTAGATAATATGGTTTGGAAATCTTGTTTTTCTTTCTTTTTATACATACCTCAGTAGCAAAGAGGTGAGAAGCGTATTAATGTGAAATAGGGTGAGAGGCAGTAAGACACATGAGCGCAATGTGATCGCGAAAGGGCAACATGTTAGGTGGCTATGAAGTCATATAAAAAATAAGTGAGAATGGAAGCTAACTATGGTGGATTAGTGACATAGAATGACGCATAGGTAGGATTTCTAAAGTCAGAAAGAGGTAATTACCTTGATGAGTGTAGTAGACAGCAATGAGGAGTAATTGAGACAATGTGATCGCGAAAGGGAAACATGTTAGGTGGCTATGAAGCCATATAAAAAATAAGCGAGAAAGGAAGCTAACTATGGTGGATTAGTGACATAGAATGACACATAGGTAGGATTTCTAAAATCAGAAAGAGGTAATTACCTTGATGAGTGTAGTAGACAGCAATGAGGAGTAACTGAGACCTAAGGGCAAGGTAATAGCAGCAGTGATATAAAAGAACATATATATATATTACATATAGTTTATTGTAGGTGCTTGACAGCGCGTTTGTACAACCAAGAAAGATAGATAAAAAAGTGTAAACATAGAATGGCAGTAATAGAACATACATAACAGATAGACATAAATAGATATGTAAGAGAGAGCCAAGAAGAATACATATCTAAAAAGGTTGTTTGAAGGTTCAGTCACGGTGAAAACATGATGAATCTGATGAAGTTAATAGGAGGCGACAATGGTAGAGCAGTAAGGAGATACGTAGGCTGCTAGGAAACAATAATCAAATACAGTAATAAGCACGGTGACGTAGGTGACAAACGTCTGTTGAAGTTAATAGCGCTTATCAGAAAGGGACTGTGTAACTAACCTGAACGATATTCATTGCATGAACTGATCTCAACAATTTCATATGGATAGAACATGATACGTAAGCTATGAAGCGCTGAGATGCATGAACGAAACAACTTAGAAATAGACGTAAGGCAAAAATGAGGTTTACAGGGAAGTTTTAAGGAAATGAAAAAAAGCATCATTTTGCCACTGTTAATTTCAGTATATACATAAGACGAATGATAAGAGAAAACAGTGTTGTTTGGGGATGATGATGTTGCATAACATTTTGATGTTGATTGTTGAAAATGTCCTCCGTCCGATCCCTGTTAATAACATCTTAATTACATACTGACAAAGATCTCAAATAACATCTTAGATTATATATAACTTTCCATAAATTTAACACTTGGTTTCCTACATCATAATAGCCACTTTGATGGTCCTGCATAACATTTTGATGTTGATTGTTGAACCATCAAACCGGTGTTGTTTGGGGATGACGATCGTCAATCTTATAAATATCCAATAGTAAAGGTCCTAAGATTAGTTAGTAGCTAAGAAAGAACAATGATCTAGATATTATACTTTACCACAATCCATTCTAGTTAACCACTAACTCAAGGATTTAGAAACTTTTGACATAACTCAAGAAGTTAATTTGTGAAATTTCTGACACAGTGCATGATCTAACTAAGCGTGGTTACATACCTTTTAGATGGAGTTAGTGGGCCATCAAAAATGGATTGAGAGAAAAATCAACTACGGAAGCGTATCTATTTACAGACTGTGTTTTCTGGTGCTATGGATGTATTAATTTGTGATCGGGTACGGAAAGGTACATAAGAGAGGTAAACACAGTATCCAATGGAAGCGTAGCTATTTTCCTAATATACTGCATGTATAGCAAATATGTGAAAGAAAGAAATTTACATAAAGATTCTTATACGGGTGCGCGTAACATATACTATGATAGACTTAAAGGTTCTTTATAGGATGGTTATAGATTTCATCTGATAGATAGCACTGAACCAACAATGTAAGAACGTATGGAGCAGGAAAATCGCAAAAATCGAAATGGAACAGAGTGAATGTTACCTCTAACAAAATTTTGTCTAGATAGTTGAGCTAGTTCCATAGAGAAAAAGGTTATATATAATGCTGTAGGGCGGAATTGTTTGCGAAGCAAGCAAACAGGACAGCAAGAACATCTGTAGCATCGTGAATAGCTCTATGCTTGTAGCTTATTATTCATGGATAAAATACGAATGTCAGGTGCATGATTATAATCTCTATCTGAATTTATTTTCAGAAATAATGGTTTGTTTCGCTAAATTGTATGCGACACAGTAATATTGGACTGTGTTGGCATAATGACTCTATGCAAACTTCTGTTGGACTCCAATGCATTAATATTGGAACAATCAGTCTTACATCAACAAAGAACCGACAATTCTATAGGCTAAACATCACCATACTACAGGAGTATTAAAGGAATCTAGGGAGCCTAAGCGCTATGCAAAAACATAGAAGCGGAATGGGGAAAGAGGTATGCACTTACTAATAGACTGAACAGAAGCTCACGCGTGCACTGCATCTGCTATAAACTATGGGCCCATGATTGGTTAAAGAAATGGCTTTGAGATCACAAAAGCATAATGTTTGGGATAGGGAAATACAAAGAATACAGTATTACCGAAAGCAAGATGCATGATAGAGTATATCTCATTTCCATGGAATAAGAAATCTTGAAAGTGACAAACAGTGACAATATTCTGTGGACATCAAAAGTGATAGCTATCCATGGAGAAAAGGAAAGGAAGATAAAAGAAGCGAGCTGTAAAAGATAAATAGAAAGACAGACTAAGAGGATAAGATACAACAATGTTCAATCTCTGTCTAGGGTAGCAAAATCTGCTAGTTTTATGTCATAGCTTTCAAGTCAGAGAACGGTTGATTTTCATTTTATGTTATCAAATATAGAAACGTCCCTAATAAGAACAATTAAAAATATAGAATGGAGATGACAGAAATAAAATACAGTTGTAGTCTAGTCCAACCTGCTCAAAGACAAATCAAGAACACACAGGTACCGCAGCGAGCCCATTGGATGTCATACATGGCATTTTCTTCTTCTTTTGGGCAGTAATGGTGCCATGGTAGGCAGTATGCGGACATGGACTACAACCAAAGATCACTAAAGAAAAGAGGCGTAACAGATGGGATCTATTATTTATCATAGTTTGGCAACTTACCGTTTTATGATATTGAAAAAATTTCACATAAGACAGTCTATTATAAATATAATGCAACACCTAATATTTAGTACAGTTGAATAACGGTGGTATTAATTGGATGCAGTAGTATTTTCTAAACTGAGGGTGCTTATATACACAAGCATCACAAGACAGACTAGCAAGTAGAACAAAACCTCAAAAGTCGTGTTCAGACTTTAGACCAAGATCTAACGATGACCACAAAGAACAAAGACATTGCAATCACACTAACATCACAAAGATTATTAGCTTTGGGTGGAATTAGGGGCCAATCGGATTACCTTTAATTTCGAAACAATTAAGTCTTCGCTTACATTAACTCTCTCCATGGTGCCCTCTTAGTCAAATTTCATCTGCCAAGAGGAGAGCGGTAGGACAAATTATAGACTATGATATTAATCCAATAGGACAAATTAGTTGGCGTAAGAGCATAAGGACAAATTATAGACTATGATATTAATCCAATAGGACAAATTAGTTAGCGTAACAAATACATGATGTGGAATAAATAAAACTGCTTTTCCATGTTTAGACATGTATTACATGTTCAAGACACAAGATTATAAAAAAATTAAAATCTCTCATTATGTGTGCAAATCGTTATAAAAAGCAAACCTTTTTAGGACAACCCAAGCACACATTTAATGTACAAAGTGTAGATATAGCCTAAAGTTTGAAGAAATGGGATGCAAATATTAGCACTATAATAAAATTCCAAGGCAATTTAGTACAGTTGAATAACGGTGGTATTAATTGGATGCAGAGTATTTTCTAAACCGAGGGTGCTTATATACACAAGCATCACAAGACAGCTAGCAAGTAGAACAAAACCTCAAAAAGTCGTGTTCGACTTTAGACCAAGATCTAACGACGACCACAAAGAAGAAAGACAAGATTGCAATCACACTAACATCACAATATTATTAGCTTTGGGTGGAATTAGGGGCCAATGGATTACCTTTAATTTCAAAGAACAATTAAGTCTCCGTCGACATTAACTCTCTCCATGGTGCCCTCTTAGTCAAATTTCATCTCGCCAAGAGGAGAGCGAAGGACAAATTATAGACTATGATATTAATCCAATATGACAAATTAGTTAGCGCACCAAATACATGATGTGGAATGAATAAAACTGCTCTTCCATGTTTAGACATGTATTACATGTTCAAGACACAAAGATTATAAAAAAATTAAAATCTCTCATTATGTGTGCAAACTGGTTATAAAAAGCAAACCTTTTTTAGGACAACCCAAGCACACATTTAATGTACAAAGTGTAGATATAGCCTAAAGTTTGAAGAAATGGGATGCAAATATTAGCACTATAATAAAATTCCAAGGCACAAAGAAGACTATTTTCGGATAAAAAAAAGGATGCTAGCAGGCATCTCCTCTTCACTAGCAATGGGTAAACAATGTGACACCGTTGGCGCGGGCGTGCTCCGCCATACTGGTCGCGTCGATGGCGTACACCTTCTTGGCGCTGGTCTGGGCGTTTCAGATGGCAAGGACGTCGCTCCCGGTTGCCACATCAAGAACCACCTAATAAATCCACTAAATCCATAAAATTGGAGCCCAAAACTGCAGCAAAGATCGAATTTTGCAGGGGTTGTGGGGGTGGAGAGGGGTCTATCTCACCTTGCCGCGGAAGTGTGCAGCGTCGCAGAAGATGGCGGATTGGTGGGGCAGGAGGAAGAGAGGGGAGGAGCGGCGGCGCGTGGATTTGAGCGAGAGAGGAGGCGCCAAGGCAGCCAGGAGGGAGCTCGAGAGGGTGACTGGAGAGGAAGAGGGAGGGCAAGCAAGGCTGAGGAAGGCGCATCAAGGAGGGAGAGGGACAGAGGCGAACGGGAAAAGGAAGAGAAAGATGGAGGGAGGTCGAGGGGCGACGGGGAGGAAGGGGACGGCAAGGGGGCGGAAGGGGGAGAGGAACAGGAAGGAAGGACGGACTGCAGCGACGGGAAAGAAGACCAACGGGTCAACGGGGAAGGAGCCGGAACGGGAGAGGAGCCGTCGAAGTAGCGGCTGGGGAGGGAGCTCGAGAGGGCGGCTGGAGAGGAAGAGGGAGGGTGCGGCGGCGCTGGTGGAGGAGGGCACGGCCGCACGGGCGCCGAGAGGGGAGAGAAGGAGCTGCAACGGGAAGTGGCGTAGTGGCGGCAGCTGCTTCTGCTGGGAGCGGACGGAGCAGGGGAACAGCACAAGACGCAAGGGAGAGTGAGGACACGAGAGGAGCGAGGTGGGTGGAGAAGGCTCTAGTTGGGGGGCGACGCAACGCGGTCCACGTGAAGCTTCGCGTTCGGACCAAGCGCAGCAACTCGAGCAGGCAGTCATCTCATCCGTTCGCTGCGCATCTGACGGGAGGGCTGCTTCGGGTCGACGTGGCCAGGGCCGCTGAGCCCCCTTTCTTCCAAGAATTAAATTTAGTAATTTCAGCAGCTCCCCTGCTGTTCTTCAAAAAGTTGTGTTACTGTCATCTTAATACGATTTTCCTTGGCAGGCTGAATTTGGATCCGTTCGTGGTTCTTCTTTTTCTTTCCTGTACCTGCATTGACTTTGCCGTGTCTGAATGTTACAAATTCGTTCACCTGGCTATGTAGTACCAAAATTTGAGTTAGCTCTAACATTCCAAATTTATTTTTTAACTTTTTTTGTTCCTGCCACTTATCCATCCAAATTTGATCTCTTCGCACCTCAAAAATTGTTGCAGAGCGCCTGGTGACTGAGAGGAACAACGGCAGTAGCCAATTGCAGACAATATATATGGGCTGTTGAGGACCTACAGCAACTACAACCTCCCCAAGCATTGTGACAACAACAGGGTGCTCAAGGTGCTTTGCATCAAGGTTTTTAAAATTTTTTTTGAAGATTTGCGTCAAGGTTTTTTTTTTTAAGATTTGCATCAAGGTTGGGTGGACTGTCCCTGCCCGACAGCACCACCTGAAAAGATTCTAGTATTTGCCGCAAGGATCCACATGGGATAGCTTTGTATTTATAGTTTATACTCAGTACATAGTTGTGAACAACCAGGACTAGCCGATTGCTTCGGTTACAACAGAAGAGATTAGGAGAGGATGCGCTGGCGACAACAGATGAACAGAAGTGCTACAGTCTGATACGGTACAACCGGCAACCGGACTCTATCTTTACAGCCGGATTTTATCTCTACTAGATGGCTGCCCGCGCCTTGGCGCGGAGGCAAACACGAAAAAGACATCAAAAAACACATCACATTACCTTAGAACACAACCAGCTAATGAGGATCCCATAATCTGAACATAACAGTACACCAAAGGGAACTTAGAGTAAACGCAATAAACATATCAAATGCGGATCTTCACTTTTTCGAGCTAAATGGATAGCTCATCTGTAAAATCAACCAATAGCACTTCCCAATCTGAATGGCAATTCAAGAGGAATAACATGCCCATTAAATACTGCCCTGAGCAATACGAAAAGATCTGAGAAGCAAGATACTAATGTATTATAGCATAGATCAATGCAAGATAATATTGCAATATCCTTGTCCATAATTAAACATACACAACATCAAAGTTAACCGCACGAAAGGCCCAATTTTGGAGGACATATTCTAACAGTGAGAAAGAATATGCACATACAACGGTTTGGATGTCAACTCGTGGGACAGAAAAGAACTAACGAAGAGCAAACAGGTCAACTCTCAATAGTTCAATCAACTTGACAAATCCTAAGAACAAGTTATTTCAAGAGGTGTATCATTATAACCAAACGTGGAAAACAAAATGTCGCAATTAATCGTATGAAATTACACGCAGGACCGAATCTACTTAAACAACGAAACAAGGACATAAAAAAACTAAGGAAAAGACAGCTAAAAAAATATCTTTTTAAAAAATAACAGAGCTACACTACTAAGCAAAACAATAACAAAAAAAATTTCACCTCAACGACTCTTGGCACTACGTTGGGGCGGATTGAGCGTGACCAACCGAAGCATGCACCGAGTGAACAGCCTGACAGGTACCACCACGCCCATATCGCACTCCAAGAAGTCGCCAAAACAGATTTCGCTGTGAAAAGCGAGCAAATTTCACGTAAAGAAGCGATCGAATGGAGGA
Source organism: Phyllostachys edulis (assembly GCA_036346405.1). Taxonomy (NCBI): domain Eukaryota; kingdom Viridiplantae; phylum Streptophyta; class Magnoliopsida; order Poales; family Poaceae; genus Phyllostachys; species Phyllostachys edulis. Next base: position 32,994 of record JAYEVD010000708.1, on the reverse strand, counting down.
TTTGAGGAATTATATGTATCTAGAAATATGGTACGAATTATTATGCTAACATCATCCATACCTATACAGTATATACACAATATAACTGAGAAATACCACAAATAGTGGTCTACATTACAATTAAAATTTAGTTATGCCCCGCCGTGTAAATATATGACACTATCAGAACAATGCAAGAGTGATTGGCAAATACTATTTTAAAATAATCGCAAAAGCTAAGACACCGGTACTCTCACAATTTCACTATAAAATCATAAACATGTAAACATGCAAAGGATCGATGTATTTTTGCAGCCCTAGTATACGAGAGCAAGAGGATCGAGATAGCAATTTAAATGCTTTAAAAGAATATTATATTAGTGGGTGTATGTTTTAATATTTAGTATACACGCTATCCATCTTTAACAACTGGTGGTACTATTTTTTTTGCACTTTGGAACAGAGAGACCCCTAAAGCGATTACTCTGGATAGAAATGAGATATAGATTGCATCCAACAACAAAGAGATATAGAGATGCACATTAGAATTTGACAAAATTAAAACTTAATTCCAATTCTGTCATGAAATCCGCAAGGAAGTTCTTGTGCTAAAAGAGAAAATAATAAAGCATTATGCTCTTATACTCAAGTAAGTGGACCCCTGGCACCAACCATGTAGAACAAAATAGACTCTAATTCCTATTAACGAAGATACCACTAAAACTTGGGGTATGGACAAACCATCCTTGATTCAATTGGAAAGTCACATTTTAGCCACCTTAATCCACTTTTGTTTGCTACTTGTGTCAACATACATATTCAAAAGCGAGGAGTGATACCCTATAAAGACCAAAGCTTAAGGATAATACACATCAGACATGCATTAGTACGGTTCCAACCACTTTCACCAACAATCATCACATTCGACATGGTATGATCGCCTAAAGTTGATTACACACTGTAGCAAATGTTGAGTTTGGATGGCAACATCCATTGCAAGTATGCAACATAGTTCTTGCAGAATTCCAAGAGCCTATAGTTGCTGATAACTATCTAACACTATACGAAAAATTGCATTTACTGCTCACCAGAATCGACAAGAGCCTTTGATGAGCAATATACATTTGGAAAAACATTCAAATCAGATATCGGGTTCGCACTATGGGATAAACAACAAGCATTCATGCTAAAAATCCTCTAGGAAATAGGGATTAGGATACGCTTTGATCGAGGTCCATCCATTTGTGGAATGATGAATCACACACACGCACAAACTATCTTTATTGGAACCAAAACAGATAGAAAAATCTAGAGTTCAGGGAGGCCTGACCGGCGGGTTACTCCACGTCGGCATTGCCCGCAGAGGTAGTGGCGGCGAGTTCCTGCTCCTGGAGGTGCTCTAGGGTCTTCTAGTGTGCCCAGGTCTTGAGGGTGAGGTCGGGCTTGGCGTTGAGGCATCTGTAATCGACAAGAGCTTTTGTTGAGCGATATACATTTGTAAAAACATTCAAACTATATATCAGGTTCGGCACTATGGGATAAACAACAAGCACTCATGCTGTAAATCCTCCAGGGAAACAGGAATTAGGATACGGTTTTTAGTCTGAGGTCCATTCATTTGTGGAATGATGAATCACACACACACCAACTGCCTTTATTGGAACCGAATCGACAAGAAAATCTAGAGTTCGTGGAGACTGACCGGCGGGTTACTCCGCGTCGGCATCGTCATCATGCGGCAGTGGCGGCGAAGTTGCCGCTCTGAGGCCTTCGAGGGCCTGCAGATAACCAGGTACTACAAGTTGCTAGTTCATACCATCTGAACAACAAATAATGGGGAAAAGGACCTTAGGTGGTGGTTGTTCTTCAGGCTCATTCGAATCTCCCAGCACGCTATTTTGTTTACTGATTTTGATTTTCGCAAGAATGCAACAACAGATAAACATGTATAATGCAAAGGAGCATTCCATATAAATATGAGATCAATAAAAAGGAAGTTTGGTGAAATGAAAATGTAGAACTTACGACGCGTCCTCCCAAATGTAGACTTTTGCTCATATTCAGGATCGAAGGGTCCACTGGGTAACCCGAGCGGGCAAAGTAAACATGAGCATAAAGAGAGCCATTGTGCTCGAGAGCCTATGGCAAAAACATACAACAAACCCAAAATTAATTAAAACCAAATAAAAATAATTATAACATAATCTATAAGATTACTTATCGCAAGTAATATCCTACCTCAAGGATAGTATGTCGCTGAGAGTGTTCTCGCACTTGGTAGGCCCCTAGAATGCATATGGTATGTTAGCCTCATGGCGGATGAGTGCATCCTCATTCTCGAAGTTATTGAATTTCTCGTTCTCGATAAATACATCAAGGAATAGTGTGAATAACTTAAGCGGTTAGAATAAGCTTTCAGTTTAATTGATATTGTTTAATGAAATGGAAACACATGCTACATTCACATAAAAATTCAACAGAATGGCTATACAAAAGCACTCGCTTAAGGAGTCCGTCTTCGATGGAAGTGGTTCAATTTAAAATTTCAATTTCAGCGGACTCCGGTAGAGCTGCCATGATCTGTATCATCTACATAGCTCTAAATATAAGGTTTCGTTCGCACCATCAATACGCATAAGCCGCATTTCCATGAAGTCCTTCTTCCTCTAAAAATAAAGAATATCCACAAATAGATCACTAACTATACACACATGTACTTGAGGCCAAAAGGAACAAATAAGAACATGCTGTCTTTTGATATACCTTTCCTTTTTGGCAATACAAACGCAGAACAATAGAATAACAGGACAAAAGGATACACTGATTGCCAACTCATAACTCACTATGATCATGGTCTAAAATGCACAAGTGTAGTATTCATATATACATTGAGAATAGTGCATCTGTCACTCATCATAGCATATGCACACATTGAGAATAAGTGCATCTATCACTCATACTACTATATTCAGATAAATCTTGAGATGCAAAACAAGCTTTAGCATGTCCCATCCAAAAACTGCTCAAGGAGAAAAGGGAACCACATCTGCGTGTATGGTTGTACCTAAGGAAATTGTCAATTATGTCTGGACATTTCACGTAAAGTTTGTATCTTTTCAGTGTTCAGAACTAAATAAGCAGCTGTCCCCTTGTTGGGCATGTACTATTTAGTGATGTAGCACTCCCCAAGGAACACACCTCAAATAGATGACATCCTTGTGATCAGAAGAAGAAAAACGAATGCAGATTTTTGGTAGAAATGAGCTTACAAAGCATGTACAGATTAGAGATTGCTTACCCCTAACCATTGGCACCTCATCGCAACATCTCTCACTGTCTTGGTTAGTGATGAAGTTACTATCTTTATATATGTCATGATTCCTTGTTCATTTACATATCGGAGAGTATTCATCATTGGTACACCAAAGAAAACAAAGTAAGTACACACCTGAGGGGTGAACCAATGAATGCAAACTTTCAACAAGACATAGAAAAGCTTTACGCTAGCAAAAAATAAAATCTCCATCTGTTGGGCCCAGTTGTAGGACAAAGTTCAACAATAGAGACTACAAGTTCTGTATTTGCATATGATACCAGTCATAAAAGTGGAAATAGCTTACTTCTCGAGGCCACCTCTCAGCACCTCTCAGCACCTGGAGCTGAAGATATGACCAATCCGTAGCCAGCGGTCCTCCATATTTGAGGTTCTGCCCAGAATCAGCAATCATATTGGACGAACTGGTTGAGACAGACACTGAAGGTGTGGTGCTCAACATCCCCATATCGGCGGCCATCCCACTGGAACAGTCCAGGTACACTGGCATGCCTCCTGAGCGGCTAGTTGTCGTGCTTGTCTGAAATGAAACCACATGCTGTCTGCAGAATGGCTGCGGAAATGCCCCCAAAGTTTAGATTAGGATCGTCTGCCATCTACATGCCCAGCAAAATCTCTAGAACAGACTTTGGTACTTCCAGTCTCGAAGGATGCACTCCATGCTCCAGAACAACTTCACAATGACGTTACCAAATGAGAGCTTCTGTGTTACCTGTTACAAGTTGTACCGCATTTCGACACAACCCAGACGAGTTCGGTGCCTACGGCTCCAATATTTCATCCGAGTGTGGACTATTGACTCCTGGCAACAATATCTGGAGATGAAATTGGACATGTCAAAAAAGATAAAACCTTCGAATTTGGAGAGAAAAAACTCAGTACAGGGAGCTAGTATCGAGCCAATCTTTTATGAAGATAGAAAACCCGAAATTTCTGTGCTTGGAAAAAGAAATATGCTCAAGGAAAAGAACTACACTCTTGACACACAGGCACTCTTCAAACAGAATTTCTTTCACTTGTGATCCTAATGTTTTTTCAGTTCCATAGCTAAATAGACCCATCAACCGTATGAAAACTAAAAAGCACAATACTAAAACATCAAAGTATCAATCTTTCAGAGCAAGAGTCTATTCTCGCTTTTGCTACTCTTCTCGCTTTTGCTATGCAGTCCCCAGAGTTCAGAATTCAGCTCAAGATACTTTCTGGATCCTATAAAGTACACCGTAGACGATTTTCTGAAGATAGCATCAAATTGATAGGCAAAGTATGTTTGCGATGGACCCAATCGCATGTAGGGAACTTATAAAATCAGAGCATATAAAACAGAGTCGGCTGTCATATTGACAAATAGATCCGCCAATACGAGAACTGGTAGGTAGAATAAGGACGCGAATAAACAAGCGGCCAAAGGAATCGACGCGTGACATAAGAACAAATCAACGGCGCACCCGAAGCAAAGCCAAAAACACAGAATCAGATGAAGCAACAACAACGGAAATAAACAAGAGGACCCATACACCCAAGAACAGGTAAAGAAAAGCGGGGATATAACACTAAGAGACCAACCGAGAACGGGTAGGATAGAGAGGAAGGAATTGAAGCGAGGAACACAAGGATGAGGTACAAGCAGAGGTAGCACGCAGGAGCCCGCCGGGCGAAAGAAGAAGAGGAACGAACGGGAAATGGCAAAGAAGAACAGGAAGAAGCGTTCTGTGGGCAGCGGTGGAGAAAATGCTAGAAAGCGCGCTGCACCCGAGGCAAGGAGCACGTGGCAGAGCGGGCGAGGCAGAGCCTGCGAGCGCGCCGAGCGGAACGCCTACGAGCGGCACGACCGAAGCATCGACAGCATTCCGAGCGCATCGATCGGCCGATCGGACGGCGCACATGAAGCAAATCAGATCCAACAACGTGACCTCACAACGACAACGCGGAAAATCAGCGAGTGATCCGACGGCCGAGAAACGGTTGAACGAAGATCCGACGGCCACAAAAAATAGTGACGTGGCCACCCTGGTTAAGCCTGAAGTCTGCGCCCTTTTATATAGAGAGATTTTCAACACCACCTACAAGACACTTTTATTTTGATCTACGTGATGGTGAGATGAGCAGCACCTGATGGACTGGGAGGCACCACAAACCACATTTTATTGGCAGGCACCACAAACCACGGTGCAAGTTAATATCTCAATCTCGATTGAACTTGAACCTTGGTGCAGAAAATGTTATTCTAAGTTTATCATCTCCCAAATGTATGGATCAACTCAGATACGAATACGATCCCTCCTACACAAGGATATGAATGCTCTTTTTTTTTTGGGAGGGGGGCGGGCGGGATAGACATCTTCTGTGCTTTTTACCTCGATCAGGGTATTCATGGACGAGCCTAATAATAAACAATTTTGACGTTTGGGCAAATAGGGTATGTAATTATTCCGCCAATAGAAATTTTGTATGTAAATTGTTGTTTTATTGTTTTTCTTGATGTAGAATTTGGATCTGGGAAAGGTTGGCATTGTTGTGTAATTTGTTCCTCTTAATATTTTGCTGAGCTTTGCGCAGGGTATGAGACCACAACAGGATATTTAATTTGTCCATGCTTTACTAGCATGTGTCACTATTGTGTCCATTCCCATGGTTGAATGTGTTTAAGGAATCACGGGTGTCATGGATTGTTGATGCTAGGTATAGAAGTTAAATCTTTAATCAGATCATTAGGCAATTAAGAGATTTCTATCAGATCTTGACTTTTTTTTCTTCTGTAGTCTTCCCTAAAAACTTGACAATAAAGAGAATTGATTCTGATCTTTCAGCAGGTAGGCACTTTACTTCTCTTTTGGTAACTATAAGCTATGATGATTGCCTGATTAATCCTTATACTAGCAAAATGGAGTTCAAGTGGTTTGAGCTTACCAAATGTCCATCTGAACACAGTTAAAAAAATTTACCATTTCATATGATGTATTCAACTAAGATTACTATAGTTCTCATTATTACAAACATAATTTAGGTTTCTTTAGTTTTAGTGAACTAATGTGAACGTTTACTCTGCGTGCCAATCTACCAGATGTCAAAGTTCCTCATTCAGTTGGGCTAAATTATGCTTAGTACATGTTGAGACACAACCTGTAATGACACATAAATTATATTGGATAGTGCTACCCAGTCTTGGAACACTAAACCGGTATCCAGTTTGTGAACGTGTCAAACAGATTTTTGTTTTTTGGCTTGCTATGTTTGTAAATGATTAAATGGGTTTATAAAACAAAGATTGTTCCAAGTCTATCATGGCAACGATTGTTCCAAGTCTATCATGGCAAAAAGAACAAAAAAATCTCACCTAAAAGTTCATGTGACTGGCTGTATCAGTACTTCAGAAGGACCATGGATCATGTGTATTTTCAGGAAGATCTCTGATTAGGTGAAATCGGATAATCTCAAATATTATCATATTGGATATCAATTCTTTTCAAATTAATATTCTTCTAGATATTCAGTTTAATGGGACTAACAACATGCTTGATCTTTTTTATTAAAACTTGAGAGCTACTTTGCTGTGTGACAAGTTTGGTGATTGGTAAATATTAACCTATTTAAAGGCTGAAGAACTTCTCGCCCTCCCGGCCCGGCCACGTCGCAAAAAAAAAAGTCATCCGTCCGATCGGCCCCGCTCAACTCTGCGCTCGCCCGATCCGCCCGATGCGCTCGATGGGAAGGATCACAGCTCGCGCGTCCACGTCGCCCCACAGGCGTGCGTCTTGAACCTTCCTCCCCCGCTGCCACCTCGACCTACTCCGTGCGCCGCTCCTCCCCTCGCAGCCTCCCTTCTCCCGGATGGAACCCCGACTCTTCCCCTCCCTTCCCCTTCGTGGCCTCCCTCCCCGTTGAGTGGCGCCTTCCCTCTTCCCCTTCCCCGCCGCCATCTGCTCCCCTCTTCGCCGGGCGCCTTCCCTCTTCCCCGCCTTGTCGCCATCCGATCCCTTCGCACTGCCGCTTTCCCCTTCCCCACGACACCGCCTCTCTTCCCCACCGCGGAGCCTTCTCCTCCTTTCAAGACACCGCGTCCTTTCCTTTCCCGGACGCTGCTTCCACCTTTCTCCACCCGCTCGCCACACCGCCGTATCCACCCGTCGTTGTGCACGCAGCCGCTACATTCCATCGTCCCCGACCATGATGACGCGGATCCGACATCTAGGAGGTGATAGGGAGAAGGAGGTAGACGCATGGGCGGAGGGCGAGGCAATGACGCACGACATCAGGAGCGGCGTTGTGGGAGGTGGTGCCCAACGGCGAGGTGGGAAGCGGGATGGGGGCGACAGCAAAATCATGGTTCCCACTTAGCCAGGCCAGGCCATCGCTGTTCCAGGTGATATTGGTTCAAACTCCTCATCTTTGTCTCCGCAGAGTTTCCAATCTGCATTGCCTCGTGGATTAAGGCCAGATAAGAGGTTAGCACTTTTTCGTCGAATGAATTATGCTGTTTCAGAATGTTAGTTAAACCAAACAATTCAGTTTTTCCTTTTCTAATTGCTTTCATCAGTTCAGTATGGAGGTTATGGAGCTCAATACACCACACAGAGATTTAGATTGTGAGGACAATGGCGGAAGCCTTGATTCCAGAGAGGCAGTGAGCTTCGTGGGGCAGTGGAAGGATAAGCCGCAGAAACAAGTGCAGAAATCTCAAGTACCACACAACACATTTTTTATGGGTAGTATTCACGGTATGGGAATGCAGTTGCGTGGTATAGAGCTGCTCTAAAAGGAATCCAACATACAAATCTTTGTGCCACTAGCATAACACAGATAGTACATTGATCTCAGTTGACATTTATTCATAATCAATCATGCAATTTTTACCCATGCCGTGTTTGAAAGAATGTCTAGAAGAGTCTATTTGCAATGTCATGACTGATGTACACTAGATGGTTGACAAAATGTCTAGGAAATCATGTGCATGAACTAATTTGGATGAATATAGATTGCCTGAATATATGCGTATGTGGTCGCCAATGACTACAGCCTGAGTAGGTCGGCAGTTACGCCTTATGTATCATCCTATCCTTTAATATTTTCCCCTTATTTTGTTCCAAGATCTTTTATGGTATGGTGGTCAATGCATTGGTGTATTCGGTGCTTGCATAGAATGCTCTACAATTGTGTTTGCATGAAATTGTAAATACTTCATGTACTGAAATTTGGTATGGCAATGTATAGCACATTTTTTATTTCTCATATAACTTATCTAAGATATAGTGCTCTCTGAAAATAATCTTCATGGCTCCGCAATTCATTTATTTGATTTAGCATAAATTACGATATATCACGCAAGGAGGTTGATGTAACTACTGATGCGGCTAGAAGATGGTGACCATCTGTCGGTTCGTCCAGTGTGCGGGGCCATGGAGGGCACATTAGCGGCTGAAGTTCAGTGAGTTATTTCTCTGTTAATTTCCTTCCTCTTCTTTTACCTTCCTACTTTGCAAGATTGTTTTTTTCACACTTATAGTAGGCATTAAGCAAATCCAATAATCTTTCTTCGATTGCATACATTTCGTATTTTTAAGGTTTGATTATTTATCTGTTTGGGGTTGTCTAATGCAGGTGCTACGTATAGTTGGTTGCTTACTAGCAAGATGGAAACAAAGATTGTTATTGCTGATGGCTCATATCATTGCGTACCTAGACTAAGCTTCATCTTACCATTTATGGTATGTTTTTCTCTATTACTTATGTTATTATCATTGATGAAAACAACATGTCAATGTGTCATGTCCTTAGAAGAGAGTTTAACCAATGATCATCAATGATACTTTCTTGAGAGGTTGGTCTGTCCATAGTTCTATAAGGTACAATTATTTGTGCCTGTTCGATTTTACTAAATGAATTGCGCGAAAACGTTGACCTTCACAAAGTAGCCAATGTGTTTTTCACTTCTTCTTCCTTTCTTTTAGGCTCATGGTGTTTTGTTCTCGCCATCGGTGGTTTAGCTCATCTATAGTTGCATCATTTAATCCATCTATAGGTACTCCTTCATCGCTCTATTTGTGCACTTGGATTATGATATGATGAAAAAAAATGACTTAATACTTCTTGCCTATATAACATGATGTTATTTTGCGATTAGCATTGTGAGATTCTGAGGGAACATTCACTGGACCAATTTTCTTTTTGTCTCTCGCAATGATGGAATATAGCTCTTAGGACTCAACATAGGAGCATCTGTCCTTTGTCATCTCATAGCTAGACATTTTGGCATCATTGATTTGCTTCATGTAAATAATCTTATTTCTTCGCTTATTTTACTTAATAATAATCCGTGTTAAGCAAAACTGTCTCTACTCCTCCTATTGTAATTATTACTACAGAGACAGCCTTTCACCAAGCCTGCACAAACCAAGTTCCTTTACCAACTTCACATATTTTAGCATCGGCTACGTATTTTTTTCCCGTACATACTAATGCCGGCTAGGATGCTACTCTTTGTTTAGCTGCTAACTGATCTTCGCACTTTTGCTGTTTAACGCTGCACAAGTTTGACGATGATCACCCCCAGCCAACACCGGTTTCAACAGTTAAACAGTCAACAACTAAGGACACTCCTTCTAGGTATTCTATTTAATTTAACCACATCCCATTTCAATTTAGCAATAAAAACAACTGATTCTTACCTATAACATTTTACTACCCATGAAAACTTATCTGCTTGCTGTTTGTTGCAATAGACGAGAAAGTCCTCCATCGCAACCTACTCGCGGAACCTTATTTACTGCTTACAACGCTACAACCCGTTCCATGGATACAGAGGTATGCCTAAAAAAAGGGTCTAAATTTAATATCCATCTTACCCGAAGTTACCCAAATTCCTCGAGCTTTCTCGCCCAAAGATCTATTGTTCATGCCATTCTCCACCTACAAAAAAAACTTATTCCAATAACACGTACATACATTTATTTGCTACATCCTTCTAACATCCAAAAAGCCCTATTTTACGCTACTTTCACTCATTGAACATGCCTATCTACAACTGTCCAGTGCAATAATACTGTCTAGCTTACATGCAACCCATAGATAAGCAAAGGAAAAACAAAACCAAAACTGCATGCATACTATCACTCATATGTACAATTGTTCTACGCTCGCTAACATTACAGACTTTTTGCTATTTACTCACACTACGCTACCATTCCGCTTACTGACTTTTTTCAAAATATCTATTATATCACTCATGTTTACATTTGCATCGCCAAACCACAGTGCCCGTAAATACGTGTCATCACTGGATAGATTTTCACCTTCTTTTCCAACTAAAAGGTATGTTACCATCATCATTTTAGTCACATGCTAACAGAGATCTCATACAACATCTTAGATTATACATAGAGTTTCATAAATTAAACTCTTGATTTCCTACACAAGAATATCAAACATAGGTATCCACTATATAGTTATTACTGACATATATACTTAGCAATGTTAAAGGTTAACTACCCGTGCTTTTTCGTGCATTGCCATAAATGGTTCAAAAGATTACAAGTTTGGAAAATGAAGCTACCTTGCTTGACTCTTCCGGAGAGGTGTAATATTTTAATTGCCGTGAGATATTATTGTGCATTTGTGCTTCGCTTTTACTAACAAATAACCCTTTCCTATACTGATCGATGTTATCGAATATCGCGAATTGGGGCTTGATATATCTCAACTTGAAAAGAAAATCATGTCGAGATGATTGGACCGTAGAGAGTCGACGAGGATTAAAACCTCTCGTATTAAAATAATACACAAAAGACCATACGTCTTCATGGTCAGAACCCCTAAGGCTAACGACCTCTCCGTCGTGAGGATTTCAGAGGTTACATAATGGGTACCTGGCCTGACGAGGCTCAGATTTAAGCTCCACTCGTAATCGCCAGTATAAGATATCGAATCGGTACTTATTCCGACGATGAATGGAACACGTATATGTTCCAAACCGTGATGATATAATCTCGAGACATCGACTATTAATCGCCCTACGCTAATCATTTCACCACTAACCGCAAGGGAGTTAACACATTGTTAACTACTCCACCGCTTCGACCATCGTAACGCTTTCACCGAAGACGCCTTCTCCGGAATAACCGCCGCCTCTTGAGAGTTATTTAAAGGTGAAGCGCTTGAAGACAAAGGGACGATCGAAGTTCAAGCAACAAAGACACGAAGCCTAAGTGGTGGAATTAGAAGCAAGATAGTCGGTCTTAGACTCGATTCTAAGCCCGACATTTAGTTAGACATTCCCTGCTCGATGTAATTTAGGGTAGTGCTTAGTCAAGTCTTGTAAACCCAGCCTCATCTTAATAAAGAGCGCCCCCATTCCATTCCGTGATATTCCACGTTATTTTCCTCTTTCATTTTTATAAGATCGCCGATTTGATCGCCGATACGGGGCGCCGTCAAGTGGGGAAGACAAATGTGAGTTTCAAGAAACTTTTCGCTCACAAAAATCCTTGCCAAAATCCCTGCAATCGCTCATGCGACTATGCCCGGAGTTTGGAATGAGGAAAACTGGTTTGATTTGGCGGACTACGCCGACCTCGACATGGAAGGATGTATCCGCGCCATGGAAGAAAATGGCAGGTCGTCCTCCTCTTCCTCCTCCGCCGGCTCGCATGTCGCCGACATTAGCGAGGTCGACCGGATGGACGAGGATGCGCCGCCACTACCAGTGGCGCAACCAGAGGAACCAGCCATTCCGATCAGTTCGGAATGTCAGGGGATCTCTTCAAGCTCGGTCTTTCCAACCGGCAAAACAGGTGAAGAAATTTCAGCCCCATCACCCGAAAAACTCTATACCATCGATGAAATCATGGCTGAAAGATACTCTCCTACGGCTTCTGGCGATTCCAGGAGTCAACCGTCACCTGGTGACGGTGTCGATGAAGCCTCCAATGGTCATAGGCCTTGTGGAGATGATCATACTCAGCATACGATCGACGCTTCGCCGATCAGCCGTGAAGACCTCGTGAAGTGCTCATTTCGATCGGGTCTCCGTCGTGGAACCTCCTGGCAGAAACACTGAGAAGCTCTCCATTAGTTACGATGGAAGCTCATCGGAGGATCGATGCTGGAGGCACGAGGTCAACACGATCGGAGATGAAAATCAAAATGCGCTGCACGATCCTGCACTCTCTACCACGCCATCACGTGTTGTTAGAGATGATCCGCCGTCGTGCACCGACTTCGGAGGCAACGGAGCTATCGACGCCAATCGCTTAACTACTTTGGCATTGCCCCACCTAGAGTAACCGATAGATCGAACAAACCGAAGGTCAAGGGAAGGTTCAGACCTGCGTACACCACGACGAAGATGAACTCCCGAGACCTTCGATGGAATCAGACAAAACTTGCAACGTGTTCAAGACATGTTAAATAATTCTGATCTTGCTTTAACAGAAACTCCAGGTTTTGTACAACTCGTAGGTCAGGTATCTGAAATTCTTCAATGCACCATGCAAGCGCGCGAGCGATCGGGAACAAAGGGTTCCGGAAGTCGACTATGACTTCGTCCCCAACGCTCCTCCTCGGCAGGGGACAACATGGTCATACCAGAGAACAATCGATACCAAGACCCCCTCGACGATTCCGACCAAGGAGTCACGAGGGGAGGAGGCTATTTCAGGAAGCCACTCCCTCATTACGTCGAGAAGAACTACCACTTGGACCTAACGATCTCCGACATCGTTTGAATCAAGTGGGCTGTCGGAGGCATCACACCAATGTGCACGACCGGATCGGCGCACCGGAGGTCCAGCGTTCCAATCCTAGGAACCGGTCTCCCACCGACATAATCCGCATCTTCCCGAGAAGGTGCCATGAATCAATCATGGGATGTCGAGCCTTCTCGGCGGGGCTCCAAGGCGTAAGGTTGGCCTAACCGGTTCGATCGGCCAACTTGGACAAATTCAATGGAACTCAAAACCCATTGGAATTTCTCCAATATATACCACCGCCATCGAGCTGGTGGTGGCGAGAATGTAATAGCCAACTATTTACCCATCGTGTAACGGGTCCGCCTGGTCGTGGTTGTTAAACCTACCGGTCGGATCGATCTATACATGGGAGCAACTCGCGATCTTCTCATTGCAAACTTCGAGTGCGACGACCGCCTCGAAAGGAGGATGATCTCCACGAATCCGGCAGGCTCGATGAGACTTTACGCCAATACATCAAGAGGTTCACCAGTTCGCAACTCTATACCCAAGTCGCAGAGTCCTCTCATTATTCGGGCTTTTAAAAGCAGTCTAAGGAATCGTGGTTTACGGAGGACATAGCAATGAACACTCCAAGAACAACCGTTGAGCTTTTTGATTTGCTTGACAAGTATGCCACCGCTAGCGAAGCGATCGAGTGGTGTGAAGCCATTGACCGGAAGACAAGATTCCTCAAATTTACCGACAAACCAGAGAAAAGAACAAGAAGTCTCTCAAGAAGAAAAAGAACCGCAGACCGACGACAAGGAAGTCCTTGCCATTCCCGACAAATTCAGAAGGGTAAGGACTATGCCGATCGAAGCAAGACGAAAGCTCCGACCAAGGATTCTGCATAAACAAGAAGTGGTGTCCACTTCACCAAAGAAGTGGCATGATCTGCACACTGCCGTGGTTCCGCAAAAGAAATCGGAGGATTATTATGCGTAAAGGACCATTTCCGCAATACAGAACCCGGAGAAACGAGCTCCAAAAGGACAAGGATGGCGGCGAAGAGATAGAGTACCAGATCCCCAACACACATCAACATGATTTTTGGAGGATCTTCTTCATACGAGTCCAGGCGTCATCTGAAGGCCATGGAGAGGTAGGTCAACCTCGTCGAATCTCCGGCTGTGATCAAGCAATCGAAGTGATCGGACACCGCAATTTCCTTCAACAAAGACGACTGCCCCATCCCCTCGACTTGACCGGGTAGGTTCCCTATTGTTGTTGAACCAACTATTAATAATTGTAGGGTTAATCGAGTCTTAGTAGATGGAGGTAATTCTTTGAATATATTATTTGTGGGAGCTTTAGAAGAAATGCTGGTCACCATGTCAAAGGTGAAACCAGTGAAATATGCCTTTCATGGCATGGTTCCTGGCTCCACCGCTAAACCAATAGGACAAGTTTCCTTACCGGTTACGTTCGGAAGGCCTGATAACTTCCGAACAGAGAAAATTCCATTTGATGTGGTAAACTTTGAATCCGCATACAACGGAATTCTTGGCCGACCGGCATTAGCAAAGTTCTTGATAGCCACGCATTACGGTTATCAAAGTTTAAAAATGCCGGGGCCAAAGGGAGTCATTACTATTCAAGGAGATCAGAAAATGGCTTACGTATGCGATCGGAAATCCTTTGAACTGGTCGATGAACTTCCGACCGAGAGGCTAATCCGTCTCCCATGCGGTCAAGCACTCGAGGCCGAAAATGACACCCAAGCCATCCGACCGGACAAAGGAAGTACTACTCGACAAAGGCGCTTCTCGACGGGCGCTGTCAAGTCGTCACCGGGTCAGAAATCGACTTAACTACCCGCAAGGTTCTGGTGAGGCAAGACTCGACCCCAAATAGGAAGAGACGCTCGTCTCTTTCCTCCGAGCAAATCAGACGTGTTTGCCTAGCAAGCGTCCGATATGCCCGAGTCCCCGAGGTGATCGAGCATGCTAGCTCTCCACCGACAAAAACCGATCAAGCGAAGCTTGGCGTTCGCTACCGATCGGAAGAAGCAATCGAGCTGGAGATTGACAAGCTCCTCAAGGCCGGGTTTATTCATGAAGTCGACCACCCTCGGTGGCTTACCAACTCAGAATGGTTAGAAAAAATAATGGGAAATGACGAATGTGTATCGACTTTCAGATCTTAATAAAGCTTGTCCAAGGATGATTTCCCCCGCCGCATTGACCAACCGGTAGACTCTACTTACGGGTGTGAGTTACTAAGTTTTTAGATGCGTATTCGTGGTACCACCAGATTAGTATGTGTAAAGAAGATGAGGAGAAAACTTCCTTCATCACCCCATATGGCACTTACTGTTATATTAAGATGTCATTTGGTCTCAAAAACGCTGGTGTAACTTTTCAAAGGTTAATGCAAAAAACCTTTAGTCCACAAATTGGTCGGAATCTAGAAGCCTACGTTGACGATCTGGTCGTAAAGACCACCAACACTGGTGATCACATTCCTAACTTACAAGAAACTTTCAACAACTTGAGAAGACATAACCTCAAGTTGAATCTGGAAAAGTGTGTGTTCGGAGTTTCTACTAGAAAATCGCTCGGTTTCTAGTCTCGGCTAGAGGTATTGAAGCAAACCCAAAAAATTACTACCATCGACGAGATCGCGCCCACCAAGAAGGAGGTCCGAAACTAACCGATCGTATGGCGCGTTAAGTCATTTCATAGCAAGGTTAGGGGAAAAAGGATTACCTTTCTTTAAACTTCTTCGGAAACATGGGAGTTTCGAGTAGACTAAAGAGGCAAACGATGCCTTTGAAGAACTTAAAAAGTACCTTACGAGTACCCCGGTCTTAGTTTCTCCGAGATCGGAGAAACATTGCTAATTTACGGTAGCAATACCACGATGCTAGTTAGCGTGTCTTGGTCGAGAAAGGATAACATCCAACAACCAGTTTATTACGTAGCGAAGTCTTACATGGACCAAAGGAAAGATACCCACAGTACAAAAGTTGCTCTATGGCCTCCTTATGTCTTCAAGGAAGCTAAGGCACTACTTTCGAGCCCATGAGTGGTCAGATCGACCAGTATCCCTTGGTCAAGTCCTTGAAAACAGGAATCATCGGACTAATAGCAAAATGGGCGATCGAGCTAGGGGCGTTCGACCTCCATTTCATTTCACGAACAGCAATAAAGTCTCAGGCAATAGCAGAATTCATTGCCGAATGGACAAACCCTGAACCCACCCAAAGGCCCGAGTACGAACACCACGATTTAGTGGACAATGTACTTTGACGGTTCCTTGATGTTAAAAGGATCGGGTCGAGTGGTCTTGGTATCCCTTACTGGCGAACACATCAAGTACGCCATCCAGTTAAACTTTCCTGCCACAAATAATATGACAGAATATGAAGGTTTATCGGCAGACTCGGCGGCTTTCGTCGCTCGCGGGATTCGCAGACATTAGTGAAAGGCGATTCTCAACTAGTAGCGAATCAAGTAGGGAAAGAGTATCAATGCTCGAGTACCAAGATGTCATCTTATCTGGCGGAAGTACGAAAACTCGAAAAGCACTTCTTCGGTTTTCAGATCCAACATATTCCTAGAAAGGAAAACTTTCGCGAACCAGCTAGCGCGGATGGCCTCCACAAGGTCGACCGTCTCGCCCGAGTTTTTCTCGAGCAACTCAATTCACCCCGTAGTTGAGCCTTCCGAGAACATACATGATTCTTCTGGTCGTACAAACCGATCAAGGAACATGGATGCTCCACAAGTCGTTGACGGTTGGCGCCACGATCAAGGTAGAGATCGGATGACATCGATCTACAATTATCTTGACAAGATGACACAATTCTAGAAGATGATGTAGAGGCCGATCAGATAGCACGAAAAGCCAAATCATACACTCTAATCGAACGCATCTTGTATAAACGAGGATCTCATGGAGTGTTGATGAGATGCATATCTCAAACGGATGGCATTAAGTTGCTAACCGAATCCATGAAGGAGTCTGTGGAGCACATCATTCCTCTGTAACCCTGGTCGGTAAAGCCTTCCTAAGGATATTATCGTCAATCGCCCTTCATGATGCCAAGGAACTTGTGACAAAGTGTGTACAATGTCGGTTTCATAGCCGATAAGTACATCACCAAAGACAAGCCTTACAAACAATTCCTCTTTCTTGGCCTTTTGCAACACAGGGGACTAGACATTCGGGACCTTTCCCAAGAGCACTCTTGGGCTTGAATTCCTTTTCGTCATGATTGACACGTTTACAAAATGGATTGAAGCCGAGCCAATTGTTAAAATAACAACCGAGGCCACTAAGAGATTCCTTATGAAAAGCGTGATCACACGATTCGGTTGTACCCAACAGATAATCACAAATAATGGTGCCCGATTCTCCAAAGAATCAATTCCAAGAATTCTACGATGAACTTGGTGTCAAAGTTCATTTTGCTTCGTTGCTCATCCGCAGAGCAACGGAGGCGATTGAGCGGCTAATGGTATCATTATGCAAGGATCAAACGCCGAGTATTCACCGCTTAATCAAACGGTCAGAGCTTGGGTTCAAGAACTTCTCTCAGATTATGGGCCGTTCAACCACGACGATCGTCGACCGGTGAAACGCCATTCTTTTGGTTTATAGTGTTTGAAGCCATGCTTCCTCTAGAACTCAAAATTGGCTCTGCGAATCGATCGTTTTAACGAACCGATCGTAATGAACGAAGACTCGACGACGTCGATTTCCTTGAAGAACGACGAAACCAAGCCCTTTTACGATCAGCGGTCTACCAACAAGCCATGCGAAGGTACCATAGTCGTAAGGTGCAACCTCGCAGCCTTGCTATAGGTGATCTGGTTCTCAGAAAAATTCAAAGCCAAGCAAATCGCAATAAACTTTCTCTCAAGTGGGAAGGTCCTTACACTGTGGTCGAAGTCACCCGACCAGGTTCCGTACGACTAGCTATGTCTGATGGGCAAATTTTGTCAAATTCTTGGAACATCGATCAATTCGCGTAAGTTCTATGTTTAAATTATTTTACATTCTTTCATTTCTTTCAATTTCAATTTCAATAAATTCATTAAATTTATTAAGAAGTGTAACCTTGCTTATATATATATACCCATACTCGTCGTTTATTATTGTTAAACTGGTCTGAGAAGCCAATTCTCTCCAAGATCCTTTTCAAGGATCTCTGCTACTATGTGGCAACGACTTCTATGTCATACGCCGTTTTAGTCCTAGTCGTGAGCATTTTCTAAAATGATTCCCACGCGCGACTACACTCTTTTCTTAAAGAAATATATGAGTAATCAGAGCATCACACAAATAACTATATACTGAATGATATGCTCAAGATTTTGAAGATTATACTTCATCATTTCAAGATTTTGGTCTACTCTTATCTGCTCTCGGTCGACACGGAAAGCCTCCTAGTCGAAGTCTCTCCTTTTTTTTTCTATCCTCGCTACCAATCGGATAAAGAGTTTGAACACGTTTCAAGAAATATGTTGTATGCCTTCATGTCTTAGCATTAATTCCGACCAGACTATGGGACAATAGATATAAACAAAGTTCACTTATAAATTGTTGCATACATTTTTGCATTTCTTCTTATGTCAAATACGACAAAGTCTTTTTTCCGACCATACACGGTTTTTTGATTGGTATTTCAATTATGACAAACAAAGATCTACAACTAGTCGAAATCATAAGCTCGTTCCCACCACATTTGATCTCCTAGTATTACAATGATCAGTTTTGTCTTAACCATCGAACATACCTTCAAAAACTAAAACAAATGGTTACTTACCTTTTTTATTCTCTTTCTTGGCTACCGCATGTACAAAGAAAGTTCTCCTACTATAAAGCGTTCGGGGCTAGGGAATATATGAGAAGTTTAAAAGTCAAACAGATAAACAAAAGTTTTATCAATGACATAAAAGGTAAGTTTTGTACATATTCAATTATTTTTTATATTTGCAGGAACCTACTCTAGAAATATTTCCGGACTAACTCTTGCTTGTTGGACATCCGATCTCCATCTCTCTACAACTTTATCTCCGAGCGACTTGAGTTCTTCCATGAATTTGGTCGCTTTATCGAATAGGCGATTGAAGTCATCTTCAACAGCTTGGAGATTAATGGATAGGTCGGAAGCCTTTAGTTTTGCCAAAGCAAAACTAACTCCGTTAGCAACACCTTCTTTCATGGTTTGGGCATAGTTCGTCCGAGTAGTATTGAGCAGAACTTTAAGATCCTCTAGAAGTTGACCTAAATAGTTCATTTTCTCTATCGGATCTGTTAAGATAGGCAGGCTTGATCCTGATCCCATATCAAAGATCATCTTGTTCAAAGCATGAAGCTTTTCATCAATACTTTGCGCAAGAGCCGCCTCCTTATCTTGCTCAAATTTCAGAGACTTCTCTACTCTGGCCAGCGTTTACGTTTGCTCTGCAAAGGCAAATCAATTAATGAGCACAAACATAATTGAAGGAAAAATAATAAGTCAAGTTTACGACATATTACCTTCAATTCTTTTGTTGAGTGTTTCATTTTTGGTCGTTGCTTCAGCGATCGACCGGTCTCTAGCTAAATTGGCTTCATCAACCAACCGGTCTTTAGCTTTTATTTCTTCTTCAAGACGAGCTGTCCTGGCTTTCTCAGCCACAATTTCTTCTTTTATTTTCTCTAAATCTGTCAAATACGACAAGGGAGAATAATTATAGAAGAACAATGTATTGAAGAAGAAACAAAAGTTTAAAAAGAAAAAGTTCTTACTTTCCAACTCGGAGTATTTTTTGCTCCAAGTCTTTAACTCGCTGGGTTAGTCCTCCGACCACAGCGAAATTCTCGACCAAATGCTGCACAAATAGCATTCTCTTTTTAAGTTTCATATAAACTTTTTAAAGAAAGGCTATAAAGCTGGTCGTAGAATACTTACCCGAATTGCCAGGTCGTTGTAACCGGCAAAAATCAAATCAGGATACATCTTAAGTTGATTGTCCGATACTTTCTGCCACGCCTCATCAAACTCCTTATCCTCGATAAATCGGGGACGAAAAGGGAACTTGTTAGGTTGGGAAGAATTACCAACAAGGGTCGGGACTTGTTGAGGGCCTTCAGAGGCATCTATCTCCACGTATGAGTTTGAATCACCAAGGGTTCCAACTCAACCGCTGTTCTTTGACACCGCCGGGGCTTCTTCGACCACTGCTTCTCGGGAACTTTGTCCCGAAATGTTCTCGTCAGAACTCCTGAGTATCTTAGGGTCTTCAGAAGAACCAGTGCTAAACGACCTAACACCGAAGACCTATTCAAATCGAAGAAGGAAGTTCAAAACATCAAATCATCAGGAATTATTAAAGGTATATACTTATACGACCACTTTCATTTGTACATACCTTGTTAATTTTCGAGATTTGACTTTGAAGCTGGGGAGTAAATTCATTCCGCCCTTCTTCCTTTCTTCTCCTCCAAATTTGCTTACTCGAGCCAAGCAGGTTTGTTGAATCCTCACATCCTCCAACAAGATGTCGGAAGCAATGTCCTCGATCACCATCAAGGACCGCATTCCCGATCATCCGCCTGAGGGAGGAGTTTCATCAACCTCCGATCGCTTGTTTCAAGAATAACAAGCTGTAAGGTCGCGGCACGACCACTCTGAGTTCACTGACCTCAGCCTACATTCTCATGCCTTGAAAGCTCTCCACCTAAATCAAAAAGCAAATTTGATTGGGTGATGAAATCTTTTATCTAAAAAGTTCATATATATATAATTCCAAAATGTTCTCATTACCTCGAGCTTCATCCCTTCTAGTGCATCGAGGCACGACTTGAGTGAACCACGGTGACGTTGATCCTCACCGATTGTATCATTCGCAATCCGACCGAGCTACAAAAATAGAGCATGATCAATCTAGTCGGATAATATATATATATATATATATATATATATATATATATATATATATATATATATATATATATATATATATATATATATATATATATATATATATATATATATATATATATATACGTGATAAAAGGAATTTTTGATTAATTACCTTAAGCCTTATCGGCCTCTCTTCAATAGGGTTATGCCAAGATCTCGAGGAATGCACTTTTCTCCGGGCTCCTCAAGACAAATCACCTAACCTGTTCTCTAACTCCCTCGGAGGAAAGAGCTGCAACGGAGAGGAGAGAAAGCAAAAAATAGACAAGATTTTAAGATAAATACATTAATCAAATAAAAATATCTGGTCGGAGTTTATCTCAAAGACTTACCACCTCCTGAGGTAACTTCATCACGACCAACGTTCCAGAGCAGGGAATGAGTCCGGAGCTTCAAAGGGCTAATCTGGCGCCTGGTGAAATCCCTCACCACATGCCAGGACGTCAAGCCCCTGACTCGCAAATCGTAAATGGCATCCACCCATCTTCCGACTGCCCCTGTCTTCTCCGCGGTCTCCCTCCATTTGGGATTTTCATTTGCTCTAATTCTGGCGAAATAGAGGCCATCGTCTCTCGTAACCGTCATGTAAAACCAGTACTTTTTCCATGACGGCCACGAAGATTTCGAGTACATAGGAATGTACTCATTGGCCTTCCCGTCGTGAAGACGCAATGTACATTCCCCGGGAGTTGCCGCGGATTTTTGTCGCAGATTTCCCCATAACCATGCGGTAAAAATACCTAAAAAGCTTCAAGTTTGGTCGCACTCCCAGGTATGCTTCGCACAAATACACGAAAATACTGATATTTGCGATCGAATTCGGAGCCAAATTTACCAATTCCACCCCGTAATACTCAAGAACACGGAGGAGGAATTTGTGTACCGGTAATCTCTGCCCACATTCGATGTAGGCGAAAAACAGGATTTCTCATCTTCACGGCTCGGAAAATGCTCTCCAATCGCGATCTCCATTTGATCGATTCCTATCGGCAAGATACCCATCTTCTCCAACGCCTCGAGCTTTTTCTTGCCCAATTCCGAAGGCAACCACTTTGTAATTTGATCCGACATTGCGAAAATCCTCAAGGATGAGTAGTGGATGTTGGAGGCTTTGTGGTCGGAAGAACAAGAAAGGGCTCTAAAGGATTTCTTGGCGAGAAGTTGAAGAGAATCGAATGGGGATTTCGGGAGCGTAAAAGTTCTAAAAGCCTAGCGAGAGGAGATTTTATAACTTCAGATATTTTCGGAGGTTTCCCACAAAAGTCCAACTCGCAAAAAAGCTTCTTTTATTCAAACGGACAGAGGGACTCTTCAGTTCCCAAGGCAAGCTCTCAACTTTAAAATGAACATAGACCACCTCGTGTGTCACGACATTAAATATGGGTCTGCCCGATATGATTTCATCGGAAAAAGGTATACATACGACCAGTTCATTTAAAGTTTGGGGGCTAGCTGACGAGGATTAAAACCTCTGTGTATTAAAATAATACACAAAAGACCATACGTCTTTATGGTCATAACCCCTAAGGCTAACGACCTCTCTGGTCATGAGGATTTCAGAGGTTACATAATGGGTACCCTGGTCGGACGAGGCTCTGTACCTAAGCTCACCAGTAATCGTCGTATAAGATAATCGAATCGTACTTATTCTCAGACGATGAATGGAACACGTGCTATATGTTCCAAACCGTGCGATGATATAATCCTGAGACACTGACTATTAACTGCCCTACAGTTAATCATTTCACCACCAACCGCAAGGGAGTTAACACATTGTTAACTACTCCACTGTTTCGACCAGTCGTAACGTTTCACCAGGGACACCTTCTCCGGGAATAATCGCCGCCTCTTCAGGAGTTATTTAAAGGTGAAGCGCAGAAGACAAAGGGACAGATCAGAAGTTCAAGCAACAGTACACAGAAGCCTAAGTGGTGGAATTAGAAGCAAGATAGTCAGTCTTAGACTCTGATTCTAAGCCTGATTACTTAGTTAGACATTCCCCCGTTCAGTGTAATTTAGGGTAGTGCTTAGTCAAGTCTTGTAAACCCAGTTCATCTTAATAAAGAGCGGCCCCCATTCCATTCCAGGATATTCCACGTTATTTTCCTCTTTCATTTTCATAAGATCGGCGATTTGATCGTCGACAAGAGCTCTGTTATATCTGGTTCCTGGAAGACTGGTACGTAAATCCATTTTTCGTATGTTATGCTCCTGCTTGAAGATGAGTCGGATATGTGCATCAGTCATCACCATTATATTTGGTTGATGACAAATAGTAGAAGTACTATATCTACTTCACCGCTTTTGTTTCTTTGATGAATCTTGCTTTGTTATGACTTATGATGTAGGCTTTGTAAAATTTGTACAAATCCTTTGCACTCAAAGAATTTGCATTGTAAGGTGTTAAGGTGAGGTATGGTTCAACAGACTAGGGATGGGGTGTGGTTGTACATGTGTTTGAAGAAACCTCCAAAGATCCAAAGACTCTCCTCCGGGTTTCAATTAGTGACCTTCACACCTCTACATTCTTTGCATGTGTTACGCCTCTGAATTTTTGCTTACCCTACTTCTTTTACATTGCTTTATATAGTAGATCCATCTATGCAAATTCTTTAAGCACATAAGAATACTTACAAAGACTTACAAAATTGATCAATTGCATTACACTGTCTATTCGTTAAATATCGCTTGTTCATTTCTATAAGATCTGTGCATAATACCATCAAACGTGTTATCCTACCTCTCGTGACACATATGTATATATATTGTCAATAGATACGGTTATTTTCTAAATCTTAAAAACGATACAATAACTACTGTAAACTACCCTTTTTGGTGGTTATCTATTAATTTGTCTGTTTTTTGCTGTATTTCCTATAGCTACATAACTCTTTCTCATAGAGCATGACTTATATTGCCTTATAATCAACTGAACCATAGATATATACAGACCTACACATAGCAACGATAATCGATTGAGACTTTAGGCTTTTTGCTTTGCCTATCTTTTTTCCATCGATACAGACGTACCATATGTATAGACGGTTGATTTACCCATTTTAAAAAAAATCCTTAGTCCATTGCTACAGACTCTTCTCAATGTTAAATAAGCTCACGATCATATGCTATCTAAAAACCAAGTTCACATATTTCCATAATAAATGCCTCTTTAATTCTATAACTGCTATTCAGCCCATTCATGTATATAGACACAGAACTATACATGCCTCCTTTTTCTTGCTCCATATAGTTTACGAAATATGTTCCACTACGACTTTCGCTACTTACGGTAACACACCACCTGCATGTGTTGGCCGCGTTTGTGAACGCATCTCTAAATTGCTTCGTTAGTTGCTGACCGGAGAGTAGCTGTACATAGACAATCAGCCTTTAGAGTACAATAGCATTATTGCCACGCATCATTCTAGACATTGTCTTTCTTTGTAGAGCTATATGACTTCCTTTTCATTGTTTTTCTGAAACTTTCACACCTCTTCTCCTGTCTGTATAAAATTACGATTAGCTCACTCTCATTTCTAATACACAGCTAAACGCTAAAATTCTGTTCTTTCTTTTTATGAAACTCTCCTGTCACTACCAATATTTGTTTTGCGGTCAGACTTTTCTTGCTTTATTTTTATGAAGCTTCCCTACTGCTACTCCTGTCTATACAAAATTTTGCTTTGTTCATTCCCATGTATAGTGGAAAACTGGTCGCTTCGAGTTTTTGTTTCATTATTTTTACACTACTTTTCTACCGCTACTGATGTTTGTTTTCCTGTTAGAAAGATACCGATTGATAGATAACATCGAGATCATGAATCAGCAAGCCCAAGACAGTATATTCTTTGCATTATATCATAAATCTCATGTTGTCGAAAGAAATTTCTTGAAACCATGCTCTATTACATTATAGTTATATGTCATTGAAGAATCGCTTGTTATTTCTCCTTACATAGTTATATTTGGTTGACAGATACTAAATGATGGAGAGGTACCTGCATAGGTTTAGTCGTGTAGTGATTTAGTCTCACTGACTCTTTGCTTCTTACACCCGTCTCCCTACCTCTCCACCCACCGCACCCTGCCTCTCCCTCCTCCACCGCATCTCAGCTCGCTTTGTAGCCTCCTATTATGCAACATGACATGGCGTGAATTGACAACACCCAAAAAAAAGGTAGCTTCTTGGCATCAAATCAAAATATGGATGTTGTGAAAAGAAAATGCTTGAGCTCATGTTCTTTGAAATTTTATGTCATTTATATGTGGATGCCAACTTCTGGATGATGGAGAGGTAACTAAATGAGTTTTTCGTATAGTGATTTGATCTTATTTACTTTCTGCATGCTTCGTCTTACAGGAGATTGGTTTCCCCTCGATTCGTGTTTGTGACCGCATCTCTAAATGGCTTCATGAGATGTTGACCGGAGAGTCACTATACAAACAACCCAGATCGCCTGGAGTGGATCTTGGCCAAGGAACGGGTTGCGTGCGGAAATTTATCTGCTATGGAATCGTTCGCTTTGCTAGAAATGATTCATTTTTGAGTTCTAAAAGAACCTGCCACGCTTCGTATATTGAGTTCAACTTGATTTGTGTGTATGCTCGGTTGATAGTGTAGCTTTGATTCGTGTATATATCCGATAGTTTGTTTATATGTTATGAAATCGTTGTTCACTCCAGTTGGAAATGGGTCAATTTCGAATTTTGAAGGAACCTGACACGTTTCATGTATTGAGTTCGATTTTATTTGTGTGTATACAGTGGATCACCATCTTATACCATGAACTCTTCTACCAACCATGCTTTTGTTTAGTGAATTTGCAGTCTTGATATCCTCATGTTGTTCCCATCTCTTTTTTACACCGAAGTTTTTCCTCCTTACTTACAATTTGCGACTTACAACGTATTTAATCCAATCCTAAAACACAATATCCATTGTTATTTCGCATAGATCATCATTAAAAAAAACTGAAATAAAATTACATATCCAGCTAACTATTTTTCTCTTCCTTACCATCGAGCGATATCCGCACCATTGGCGCGGGTAACCTTCTAGTAATATGTAAAGCTTGAAATATAGCAAATATTTGAACAATGGTCTTCAATATTTGATTATATGTTTTCGATCACGTGATTTCACGTGCACGCTTACTAGTGTAATGTAATGCACAAGCAGTTCAAATTAAGATGTTATGCCGCTATGCATGTAGTGGTGAGGTTAAAAGTTGAAACCGATTTTATCAAGTCAAGGTCGATGTATTTATCACGACTTAAACATGTCACAGCCTCATTTTAAATAAATGAAAATTATATGCATTTCATGAGCATACATGTCATTTTAGAGCATGTGCACAAATTGTTGCATTTGAAAATTAAAAATTCAAGTCAAACTTATAACT
Source organism: Phyllostachys edulis (assembly GCA_036346405.1). Lineage (NCBI taxonomy): Eukaryota > Viridiplantae > Streptophyta > Magnoliopsida > Poales > Poaceae > Phyllostachys > Phyllostachys edulis. The sequence continues at coordinate 6,636 of JAYEVD010000708.1, read as the reverse complement.
CAAAAGGGAACTCCAAAATAAAACTAAAGTTAATGCTTGTAAAAACCCTTTAAAATAATTTATTCAAATACTAGATTAATTATCATGAATTAATATTATTTTTATCAAATTTTTAGGATCAACTTGACATGAATAAAAATATAGGTTCAACTCATAAACATCAATTGTAAAGTATTTTAAAATCAACAAGTAAACCATGAACAATGATGTTTGAAAATTTATATGGGATCTATACCGTCCCAGTAACCTCCCTGGAAAATTTCATATTTTTATAAATTTATTTGCTATTTTTAACTCATTTGGTCAAACTAGAAGTGTTTGAATTCAATTCAGTCAACCATTTAAACCTAACCCAAACCCTTTCGGACTATTTCGACCGAACCGGATGCACTCGACTTGATCGGACCTAGTCCGCTTGAAAGCTTTGAGTCAGAACCTGCCGCCTGGCTCACCCGCCGATGAGCCGGGCCCACCGGGCAGCGTCGTCATCTCCACGCCACTTCACCGCTTTGTTATACGGTTTCGCGCGTCGAGTAGGAGGTGGCGCTCACTCGGGCGTTCCCGTGCATGCAAGGCCATGCAAATTCACCACCGATCTTGTCATTTAACCTATTGATGCCACAAATCAACACCGAGCTGTCTACAGCCGTGGAAGACCATCAAAACATCGATCTCGCCCTTCGGCCGCATAGAGGAGTTCAACTATTCTCGTTGTGCACTGAGAGTTATCCTCCATTTCTTGTGCCCTTATTCTACAATCTTCATGCCGTGTTTTTCGTGCTAATTCGAAATCTTGATCTTGCTCGTAGCTCTTGGAACACTGAGTTGTTTTTCGTTTATCCGGAGCGTGCACCGAAGGCCATCGTCGCACCATCTTCGTGTCCGGTGATCTTCTTTCTATCTTTTGTGCGTCATCTCATGTGCTAGAGTATAAGGAGCAAAACCCCTCATTTTATTGCACAAATCGTCCGCAGGATCATCGGGATTTTGGAGCTTTTCATATTTTGGCCGAAAACCACTTCTCCATCTCCGGTCTAGTGAGCTTTGGGCCAATTCCTTTCATCTAGAGTACTTCCTTAGCTCTTTGAAGTAATTCTGATCATCCATTTCCTTTGGTTTTGCATAGGATTGTCTCTCCACGTGGAAGCTCTCATTGCCGTTGTCGACGATCAAATCGCCGATCTTATGAAAATGAAAGAGGAAAATGACGTGGAATATCCTGGAATGGAATAGGGGCCGCTCTTTATTAAGATGAACTGGGTTTACAAGACTTGACTAAGCACTACCCTAAATTACACTGAACGGGGGAATGTCTAACTAATTAATCAGGCTTAGAATCAGAGTCTAAGACTGACTATCTTGCTTCTAATTCCACCACTTAGGCTTCTGTATACTGTTGCTTGAACTTCTGATCTGTCTCTTTGTCTTCTGCGCTTCACCTTTAAATAACTCCTGAAGAGGCGGCGGTTATTCCCAGAGAAGGTGTCTCTGGTGAAACGTTACGACTGGTCGAAACGGTGGAGTAGTTAACAATGTGTTAACTCCCTTGCGGTTGGTGGTGAAATGATTAACTGTAGGGCAGTTAATAGTCAGTGTCTCAGGATTATATCATCGCACGGTTTGGAACATATAGCACGTGTTCCATTCATCGTGACGAATAAGTACCGCCAAGATCTTATACGGCGTAGCATTCGGTCGGAGCTTAGGTACAGAGCCTCGTCCGACCAGGGTACCCATTATGTAACCTCTGAAATCCTCACGACCAGAGAGGTCGTTAGCCTTAGGGGTTACGACCATGAAGACGTATGGTCTTTTGTGTATTATTTTAATACACAGAGGTTTTAATCCTCGTCGATCGTCACACTGTAATCGTCGTCGTGAACCACGATGTTCTCCTACCATCTCCTTGGTCCTAGTAGGCTCACTTGGACCCTATGGTTGCTTTTGTGGATATCATGGGGATATGCGATGATCTTAGGATGATGAAACAATTGGCAATGTTGCTTTTGGTTTGAAGTTTCAATCGTTTTTAATCAAAGTTACCGAATCACAGTCTCAAAGTCGACCGGTTTACGTGTGGCGGTCGATCGGTGTGTGGCGGTCGACCGGCCTTATCTTCAATTGATTTTCCGTTCACCGAGGCGGTTAGGCTAGGACCGCCGAATGGCGGCCCGACCGTTTTGTGCGTAATGATGATATTAGTTGTGAATTGATTTTGGAATAGGTCATATCCTTGTTTGATATTGCATATGTGTTGCATATTGCATGTTTTGGCTAACGTGGGTCAAGTTGTGAAGAACTTGTTCTAATTGTGTTTGCTTGTCTATTGTCGCGGTGGCTTGGAGGTCAACGACGGTCAACGGCGAGGAGGATCGACTAAGCTTGGAGAGCCGAGGTCCGAAGCGATCATGGATGCCGGGTGAGGTCAAGTGACTCAAGCATGGCACAGAATGGATGAAAGTGACCGAACCGCGCGATTCGGTCGCATCGGTTGGATCAAGCGGTGCGGGTCGGTGCAAGTGCTAAGGTGGTCCGGTGGGAACCGGATGGGAGAGACTTGCCAACACGATGAGAGTCACTGGATCAACCCACGTGGCGAAGCATGGATGTGTTTCAGCAGTTTGGACTCGGTCTTGGAAAAGATCGAGAAGGGTATTTGGTAATTTCACCAACATCGCTTTGGTGACCTAATACCAACCCACGGCGCAAGACGCAAAAGTGCGTCAAGAAGTGGATTAGGTCAAGAAAAGTGAAGACTGCGCTTTGAGATGCGTGTGTGTGTAACCCGTTTGTATTGGGCCTTAACGGAGCCCATTAGGGTTAAGTCTTCTAGAAGCTCTAGGCCTCCTATAAATAGAGGGGGGTCATTAGGCGCACCACTTGAAGCACTTCATGATAAACCCTAGTTTGTCTTAGGGCTTAGGAGAAAGAGAAGAGGCTTAGGGTTCTAGGGAGATGTGTTGAGTTGTGTGCTCATGGATTGAGTTTTGTCCTCCATGGATGGAGTGGCTGTATCCAGCATCAAATCGGGAATCAATCTATGGGTGTTTGTTCAAAGATGTGTCTTCATGTGCTTTCCTTTCTCTTTTGATGATTTTGGATGCTTCCTTGATTCTGTGGTTTTTGGTTTGTTTCGTGCCCTCTTTTACCTTGCTATGATGTGTGGAAATACATCTAAGATCATCTAAATCATCAATCTCCCACGAGCAAGATTTGGATCATGTTTTTGGTTTTTGCCCGGTTTTGAACCCTCCTTCGTAAAACTGAAAAAGGTCAAAACTTTGTCGTGGATCTACTAAATTCCACTTGGAATAGGTTCCTAATATCCTTAGAAAGGTGTGTTTCAAATTTCGTGGAGTTTGGCCTTACGGATCAAAAGTTAGACCGATTTTCGTTTCGGGTTTTAGGCTGATTGTGCTGATTTTCTCGTTTCATCGTCGGGGCGGTCTGACTGCTGAAATCAGCGATCGACCGCTTAGGCAAAGGAGTTAGACCGCCATTTTGAGAGGTCAGACCGCCCAACACTTTGAGATTTGGGTTTTTGGTTATTTTGGGTGTTTTGCGTCGGGGTTTTAATTGGATTCAATACAAGACTTCCACTGGTGCTTGTACCTTGATCTTCATAGCTTCCATAGCTATTGGAGTGAATTAGTATTGAATTCAATTAAGGTAAAAAAGTGTTCGTGCTCCTATTCACCCCCCCTCTAGTCGCCTTTCCGGTCCTACACTTTTGCACTCATTTGTTAGCTCAATGCGTAGATAGGTTAGCATGGCCGCATGAGCCGTAGTTGCGACGCCGCACTCCATTGTCACACCGGCACTAGAGCTCACCGCCGGCCATGTTCCAGCGACCAGTAGGACCGCTAGGCTATTAGGCATCCATTTCAGCTCTTGGTTTGCGTGGTCGTGGACCACTGCGTCGGCAAGCCGATGGGCAAGCATGCGGGAGCGTAGAGCTCTGTTGTCGAAATCGACTAGAATCAGAGTATATTGATTAACCCTAATCCCTGTTGGTTTAGCTTTTAAGTGTTGATTAGTTTTATTTATTTATTGTCGAACGCTTTCACCGATGTGTGGGGTCGGCAATAGAAATTGACGGGGTTAATAAAATCTTATTTCGTGTTGTGCCGATGACATGTGGGCCTATATAGCTGGATAAGTGATGGAGCAAACTTGAGTAGTTGAAGAATCTAGACCTACCATTATGTGTTAATGGGGTTTTGGTGATTAATGACAAATCTAATTGTGAGACTAACACTTTCATTGATATACATATTGTGTAGTCTTATTTGGATATAAAGGTAATAATCATGAAGGCATGCATGTGATTAATGACAAATCCAATTCATTGGATAAACAAAAGGAAAATCCAAACAGGTATGCATTCATAATGATGAATCTATTTGTGAGACTAACATTTCTATTTGTTATATCATGTTTAGTCTCGTTTGGATATAAAGATCAAAAGAGGTATGCATTCTACTTTGTATTCATATATCTTGTTGCATTCTCGGATCCAAAATATATGTTGAACTCCACCAAAAGTCTAACTTGAATATGTGCATATGTTTCCATTACACATTTGTGTATGCACACATTTAGGGGGAGCTCAATATATGTTTTGTGGTTTCATTAGTATTGATCCATATTTCCTTGTCCATATATAATTGGGATCTTTACTTTGAAACATGTCCTTTGAATATATTTAACTTGCATAGTTAATTTATTCATATGAGTATATGAGACTTGTGTAGTTCATATATTCTTGAATGTATTTAACTTGTGTAGTTAATATATTCATATGAGTATATATATAACTTGTGTAGTTCGTATATACTCATATCCTTGAATATATTTAACTTGTGTAGTTAATATATTCATGTGAGTATACATAACTTGTGTAGTTGATATATGCTCATATTCTTGAATATATATAACTTATGTAGTTAGTATATTCAAGTGTGTATATATGACTTGTGTAGTCTATATACACTTATATGTGAGTATAACATAACTTGTGTAGTTTATGTGTGCTCACATATTCTTGAATATGTTTAACTTGCGTAGTTAATCTATTCATAAGAGTGTATAAGACTTGTGTAGTCTATATATACTTATATGTGAGTAGTACATAACTTGTGTAGTTCATGTGTACTCACATATCTTTGAATATGTTTAACTTGTGTAGTTAATATATTCATATGAGTATATGAGACTTATGTAGTTCATATATGCTCATGTATTCTTGAGTTAATACGACTTGTGTAGTTCGTATACACTCATGATGAGTATATATAACTTATGTAGTGCTTATATACTCATACCAAACTCTATTCAATTATTTGCCATTGAAGTGGTTATCATCAATTACCAATGAGGGAAAGATTGTGGTATCTTGTCCCGCCATTATGAGTTAATGGTATGATGTGGTAATTAATGATAATCATATTGTGGAACTAACATTTTCCATGAGTTGGATGAATAGGTTATGTTCCATATGGTTGACAACTTGGGATGATATCATGTGTTGATAGTCATCAAGTCAAGTGAAGACCCATCATGAGTTGATGGATGTCAAGTGAAGAGTGCATCATGTGGTGATGCATGTCAAGACTCTCGTGGAGGATGTCATCATGTGTTGATGAGCATCATGTCAAGATCCCGAAGTGAAGCTTCATCATGTGTTGATGAAGGTCATGAAGGATGCATCATGAGTTGATGCATATCAAGTCAATGACCCGGACTTGAAGCAAGGATGTGCGCCATCAAGCTTCAAGTGTTTGAGCAAGGCAAAGGTATGACTAGCTAGGGCTAAGGATTTGTTCCTAGTCTTTTACCGGTCTTGGTGTTTGGTTGGATGACCGGATTGCTAGTATAGGTTTGCCGTACTATTAAGATGGGTCTTTGACTAGTAGCTTGAGTTTGTCATGTGTTGATAGCTCATTGTGTTTGCTCTAACTCACCTTAACATGTTGCCAATATTTGTGAATGTGTTTTACAAATAGTTGTGGCTCATGGTTAATCCTTGTAGCATGTGACTTAAGTTTGCAAATGCGTTTTGCAAATGGTGTAAGTCCATGTACCTTATTCCTTGTGGTGTGATTCTAAGAGTGTGCAAATGTGTTTTGCAACTTGTTGAGAATCTCACTTAAGCCCTTGTGTGCATTGCGCATCAAATTAGCAAATGTGTTTTGCAATTTGAGTTGAAGTGAATGCAATCTGTGTTTTCTCAGAAAATCGGATGATCCGACGCAGTGTTATGCGCAGACGACCGGATGCGGTCATATCGGGCTTGTATTGCTGGAACTACGCACTCAAGTTGAGCATGTGTTGCTCGTTGAGAACGGTAGTACCGGCTATCTGAGCGGCACGACCGTGAGGCGATGGCCATTGCCCGATTATTTGTTGGCGGTTCAAGTTTTCGAGAGAAGATGCATTTGTTGCACATCTTTGGCTTTGAGAAACCCTTGAGCGTAGTACCGACGCAGTGTTGGGCAAGACGACCGCTGATGCGGTTCGACCGCTTTCTTGGCTGACGACCGCACATCGGTCGCTCCGCTTTCTCCGTGGCGGTTGTAAAATTCCGCACGTGTTCGTGGGACTTAGCCGCATTTGGCGCTCCTTTGTGATGGCACG